>CM061062.1:3247500-3641418 GCA_030762895.1 Sophora flavescens
CAACAAAGCAGCAAAAGTCATCATTTCTGGATCGCCGCGCGAAAATCTTCTCGCCTCGCGAGAGCATGAAGACTTGGAAGTCAGAGCCCATCACGGCCTAGCCGTGATGAAGGTCACAGCCTAGAATTGAAGACTCGCCCCGCGAAAGGTGTCTCGCCTCGCGAGTCCCTGAAGACCATGGAAGACAGAGACCATCACGGCTTAGCCGTGATGAATATCACGGCTGTGACAGATTAGGGTTTGAAGACTCGCCCCGCGAATACAAGATCGCCTCGCGAAAATCTAAAATTTGAAGCGCGCCAATACTAAATTTCGCGTCGCGAGAGTAAGCTCGCCCCGCGAGCTGGCGAGAAACAGAATCCTTATTTAAAGGCTGTCTCAGATCAGGATTTGGGATCAAGTTGTTAGCCACTGTTTAGATCAGAATAGGAGTGTGAATCCTTGTTTCTGGAGCTGCGTCTCCCTTCTCTTCTCTTTTCTTCTTTTAGTTTATTATTATGGAGATTATTGCCGATTGTTTGTGCGTTGTCACGGGCATGAGGAACTAATCCCCTCGTCCGAGGGATCAATGAAGCCACCCATGGCGGTGTAGTGTTCATATGATGTATGTGTTTCTCCCCTTTTCTCAATAAATGTTTTCCAATTCTGAATTGATTGTGTTATCATATGTGTTGCGTGATTAACTAGTTAACGTGTTTGAGGCCAAACGGCGAGTCGCGTTTTAGAACTTGAATTGGAATCATTAATCGAATAATGAGCACGACCGTGGATTTATTTGATTAGTGCAACCATATAGGGAACAAGGTTTAATAGAATTCGAGATTAGGGTTATGAGACCGAACAAGTAATTAATCCAATCGTCGAATACGTCCTATTGAGCACGACAGTGGATATAGGAGAATTTAGGGGTCCCGGTTGACATTATAAATGAACTTAGGGAGGAATACATCATCACTTGGTTACTATACATGATTGGGTAGGTGGATTTGAGACCTTGGATACTTTAATTTCTGAATTTAATCACCTTAGTTTTAATCTATTTGTTACTTGAAATTTTGATCATAATCTCTCTCTCAACCACTTTTCTCACTTGACCAACGTATCGGATTTCCCGCTGATTAGTCGAATTGGTAGCCCAATCCCTGAGTTCGACCTCGGTAATTACTTACCGTGTTATTTTTATTACTTGCGACGACCCGGTACACTTGCCGGAGTCACAACAGTCCTCACTCACACGCTTCCCGGGAAAACTTCCCAGGAGGTCACCCATCCTAGAATTGCTCCAAGTCAAGCTCGCATAACTGTGGAGTTCTTAAGTGATGGGCTACCGAAAAGAAGATGCATCTTGTTTTTATAGGTAGTATCAATCAATTCATATAAGCCTTCCTCAACTGTATAGTCCCATACCTACACAGTCTCAGGATCCCTCTCATTCGGGTGTGTAATCGATTCATTCATGTGTCCCTCCGCCTAGAAGCCTGCCAGGAGCCGCTTCTTGTCCGTGCCTTCTTGTACCGGCGACCACTCCCCGCCCTCGTCGGTACCCGGGTGTTACATGCCCACCAGCTTCCGCTTGGTCCGTCCCCGAACCACACCGTACTGGGAGAGGTGCCACTCTGATACCATTTGTAACATCCCTGGCTGCTCTATGGATTGACGACTGTCCCCACAGACCAACACAGATCTTTTCAGCATGCTTTGTCCTCACTCACACGCTTCCCGGGAAAACTTCCCAGGAGGTCACCCATCCTAGAATTGCTCCAAGTCAAGCTCGCTTAACTGTGGAGTTCTTAAGTGATGGGCTACCGAAAAGAAGATGCATATTGTTTTTATAGGTAGTACCAATCAATTCATATAAGCCTTCCTCAACTGTATAGTCCCATACCTACACAGTCTCAGGATCCCTCTCATTCGGGTGTGTAATCGGTTCATTCATGTGTCCCTCCGCCAAGAAGCCTGCTAGGAGCCGCTCCTTGTCTGTGCCTTCTTGCACCGGCGACCACTCCCCGCCCTCGTCGGCACCCGGGTGTTACATGCCCACCAGCTTCCGCTTGGTTCGTCCCCGAACCACACCGTACTGGGAGAGGTGCCACTCTGATACCATTTGTAACATCCCTGGCTGCTCTATGGATTGACGACTGTCCCCACAGACCAACACGGGTCTTTTCAGCGTGCTTTGTCCTCACTCACATGCTTCCCGGGAAAACTTCCCAGGAGGTCACCCATCCTAGAATTGCTCCAAGTCAAGCTCACTTAACTGTGGAGTTCCTAAGTGATGGGCTACCGAAAAGAAGATGCATCTTGTTTTTATAGGTAGTACCAATCAATTCATATAAGCCTTCCTCAACTGTATAGTCCCATACCTGCACAGTCTCAGGATCCCTCTCATTCAGGTGTGTAATCGGTTCATTCATGTGTCCCTCCGCCTAGAAGCCTGCCAGGAGCCGCTCCTTGTCCGTGCCTTCTTGCACCGGCGACCGCTCCCCGCCCTCGTTGGCACCCGGGTGTTACATGTCCACTAGCTTCCGCTTGGTTCGTCCCCGAACCACACCGTACTGGGAGAGGTGCCACTCTGATACCATTTGTAACATCCCTGGCTGCTCTATGGATTGACGACTGTCCCCATAGACCAACATGGGTCTTTTCAGCGTGCTTTGTCCTCACTCACACGCTTCTCGGGAAAACTTCCCAGGAGGTCACCCATCCTAGAATTGCTCCAAGTCAAGCTCGCTTAACTGTGGAGTTCTTAAGTGATGGGCTACCGAAAAGAAGATGCATCTTGTTTTTATAGGTAGTACCAATCATTTCATATAAGCCTTCCTCAATTGTATAGTCTCATACCTACACAGTCTCAGGATCCCTCTCATTCGTGTGTGTAATCGGTTCATTCACGTGTCCCTCCGCCTAGAAGCCTGCCAGGAGCCGCTCCTTGTCCGTGCCTTCTTGCATCGACGACCACTCCTCGCCCTCATCGGCACCCGGGTGTTACATGCCCACTAGCTTCCGCTTGGTTCGTCCCCGAACCACACCGTACTGGGAGAGGTGCCACTCTGATACCATCTGTAACATCCCTGGCTGCTCTATGGATTGACGACTGTCCCCACAGACCAACACGGGTCTTTTCAGCGTGCTTTGTCCTCACTCACACGCTTACCGGGAAAACTTCTCAGGAGGTCACCCATCCTAGAATTGCTCCAAGTCAAGCTCGCTTAACTGTGGAGTTCTTAAGTGATGGGCTACCGAAAAGAAGATGCATCTTGTTTTTGTCCGTGAGGAAGTCCACTTTCCAAATTTCTGATCAGAAATAAAATATTATGTTTATTCGAGCGAATTTTGGTAAAAGTTCGGACGAAAAAACTTGGAGTTCTTAAGTGATGGGCTACCGAAAAGAAGATGCATCTTGTTTTTATAGGTAGTATCAATCAATTCATATAAGCCTTCCTCAACTGTATATTCCCATACCTACACAGTCTCAGGATCCCTCTCATTCGGGTGTGTAATCGGTTCATTCATGTGTCCCTCCGCCTAGAAGCCTGCCAGGAGCCGTTCCTTGTCCGTGCCTTCTTGCACCGGCGACCACTCCCCGCCCTCGTCGGCACCCGGGTGTTACATGCCCACCAGCTTCCGCTTGGTTCGTCCCCGAACCACACCGTACTGGGAGAGGTGCCACTCTGATACCATTTGTAGCATCCCTGACTGCTCTATGTATTGACGACTGTCCCCACAGACCAACACGGGTCTTTTCAGCGTGCTTTGTCCTCACTCACACGCTTCCCGGGAAAACTTCCCAGGAGGTCACCCATCCTAGAATTGCTCCAAGTCAAGCTCGCTTAACTGTGGAGTTCTTAAGTGATGGGCTACCGAAAAGAAGATGCATCTTGTTTTTATAGGTAGTACCAATCAATTCATATAAGCCTTCCTCAACTTTATAGTCCCATACCTACACAGTCTCAGGATCCGTCTCATTCGTGTGTGTAATCGGTTCATTCATGTGTCCCTTCGCCTAGAAGCCTGCCGGGAGCCGCTCCTTGTCCGTGCCTTCTTGCACCGGCGACCACTCCACGCCCTCGTCGGCACCCGGGTGTTACATCTTGCACTTCCAAGCCCAACTGAACCCGGATGATTGAAAAAAGGGCTATGGTCAAGCTTAGGACCGTAAATAAGCGCTTCTTGGGAAGCAACCTAAGTTTCCTTTCCCTTTTTTTTAATCTATTTTGAATTTTGTTTTGAATAATTGAGAAGATTTAGAGAAGAAAGATCAGTGATTGATGGTTTTGCCAAGTGTTTTTAGGTTATGAAAGCGGGAAGAGAAAAAAGGCAAGGACAAATAAAGTCAGAAGTCATCACGCCCAGGCCGTGACGGTGGTCACGGCCGTGATGAGATAACCAAAGAAGACCATAAAGGAGCTGGCATGTCACGGTCGTGACACATTTTCCAGCATCTCTTTGACTGGCATTTGAGCCAGCACCCTCTACCACCTCGGTGAGTTGTTCCATTTTTCCCCTCTCTCCGACTTGATTAATTACATTGGGGACAATGTAAGTGTTTAAGCTTGGGGTAGGGGTATTTTTGCAATTTTGCAATTTTTTGCATTTTTCATGTTGCATTCATATAGACATAGTTTTACATGATCACATTATTAGATTACACCTTTGCTTAGAGTATGCATCCAATTGTCAGAACTTGGTGCCAAATAAATTGAGATAGTGAATTTTTGAATCCAATTTTTTATTCTTGTGAAAGGCTAAAAATAAAAATGCTTGAGATGATCTTTTGATAGTTGATAATTAGCATGTGGTTCCTTAGATTTGTGTTTCTCATTGATTTTAAACTACTAAATGTGAGATTTTTGAGCCTAAAAGGGGTACTCACGAAATCTACCCCATTCTTTGTGATTGAGTGTTTTATTCCTCTTGGATTGTATTCTCTATAACTTGACTTGAAACCGTTTTGAAACTTGAAATTTTTTTAAAACATTTTTGAAAATGATTGAGGCACTAGGTGTTTTTCCGGCCTTCTGAGCTTTGATTGATTAAATGCTACCCCCTTGTTGCCAAATTTTGAGCCTAAAAGAATAAAATACTTTTCTTGGTACCTTGATTTATTTTGATGAATAATGCTTGGTATGACACCTTTTAAAGTATTGCAAAAATGGTAAAAAGGTAGCTTGAAAAATAAATTGTGGGATGATAAAGTAGAAAAACATTTCTCTTAAGTTGAAAATCTCCCCTTCTCCAAATAAATTAAATAAAATAAACAAAAAAAATGAAGAAGGGGATGACAAAAAGAAAGTGAGAAATAAAATAAAGGGGGAAAGAAAGGTGGAAAAGTGAACTAAAACTATCCAAGGTATTTTAGAAGGTTGTCATGCTTTGTATTGTTTGATATTTTGTTTAGCCTTCTTGAAATTTCATTTTCTTGATTTCCCCACCTAACAATTAATCCCATGGCCCCATTACAACCAAAATAAAAGACCTCTTGATTCTTATGTGTTTTCATTAATAAATTAGAGATTTGGTTAATAGTCAAGCTTATGGTAGAATACCTTCCTTGAGGAAATTGAACGAATTGTCATATACCCTTAACACTTGAGTGAGGTAAGAAGAGCGCCTGAATCAGTGAGAATATGAATTTAGGAAACCTAAGCTTCTAATTGGACTCGAAATTGATTGTCTCTTGGGTACTTATTGAATATGCCTGTTACTTGGAATAGTTGCTCGGGTTCTTGGATCACTATCCATGCTCTGATTATTTATATCTTCTGGCCTTGGTGATTGCTTGAGGACAAGCAAAGTCTTAAGCTTGGGGTAGTTTGATGAGTGTGATCTCACCTCATATTTGCTTATCATATTGCATGCATTTTCATATAGTTTAGGCATACTTAATTTGATTTTTGTTAGTTTTTACCTTGGAATGGGTAAGGCGGTTTTGTGGTGTTGTTTTGTAGGAATTAAGGATTAAATGCTCAGGATCAACCATGATGGAGCTTGCATGAAGATGAAGCTTGAAAAGTGAAGAAAATGAGCCAAACAGAGCCCATCACGGCCTAGCCGTGATGACCATCACGGCCATGATCGAGTAGAGCTAAAAAGAAAAGAAGGCTAAAGTCAGAACTGGTCACAGCCTGGCCGTGATGCCCATCACGGCTGTGACATGTCAGCTGAACCAGACCCTCACAGGCAGAACTGATCACGGCCTAGCCGTGATGGTGGTCACGGTCGTGACAGACCAACCAGCGAAGAACTTCCAAGTCAGAATCCGTCACGACCTGGCCGTGATGGCCGTCACGACCTGGCCGTGATGGCCATCACGGCCGTGACGCGCAATATTTGGATCTGAAGAAACTGATTTGATCTGAATTTGTGTTTGATTGGGATTCAAACTTCCCTAATCTATAAATATGGCAATCAGGCAGAGACTTTGAGGACTTTGGGCTGCTACCACTTAGGCAAATTTTTAGGATCTCTCTTCTTCTTCTTCTTCTTCTTCTTCCCTTCTCTTATTTTTTATTTAATGTTTTTGTTAACCAAGCTTGTCATCACCATGGAAATGCTTGAGTAGTAGCTTTATTTCTAGGGATTGGGGCTATGCCCAAGATCTGTTTTTATATTATAAATTGATTTCGATTTCTTGTTAATTTCGATTTTGCTTTAGATCTTATTTCTATTGTTTTAATTACTCGTAAATTCGGTGGCCACTTATTTGCGTGTCGTAGATATTCTAAGGAGGAACCTAGCGGTGAACTTAGGTATCGGATCTATAGAATCAGACTTAGGACTTAAATCACGAGAGTTAGAAGCGGTCCTTCGAGGATTAACGAATTGTCACGAAACTTAAAGGGTTCAATCTAAATCCAACTACCACGAGAGTAGGGGTTGGTTTAATTGGGCACGGTTTTTGTAACCCGAGAGGGAGCATTAACTTATTTAGGATAAATTCACCTTCAAAGTAATTTTGATAATTAACAAGGGGTAGTCAATTTAGTAACATGAACAATCTTGTTGGTAACCCAATTCCTGGAAATCCTTTAGATTTGAAAAACCCCAAATTGATCTACTTTCCTATTTTGTTTAAACTGCAACTTAAAATTTGATTGTCACTTGATTCTTATTTCAAAAATCAAAACCTTTTCAAAATCTTTTATATATAGTCCAGTTTAATCGATTTAATAATTAGTCGTGATTTGAGATCACGGTTTCTGTGGGATCCGGTACACTTGCTGGAACGCACGCACATCAAGCTTTTGGCACCTTTGCCGGGGACTGTGCTTCCTCGAATCTCAATTTAATTTTTAAATTGATTTTTCTGGACTTTTTCTTTTTAATTGTTTTCCTCCAAAAAAAATCATTTTTTCATTTATCTCTTTTTCTTCCTAGAGTATCTATCTCTCTGTGTTTTTCTCTTTTATACAAAGATCCCTAAGTCTTGAAAACCTTATTGAGGTTGACCCCGAAATCGAGAGGAACTTTCATAGACGTAGGAGACTACAAAGAGAGAGGGAGAGGTTGATTCCCATTCCACTTGTGGCAAACCTACCGGATACCAAACCATTAAAGGACTACGCAGCCCCAAATGAGAGGGGTTTGCGAACTGGGATTGCTAGGCCAGAGATCGAGGCGGAGAACTACACTATACCGCCTATGCTAATTAGCATGATTAGGCAACATCAATTTGGAGGATTGCCCTCGGAGGACCCGACCGATCATGTGGAGACATTCTTGGAGTTCACCGATGCAATTAGGATTCATGGTGCCCCGGTCGATGCTATACGCTTGAGGTTATTCCCCTCCTCTCTTACTGGAAAGGCAAAATCTTGGCTGAAGCAAGTGCCCACTAATACCTTGTCGACTTGGGACCAACTGGAGCAGGCATTCTTGGAGAAATTCTTCCCTACATCCAAGACGGCTTACCTACGAACCCAGATCACCGACTTCTTCCAAAAGGATGGAGAATGCTTATCTGAAGATTGGGATCGCTACAAGGGATTGCTGGAGTCTTGACCACATCATGGACTCGAGAGGTGGTTGTTAGTGCACACCTTCTACAACGGATTGGATTACTCTTCGAAGGTGTCACTTGACTCCGCAGCTAGTGGAGCCTTTATGAATAGGCCTCTGACTGAGGCATTCGACATCATTGAAAACGTGGCCACCAACTACCACCAATGGGGTTCAGAAAGAGGTAATAACCAGAAAAAGATTTAGGGAGGTAAGTTTGAAATGAATAGCACTGATCTCACTATGTCTAAAATTGACTCACTGAATAAACGCTTTGATCAGCTTGAAAAGGCTAATATGAGTTCAATAGGTGCTACTAATATTGTTTGTGAGATTTGTGGAATGCAAGGACATGACATAATGGAGTGCCCACGAGGTATTGCCCATGGATTCGGTGATTCGGTGATTCGGTGCTACTAATATTGTTTGGAAAATTTTGTTGAAACTCAAACAAAACAAAATGAAGAGTTTAGGCAACAAGGTAGGGCAGTCAATGAGGCAATAAAAGATTTAGCATCTAAGGTAGATAACTTAGCCATCCATAATAAGATGTTAGAAACTCAGATTGCCCAACAAGCTAGTACATATTCTAGATCTAAAGGTACGTTTCCGAGACAACCCGAAGTTAATCCCAATGAACATTGTAATGCCATATACTTGAGGGATGATAAGCTTGGGGTGGTTGAAAAGGATGTGTAATGTGAGGAGGACATGAGCTAAGAGGAAGAGATGGAGCCAAAGTATGTCCCTCCACCACCGTACCAACCCCCAATACCTTTCCCACAAAGGTTGGTCAAGAAAAAGCAAGTAGAAATAGAAACTAAGAGCTTAATTGAGGAGCATAATGCCATGATTAAAACTAATATGCCTCCTAAACTAAAAGATCCAGGTAGTTTCTCTATTGCTAGATCAATTGGAGAAGTGAAAATAGACCAAGCCTTATGTGACTCAGGGGCTAGTGCGAGCTTGATGCCGCTTACTATCTTGGAGAGGTTGGGAACCAAGGAATTGAGTCCATCCAAATTCTCTTTACAATTTGCGGATGGCTCAACTAGAACTCCTCTAGGCATACTAGAAAATGTCCCCGTAAAGGTGGGGAAATTTTTCATTCCCACCGATTTCATGGTGTTGGATATGAATGGGAATTCTAAATTCCCTTTCATTCTTGGAAGGCCTTTCTTGGCCACCGGTGGAGCGATAATAGACGTAAAGAATGGCAAGTTCTCTTTAATTGTAGAGGAAGGTAGGGTAGATTTTGATTTGACTAACTCATATAACAACCCTCCTTTTGAGAGTCATGTGTGCAGGATCGAGATAATGCCTCCAGAGGTGAAGGAAGAGCCTAACATGGAAGCAACTCTGAAGCTTTGCATGATGAATGATGCACCCAGTGGTGATGAAGTTGGAGTTGCCCATCATGTGGAGTTAAAACTTCCGCCTGGAGGGAGTAAGGCCATGAAACTCAGTGAAAAGAGCAAAGCGAAAGCGCAATTGGCAATATGAGCAAAATCGGCTCTTCGAAGGACTTCCATGGAAAAGAAGTGTTCTTGCACTTCCAATCCCAACTGACCCCGGATGATTGAAAAAAGGGCTATGGTCAAGCTTAGGACCGTAAATAAGCGCTTCTTGGGAGGCAACCTAAGTTTCCTTTCCCTTTTTTTTAATCCGTTTTGAATTTTGTTTTGAATAATTGAGAAGATTTAGAGAAGAAAGATCAGTAATTGATGGTTTTGCCAAGTGTTTTCAGGTTATGAGAGCAGGAAGAGAAAAAAGGCAAGGACAAATAAAGTCAGAAGTCATTATGCCCAAGCCGTGACGGTGGTCACGGCCGTGATGAGCTAACCAAAGAAGACCAGAAATGAGCTGGCATGTCACGACTGTGACACATTTTCCAGCATCTCTTTGACTGGCATTTGAGCCAGCTCCCTCTACCACCTCGGTGAGTTGTTCCACTTTTCCCCTCTCTCCGACTTGATTATTTACATTGGGGACAATGTAAGTATTTAAGTTAGGGGTAGGGGTATTTTTGAAATTTTGCAATTTTTTGCATTTTTCATGTTGCATTCATATAGGCATAGTTTTGCATGATCACATGATTAGATTACCCCTTTGCTTAGAGTATGCATCCAATTGTGAGAACTTGATGCCAAATAAATTGAGATAGTGAATTTTTGAATCCAATTTTTTATTCTTGTGGCTAAAAATAAAAATGCTTGAGATGATCTTTTGATAGTTGATAATTAGCATGTGGTTCCTTAGATTTGTGTTTCTCATTGATTTTAAACTACTAAATGTGAGATTTTTGAGCCTAAAAGGGGTACTCACGAAATCTACCCCATTCTTTGTAATTGAGTGTTTTATTCCTCTTGGATTGTATTCTCTAGAACTTGACTTGAAACCGTTTTGAAACTTGAAAATTTTTTAAAACATTTTTTAAAATGATTGAGGCACTAGGTGTTTTTCCGGCCTTCTGAGCTTTGATTGATTAAATGGTACCCCTTTGTTGCCCAATTTTGTGCCAAAAAGAATAAAATACTTTTCTTGGTACCTTGATTTATTTTGATGAATAATGCTTGGTATGACACCTTTTAAAGTATTGCAAAAAGGGTAAAAAGGTAGTTTGAAAAATAAATTGTAGGATGATAAAGTAGAAAAACATTTCTCTTAAGTTGAAAATCTCCCCTTCTCCAAATAAATAAAATAAAATAAACAAAAAAAATGAAGAAGGGGATGACAAAAAGAAAGTGAGAAATAAAATAAAATAAAGGGGGAAAGAAAGGTGGAAAAGTGAACTAAAACCGTCCAAGGTATTTTAGAAGGTTGTCATGCTTTGTATTGTTTGATATTTTGTTTAGCCTTTTTGAAATTTCCTTTTCTTGATTTCCCCACCTAACAATTAATCCCATGGCCCCATTACAACCAAAATAAAAGACCTCTTGATTCTTATGTGTTTTCATTAATAAATTAGAGATTTGGTTAATAGTCAAGCTTATGGTAGAATACCTTTGTTGAGGAAATTGAGCGAATTGTCATATACCCTTAAACACTTGAGTGAGGTAAGAAGAGCGCCCGAATCAGTGAGAATATGAATTTAGGAAACCTAAGCTTCTAATTGGACTCGAAATTGATTGTCTCTTGGGTACTTATTGAATATTCCTGTTACTTGGATTATTTGCTCGGGTTCTTGGTTCACTATTCATACTCTGATTATTTATATCTTCTGGCCTTGGTGATTGCTTGAGGACAAGCAAAGTCTTAAGCTTTGGGTAGTTTGATGAGTGTGATTTCACCTCATATTTTCTTATCATATTGCATGCATTTTCATATAGTTTAGGCATACTTAATTTGATTTTTGTTAGTTTTTACCTTGGAACGGGTAAGGCGGTTTTGTGGTGTTGTTTTGCAGGAATTAAGGATTAAATGCTCAGGATCAACCATGATGGAGCTTGCATGAAGATGGAGCTTGAAAAGTGAAGAAAATGAGCCAAACAGAGCCCATCACGGCCTAGTCGTGATGACCATCACGGCCATGATCGAGTAGAGCTAAAAAGAAAAGAAGGCTAAAGTCAGAACTGGTCACAGCCTGGTCGTGATGCCCATCACGATCGTGACATGTCAGCTGAACCAGACCCTCACAGGCAGAACTGATCACGGCCTAGCCGTGATGGTGGTCACGGTCGTGACAGACCAACCAGCGAAGAACTTCCAAGTCAGAATCTGTCACGACCTGGCTGTGATGACCGTCACGGCCGTGACGCGCAATATTTGGATCTGAAGAAACTGATTTGATCTGAATTTGTGTTTGATTGGGATTCAAACTTCCCTAATCTATAAATATGGCAATCAGGCAGAGACTTTGAGGACTTTGGGCTGCTACCACTTAGGCAAATTTTTAGGATCTCTCTTCTTCTTCTTCTTCTTCTTCTTCTTCTTCTTCTTCTTCTTCTTCTTCTTCTTCTTCTTCTTCTTCTTCTTCTCTTCTCTTATTTTTTATTTAATGTTTTTGTCAACCAAGCTTGTCATCACCATGGCAATGCTTGAGTAGTAGCTTTATTTCTAGGGATTGGGGCTATGCCCAAGAGCTGTTTTTATGTTATAAATTGATTTCGATTTCTTGTTAATTCGATTTTGCTTTAGATCTGATTTCTATTGTTTTAATTACTCGTAAATTCGGTGGTCACTTATTTGCGTGTCGTATATATTCTAAGGAGGAACCTAGCGGTGAACTTAGGTATCGGATCTATAGAATCAGACTTAGGACTTAAATCACGAGATTTAGAAGCGGTCCTTCGAGGATTAACGAATTGTCACGAAACTTAAAGGGTTCAATCTAAATTCAACTACCACGAGAGTAGGGGTTGGTTTAATTGGGCACGGTTTTTGTAACCCGAGAGGGAGCATTAACTTATTTAGGATAAATTCGCCTTCAAAGCAACTTTGATAATTAACAAGGGGTAGTCAATTTAGTAACATGGATAATCTTGTGGGTAACCCAATTCCTGGAAATCCTTTAGATTTGAAAAACCCCAAATTGATCTATTTTCCTATTTTGTTTAAACTGCAATTTAAAATTTGATTGTCACTTGATTCTTATTTCAAAAATCAAAACCTTTTCAAAATCTTTTATATATAGTCCAATTTAATCGATTTGATAATTAGTCGTGATTTGAGACCACGGTCTCTATGGGATCGATATTTTTTTATTACTTGGCGACGAATCCGGTACACTTGCCGGAACGCACACACATCACTTACCCTTGAATAAAGGAATTCCTAAGTAAACAAAAGGAATAGATCCAGATGAGAAGCCCAAAAACACAGCAATGTCCGCTTTCCACTTTGCCGAAACTCTTAAAAGAGAAGAAAACAAAGAAATAGTGCCTCTCTAGTTGTCCGAGAGTTTGAACACACTTCCAATGATCTTCATCAATCAAAACTTGCAGGTATAAAACAATTGCATTATAATGTTGTATTACATTCAATCATCGACGAAATTAATTTACCTTGATAGTGTTATCAAAACTAATTTTCTAATTTGCAAGGTAAGAGCGACAAATTAGAAAATTTTAAATTAAAAACTGTCAATGACATTAATACTTACTCATTTAAGTAGTTTTTTAAAAGAACTTGAGTTTTTAGTCCAAACATAAAAGATGTAGACTGCTAACATACTCCTTCTAAAAAGATACAAGCAACGAGGAAAAAATCCAAACTCCATTAAGAATTAAAAAAATGAAGTTATTGAACATTAAAAAAAATGAAATTTAATTTTTTTTAAAATATATAATAATTAAATATTAAAAATTAATTAAATAAAGAAGAAGAAATTTATAATTAAAAGGTGAGATAAGATGATAAGTGATGGCATCCAACCTCATTGCTTAGACCCAATTAATAATATATATATATATATATATATATATATATATATATATATATATAATAAAAACCTGTTAACTTCCCTCAACATAGTTCCCGTCACCTTGTTTTCATTTTTTAATTAAAATTGTAGTTCTCTAAAAATAGTGTGAGTATAATTTGTCAATATATGATTTGTAATTGGGTTATTCAAAAGTAGAGCTTTTCTCTGTAAAATAAAAATAAAAATCCTTCAAAGAGCTATTAATTAATTAATCAATACACGTACGGTGGATTAGCGGCTATGAAAGAAAAAAACAAAGGACAGAAAAAGTTGTTATACTTATAGGTAGTAGAACCCCCATAAAAAACAAACTCTGAATCTTTTTAGCGAGGAGGGAAGAGCAATAAGCTAAAAGTTTTAGAGCATTTACATCTTGCCCCTCCCTGTTGCTCACCACCTCTCTGTTACTCACTATCGCTGAACACCATTCGTACAGCCCGCCTCTGTCGTTCACGCCTGCTACCCTATCACGACTTCGCTCTCTCCTTCACTCATCTCTCTTCCTTCTCCGTCGCAGCTTCAGTCCTATCGCCGCCTGTACTCGTTGTGTCGTTCACAGCAAGCACACCACCTGCCACCGCCATTCTCACAGCCAGCCTTCAGGTTAACTCCCCTCCGCTGTTATGTTGGTTTGGATTTTTATTGTTCATTTCTTCAGGTTTTTGTTTTTCGTTTTTCATGGGCAGAAGAGAGTGATTTTTTAAAATTCTTAATGAAGTGAGAGTACATTAGGAATCCCATGTATGTATGTATGCATGTATGTATGTATATATATATATATATATATATATATATATATATATATATATATATATATATATATATTACATTAATACCCACTCATTTAAGTAGTTTTATAAAAAGTGGTGTAACTTGCTAACATACTCCTTCTAAAAAAATAAGTGGGAGTATATTAGCAATCCCATATATATATAAATAAAAACAAAGAAAATGTATTAATAAGAGTATAAGATGTTCTCAAACCCATAATAATACAAAAAATGAAAATGAATAATGCCTTAAAAGAGAAGAAAACAAAGAAATAGTACCTCTCTAGTTGTCCTGGAGTTTGAACACACTTCCAATGATCTTCATCAACAAAAACTTGCAGGTAAAAAACAATTGCATTGTAATGTTGTTTTACATTCATTCATCGATGAAACTAATTTACCTTGATAGTGTTGTCAAAACTAATTTTCTAATTTGCAAGGTAAGAGAGACAGATTAGAAAATTTTAAATTAAAAACTATAAATTACATTAATACTTACTCATTTAAGTAGTTTTTTAAAAGAAGAATTTGAGTTTTTAGTCCAAACATAAAAGGCGTAGACTGCTAATATATTCCTCTAAAAAGATAGAAGCAACAAGGCAAAAATCCAAACTCCATTAAGAATTTTAAAAAATGAAGCTATTGAACAATTAAAAAAATGAAATTTAATTTTCAAAAAAATAAATAATAATTAAACAATAAAAATTAGTTAAATAAAGAAGATGAAATTTATAATTAAAAGGTGAGATAAGATAATCAGTGATGATTTCCAACCTCATTGCTTAGACCCAATTAATAAAATATATAAATATATATATATATATATATATTTATATATGTATATATATATATAAACATATATATATATATATATGTATATATCTAATAAAAACCCGCTAGTTCCCTCAATATAGTTCCCGTCACCCTATTTTCATTTTTTTAATTAAAATTTTATTTCTCTAAAAATGGTGTGAGTATAATTTGTCAATATATGATTTGTAATTGGATTATTCAAAAGTTGAACTTTTCTCAGTAAAATAAAAATAAAAATCCTTCAAAGAGTTATTAATTAATTAATCAATACATGTACGGTGGATTAGCAGCTATGAGAGAAAAATGGACAAAAAAAGTTGTTATACTTATAGGTAGTAGCACCCCATAAAAAACAAACTCTGAATCTTTTTAGCGAGGAGGGAAGAGCACTAAGCTAAAAGTTTTAGAGCATTTCCATCTTGCTCCTCCCTTTTGCCCACCACCTCTCTATTACTCACTATCGTTGAACACCATTCGCACAGTCCGCCTCTGTCGTTCATGCCTGCTACCCTATCACGACTTCACTCTCTCCTTCACTCATCTCTCTTCCTTCTCCGTCGCAGCTTCAGTCCTATCGCCGCCTGTACCGTCGTGCCGTTCAGAGCAAGCACCCCACCTGCCACTGCCATTCTCATAGCCAACCTTCAGGTTAACTCCCCTCCTCTATTATGTTGGTTTGGATTTTTGTTGTTCATTTCTTCAGGTTTTTGTTTTTCGTTTTTCATGGGCGGACTAGATTTTTTGTTGTTCATTTCTTCAGGTTTTTGTTTTTCATTTTTCATGGGCAGACTAGAGTGAATTTTTTAAATTCTTAATGGAGTGGGAGTACATTAGTAATCCCTTATATACATGTATCTATGTATGTATGTGTGTGTGTATATATATATATATATATATATATACATATATCTATATTACATTAATACCCACTCATTTAAGTAGTATTTTAAAAAATGGTGTAACATGCTAACATACTCCTTCTAAAAAAATAAGTGGGAGTGGATTAGCAATCCCACATATATATAAATAAAAGCAAAGAAAATGTATTAGTAAGAGTATAAGGGGTACTCAATGTAACACCCCGATTTTTCATCATTTTCTTATATTTGTTGATATATTTAAATGTGGATATATTATCCAAAAGCTAGAAAATGATTTTGGCTAAAACAAAATCATTTCTGAATTCTATCAGATAGAATAAAGTTCCTGTTAAATTTTAGGTTTGAAACTCAGACGAAATCCAGTCTGCGCTTTCACTGTCAGTAAGAATTTACTGATCAGAAAACCTAATTTGGACTCGAGAACGAAAAATCAATGACTTTTAACCTTGTCTTAAGTGATAGGAGTCATTTCGAAATTTTTACTCGAAAATATAATATTATATTTTATTCGGGCGAAATAACTAATTAAGACGGGCGAACTAAACCTGAGTCGGGTAAGCGACAGAAACGAGATGTGGTGCAGAGACAATGTGAAGCTAAGATGCTAAAAGTGATTGATGGGACTCATGAAAATTTGTCACATCATAACTTTTAGCTCATGATTACTCTTTAATATATAGTATTATATTACCCAAAAACCTATTAATCTAATCCAAATTACCCAAACAAGTCACTAAACCACAAAATATCTCTTTTTCTCTCCTCAAACCCCCCCCCCCCCCCCCCACCCACCCACCCACCCACCCACCCCCACCCCCACCCCACACACACACACTCTCATTTTTCATCTTCACACACAACAAACGTGAGAGCTAGGAGTCTTTGAAGCTTCATCTAGAATCAAGTTTCCATCGTCTTCTTCAATCTTCAACTCGAGGTGAGATTCTCCATTCTTGATCCTTGTTCTTCTTTTAATATTCATCATCTCTTGTTCATGATCATTTAGTTTGAAAACTCATTTTCCTTGCTCTCATGAATTTGAACCATTCTTTGTTGTATGATCAAAACTTAGGGAGCTAAATTTATATCATCATCTTCATGAGCTTCTTAGTACATGAGCTTCTTAGTAGTTGTATTGTATTTGTTGTTGGAAGGAAAAAAAATGGAATCCAAACCCTTACTCTATGGAGGCCGAAACTGTGTGGGATGGAGGGTTTAGTGTTTTTGTTTCATTTTTTCAATTCTAACACTTGATTTAAACTCCCTAGGACCTATATGATCAAGCTCTAAGAGCTTAAGTTCAACAAAATTCCCAAGCTCATTTTCTTAGTAATGGCCGAAAATCACCCCTAGGAGAATTAATAGGATTTCTTCAAATTTTAACTTGTACTATATTAATTTGTGAAGGAATCTCTGAGTAGTTGGTTACTAAGGCGGTACTAAAGGAAACTGAAGCTTGCTTGATTTCTTCCGAGGCAAGAAAACTCAATTGTTGTGAGGTAAAGGGAGTATGCATGAGGAGTTCCTAGTAATCATATACTTAGTATATGAACTGCTTATGATGAATTTTAGTATTATGGATTAATATTGTTTGATTGTGATTTATGTATATGTTTGATATTGTTGAATGAGCCCAGTTTGCGGCATGACATTAGTCATGGCTTATGAATGGAAAAATTAATTTAATTAAAATTATAAGAACACAGAAAAGTTGTAAAGAAATGTTGGCTTTCCTTGGAAAGTGAAGAGGACTAGACTTCCGTGCTGAGATTCAGACTGGATTCTGATTTCTGGGAAGCCGGACTAGCATTCCTACTGATAAAAACCTAGAGTTCCGAGACGTCGGTCTAGTGTTCGTTGAGAAAAAGATTATGAAATCTTTAATGATTTTTAAAAAAGATAAAAAAAATTCCAAACTAATATTAAAAGTCTAATTAATATCTGAAAAGATAATCTAGCAGACGTGCTGTTGTTTATCGAGTTACAGTTTTTCACATAGGGTGGACTGACAAATTTGATAGTTACGGACCAAAGGCATATTCTTGGGTCTTTGGGTCTTTAGGGACATTCGGGCTCGAACTCCACGAAAATGCTTTGGGCTTTGTAACCTCTTGTCGTGGAAATCGGTTACCCTGCACGAAATGTACTCAATAGGGGACTATCAAATATTATTTAGGTGATGCGCGAAATCCTAGAACAATTGGGGAAAGGACCCAATTGAGAGGCCACCCAACGAGAAACAATTGTGTTATAAGAATTATCGCAGCCTATCATACTCGACGAAGGGAAGTTAGGATCTCTAGAGATTGACATTCTAGAAAGTGGATATTGAGGTGTGAAAACATAAATGATAAAATACATTTTTAATTATATCTTTTGAGATAATTAAAATTGTCTTTCTATGTATTGTTAAGGTTATGTTATATGATTTTGTGTTCATGATATTGAGTATGTCATTGCTATGTTTATACTCATATATTGGTAACTCACCTTTGCTTTATTTTCTTTGGTTTTGGTCTGTGTTGTGGTATTTTTATTATATGTCTAGATGGATCCCCTGCATCATATGATCCACTCGGGCTTTCTGGCCCACATTTTTGGGTTCCGAGATGACGCCAACACTTGGGTTATCCACCCTGGAGCCCGAAGCGTGTAACACCCCGATTTTTCACTGCTTTCAAATATCGATAATAAATATATAAATACATATATTTTTATCTGAGACTCGGAAAATGATTTTGGGTAAACCACTGTTATTTTCACGTCATGTTTTATATCTTAGGGTTACAATGAAATTTTGGGTTGAAAATTCAAACGGAACCCGGTCTGCGTTTTTACTGACAGTAAAAGTTTACTGCTCAAAACCTAATTTTAATTCAGAACGAGATGAAAAATGTTTTTATCGTAT
Source organism: Sophora flavescens (assembly GCA_030762895.1). Taxonomy (NCBI): domain Eukaryota; kingdom Viridiplantae; phylum Streptophyta; class Magnoliopsida; order Fabales; family Fabaceae; genus Sophora; species Sophora flavescens. The sequence goes on from CM061062.1 coordinate 3,266,293, forward strand.
TTGCTACGATACTGGAAGTTTTGAAAAATTTAGCGTAAAATTAAATATTATATTTGCTGTGGACAAAAATGTCGAGATATCTCTAGGAAAACTTACGTCAAATGAATCAGGGAGTCAGCAACGGAGCTGAGATGACTGATGTCACTAATGTGATGGGCATTTATGACAATCCTATCCGATTCATAATGGCGCATTTATGACAATAGGATATTTTTGCATGGAAAGGACAATTTTGCCCCTAGCTTCACATAATTTCTACAAGTTTGTCATTGAGATTTTGGACCAAAAAGTCCCTAAACCCACGGCTCCCTCCCTTCACTTAGCATCACTTAGGCAAATTCCTTCATTTCATGTCATGTTTCTTATGAACTTAAGTTCTTTTGCCTTAAGAACATTTAGAACACCAAAGTAGTTTTGTGAAGAACATCATCAAGATCATCCTTTTCTTTGATCATCAAGAGGTAACCATTCTTAATCTTGCTATTCTAAGCCTTTCTCTTCACAAGATTCTTGAGTTTATGACATGAATCATCATGTTCTTCATTTTATTTCAAGTCCATGAAGCTTTCTTCAAAAATTCATAACTAATTGTAGAAAAATCCTTTTGACTTGAAACCAATTGCCATGATCTCATAATCATATATATATTCATCATCTATAAGCATGTGATCATGAGAAATTTCTTTCCTAATTTTCTGAGCTAGGCCGAAACCCTCTCAAAATGGGTGTTCTTGGATTTTGTTTCAACTTTAAGCCATGATTCATGATTTAATCTCTTGATATCATGATAGCTATTGTATACAAGTGATTTGAAAACCAAAAATCAAACCCTAGCCTATTTATTCCAAAAGGGCCGAAACCCTAAATTTTGTTATTGGATGAATTTTGATTCAAAAGTTGTCTTATGACACTTAAATCCACCTCTATGTTACCTATGTTTGATGAATCCAAGAGTTGATAAAATTTCAAAATCTCTATCTTTTTATTTTGTAAAAAAAAAAACCGAAACCCTAGTCTTGGAACTAAATGAGTTTCTTTCAAAGTTCTTAGTTCATGATCTTAGATTAAGGACTTAATCATGTTTAAGTTGCTTAAGGATCATAAATCCCTAAGTTAGAAAATTTTAACTTTCCTAACCTTTATTTGAAGAGGCCGAAACCTAACCTTCATGGTTTAAGTGTATTGTTGTTTGATTTGATTTATTTTGGTTGCAATTCGTTATGAAGGAATCGATCGAGTGGTTTGATCTAAGCTGAGGAGGAAAAACGGAACAAAATCGGGAGAGTTCTTGAAACTATTAATTCGAATCTCCAAGAGGTAAGGGGAGTATGCCAGAGGAGTTTAAGATAATCACATTGTAACACCCTAGTTTTTTACACACATGATTAATTATTTTATTTGGATGTTTATGTTTATTTTGTTATGTGGTTTAGTTTGGGTAATTAAATTACTCTCTTCAAATTATTTTATTGGGTGCGTTAGCACTGACTTATTTCAGTGAATGCACGCTTACTAGACAATAATTTACATTATTGTTACAATTATTACCGGTACAGAAAAATGTTTTAAATAATATGATTAAGAGAAAAGCATTTTCATATTTTCATTCAATTTAATTTTAGAGTTGAAAATAAACTGGTTTGACAACAATCGGAGATTAAATTTTGGACCGAGTATTTTCTTAGTTGATCAGTTCAACCATTAATCTTTACTCTAATTTGAATTTCGAAATCATATATTTATCAATCTTTATTTTTAGATTCCAAAAAGTAAAAACATATTTATTTTAGGCTTAATATTTATCACTTATTTTGTACCTATCACTAAATAATTAGTTTAAAACTCAACTTTCTCTTCTCTCTCTCTCACTCACTCGACGCCCCCTCCCCCTCACTTTCTCTTTTCTTTCTCTGCTTTCTTCTTCTTTCTCTTCTTCTTCCCCTTCTCATATCACTTCATCTCCTCCCAACTTTCTCCCCTCTTGCAGTCGCTACCGCCGCCCCTGTCCGGCCGCGACCACGTCGCCTGAACCATCACCGGAGCCGCGCGACCCACGCGTCCGGTCCGCCTCGTCCGATCGTCGGGTCCCTGCTGCATTTGACCGAGCTCCGCCGTGCGGGAAACGTGCTCCACCGCGGTAAGTGTTGGCCGCGCCACCTCTTCATGGTTGTTATCCACCATGTTAGTTCCTTTCAAGCTCCTTCTTCTTCCTTGAGTTGATGTATCTCTCTCTTTTTTGTTGTCACAGAGAACGAACCACCGCCACAAACCGCCGTCCTCCGCCAAGGCTGCCGTCCCAGCCGCTGCTTTCTCTCTTCCTAGTCATCTTGGGTAAGCGTTTTACCCATAATCTCTTCTAGTTGAAAAATCCCCAAATTGATTTTGAAACCCTAACCTTAACCCTTTGATTTAAGATTTTAATTTTAAAATTAAACCTTGTTTTATGAAATTGGGATTGTGAATTGGTGTTTCCCTAAACCAATTTCATTATTCTTTAGTTAAAATGAGTTTTCCCCAAATTGTATTTAGGAGCCCTAAACCCAATTTGATTTTTATTTGAATTTGGTTCTGTTTTTGTGAAATTAATTATGATTTAGTGCAATTAGGACTCTCAATTGATGATTCCAAAGTTCTCTTTCATGATCCTTTAATCAAAACAAAGTTTACTCAAAGGCTATTGTGAAGCGTAAGCTCCAAACATGATTTTCTTTGAAAATGACCTTGTTTGGTAATAAGATTAAGTGTTTAGATCAAATTAGAATGTGTGTTTGATCATGTGTAATTTATTTCTTGATTTCTGGTTGTTGCGCGTTGTTGGATTCCCTCTCTGAGACGTTTGACACCGCTCTGCTAGCTTGATAGAGTAGATATGAACTAACGTGAGCATTAAGACGAGGATCCTTTAGTTAAAATGAGTTTTCCCCAAATTGTATTTAGGAGCCCTAAACCCAATTTGATTTTTATTTGAATTTGGTTCTGTTTTTGTGAAATTAATTATGATTTAGTGCAATTAGGACTCTCAATTGATGATTCCAAAGTTCTCTTTCATGATCCTTTAATCAAAACAAAGTTTACTCAAAGGCTATTGTGAAGCGTAAGCTCCAAACATGATTTTCTTTGAAAATGACCTTGTTTGGTAATAAGATTAAGTGTTTAGATCAAATTAGAATGTGTGTTTGATCATGTGTAATTTATTTCTTGATTTCTGGTTGTTGCGCGTTGTTGGATTCCCTCTCTGAGACGTTTGACACCGCTCTGCTAGCTTGATAGAGTAGATATGAACTAACGTGAGCATTAAGACGAGGATCCTTTACTTGTCTTCAAAGGTAAGGGGAGCTTACCCGAGGGATTTTCTCAATAACTATTTGTTTTTAGTGTGGTTTATATGATTTATATGTGGTTGTGGTTATTTGTTTATTTTGTTTACGTTGTGTTGTTTATCTGTGTATCGGTGATTGATCTGCTTTTAATTCATTTAATTATCTGCAGTATTATATTATATTGCTATGATGCATGATCTGCCTGGTGATATAATTCTGATGATGTTGTTGAATGTTGTTTTAGAGGCCTGACAGTGGTCAGTGCACAACCGATTAATCAGATAAAAGCTTTAATAAGTTGTGAAAAGATTATATTCAGTGTTTTATGGGAAATGTTGGAATATAATAGTGGTGGAAAATATTATTTTAGAAAAATGATGAGTTTTGAGAAATATTATTATTTTAATGATTTATTACTGTAAGAGTGAATTATGAGTCACAATGAGAGCGAAACCATGAAAATATTTTTGCACTGCTCATTTTTACGTAAGAAATTCCGTAATATTATAAAATGTTATTTTATGAAATTAATTGTTGAAAATAACTTAGTTATGATTTTAGAAAATTGTTTAAGTGGAAAAAGCTAAGTTTTGTCTTAAAAAGCTTTAAAAGTGATAATTGACGGCAAATTTGGTAAAGTGTAGACGGCAAGTATCTTGAAACGGCAATTCGTATTTTAAGTAAGTTTAAATCTCAAGTGACTCACCTTTGTGAAAACTAAGTTTTATTATTTAAAGATTTTATTGGTGAATTTCCAATTTTAAAAGATTTTCTGAAAACAAAAATTAATTCAACCATGTTGGAAGTGGTGTGGAACTTAGTAACCGAGACGTCAGGGTACTAAGGTTCTTTGTTGTTATGGACTTGGGGTCCTTTGGACTTTGGGGTCCTGTACTGTATACGTGGTGTATACCGTATTTAAACATTGAAGATGTTTTTTATTACCACGAACCTATGACTGGTGCATCGGTCGAGAGGTGTCGTGATTGAGCACTCGGACTGTGAGGTCCTGTGTTGTAATGAAAGTTTTAAAGGTGTTAAAACTATGTGAGTCGTAAGCCATTTTGAGCTTCGGCGAAGAAAGATTGAACACAAAGAAAAGATTTATGAGCAAAAGTGTTTTGCATGCATTTGGCAGACGTGCCCACGGTTCTATGTATCATTTACCTTGCGGTGTCAGGTCTTTCATTCTATGTTTTACTCATTGTGCCCGGGTTGGACAATGAGACCCCATCTATGTTGCTATCACTGATGCCCTGGGTGTGGACAGTGTGCGATGGGTTTTGGCTGTGTGCCTGTTTGCCTAGTGTGGCAATGGAGCCTGATCAACTCACCACGTGTTGGGATATCTCATGAGATTAGGGCGAAATTAGATGACGAATATGAAGTGTTCATGCATAGTTTTCCAACGTTGATGTTTGGGGTGTGGAACCCATTGATGAACTGTATGCTATAATATGGATGCTTATGTTGTTATAAACATGTAAATGTGCATGTGCCTTCTTTTGTGTCGCGCATTTAGTTATTGTGTTAAATCCATATATTGGCGTCTCACCCTTACAGATATATCAGGTTTTCTTCTGGGTCGCTATTGTACCCTGGGTACTTTAGTACAGATGGTGCAGAGGAGTCTCCCTAAGTCGCTCAGAGACTTAGATCTGGTTGTTTGATGAAGTACTTGATCGTGGAGTGACCACGTGAGTTTTCCTCAGAAATAACTTTTAGAATGACCAGCTTAGGGTTTGAGACTTAGATTATTTTTGATAGTATGTATGAGTATGGCTCAGAGAGCCTTTATTTTAAAATGGAATGTTTATGGCTCGGAGAGCGTCTCTTTTGAATGAAAACTTAAACTTTTCCTTTTGGTCATGTATAGCTAATTGATATAACTATTTTTAGCATATTCTCGCTGGTTGTATTTGGTGTAACTGGAATTCTGGAATGAAAATGTAATTATTTTAGCAGGTGTTCTTTTACCTGGGATGTCCGAATTACAGAGGAGACTCTGTCGAAATTTTCGTAAAAATACTAGCTTTTATTCAAGTATATTCTTTAAATTAAATAGGCTTGCCAAGCTATGATAGTAAGTCTGTGTGCCGATCAAGGCTTAGGTATGGAGTCGTGACAAATTTTTATACGCAATTTCAGACACTTATGTACTTATATAAATTATTTTCCGAAAGCACCAGCAAATTATCTTTTAATTTAAATTCCGCATGTGTTACGTAAGTAATGCCCAAGGGGGGTGTTACACACATGCCTATTGTTGGAGTCGTTTGTTAATTTCCTGTAGAAATATTTTATGAAATACATTGTTTATTGTTAATTGCTGGATTGATTAGATACTTACTTGAGTAATTGAGTTTATGTGATATGTGGGTTTACATGATTATAATTATTTGGTTATATTATAATTGTGATGCATGTCATGAATTGATATATGTCATGCTATTCTGTGATTGAAATTTTGTCTGCTGTTGAGTGTTGTACTGAGAAACCTGACATTGGTCAGTGTTTAAAAATTTATTTGAGGATAAAAGCTTAATAAGCTTGGATAATTAATCAGAGTGATTAATTTGGGTAATTTTGTGAAAAAGTGGAAAAAATATTATTTTAATAATATTTTGTGGAAAACGGTATCAATAAGTGACAGTAAGGACGAAACTGTGAAATTTTTCACAGGCTCTAATTTTTCAAAAATAAATTCAATTTTATTATAAAATGTTATTTAAAGTGATTAAGTTCCAAAAATAACGTTATATAGCAGTCAGAACAATTACTTCTGACAGAAAAGTTATTTAAGTTATAAAAAGAATTTTATTATTTTTTTTGGAAAAGATTAAATATATAGTTATTTTATTATTATGAATTTATTTATTGAATACTTTTTAAAGTTGACTTTTATTGAGAATTATTTTTAGAAATGAAATAATCGGAAAATAAAAGAATTTATCAATGATTTTCAGGTTTTATCAATGTTTTGACAGAAAAAGGATTTATGTAAGAGAATCATATTTGGTGAAATTATTCCGTTAAACTTGGATAAAACCTAGGAACCGAGACGTTGGGGTTCTAGTGTTCTGTGGACACGTAGATCAGGGATCTATGTCATTGGACTGAGTGTCCTGCAATGATTTTGTGGACTGTGTGTCCTAAGTTGATGTGGAAAATGTGAGTTCCATATCCGCGAGCCTAAGACTGGTGCATCGGTTTAGGGCTTTACGATTGAGCACTCGGACTGTGTGTCCTGTGTTAAGTTTTAAAACATTTGGACTGTGTGTCCTATGTTTGTTTAAGTGGAAAGTCTTAATAAAAAATTAAGCATGGTCGTTAGCTTTATGCTTCGACGAGGAAAGATTATTACTACAAAGAAAACGAAACGAGAATAAAAGTTTTTCTCATGCATAGCTGGCAGATGTGTCATGTGTTATGATCATTGAGTCCTAAGTGGATCAATGTATCTGTTATGGACTATGTTTCCATTTGATCATTGGGATTCTGTGTGAGCCAATTATCTTTACTGGACTGTGTGTCAAATTTTATGCAATAACTATTGTAATTCGGAGTGATGCAATAGGTTATAGACAATAAACTCCATTGTTCGTAGTGACCATTGGGATTCTATGTGAGTCAATGAGTTACATTTTTGAACAATAACCTTGGTGTATTGTGTGTGACCAGTGTGTTATATGTTCTCTTGGACATTGTTTTATTTCGTTTTTACAATGGGCCATGTGCAGAGCTTGATCAGCTCAAAACGAAACAGAAAGTTGTGGGATCTCCGGAGATTAGGTATCAAAATAGAGCCTGAATATTGAAGTGTCATGCATTTTTATAAAATGACGATAACCGTCGGGTATGAAACCCTTTGAATTAAATTATTCTATTGTTTTGAATAATTTTTTGTATGCTGTGAATATATGGTATATGTTGTTTGTGTGTCGTGCATGGGGTTGTCTTATCAAGACTCATATATTGGTAAATCACCCTTGCATATTTGTTTGTTGTTTCCTCTACTATGTGGAATCTATGTATATATCTACCATCAGATGGATCCGGGCGTAGCGGATCTGAACTACTCAGGGGTTTGAGCCCTGATGTTTGACAATGTTGACCAAGGGAATGCCTGGGTGATTAACCCAAGGGCTCGGAGTGCTACTTACACGGGTCCGATGAGGACACTCCGAGGTATTGTAGCAGACCGACCACAGCAGTTGATTCATAGTAGGGAGAAAATTGAAGTTTCACTACCGCCCATTTGGATGATCCTACGATATCTGGTACAACACAGGAACCTGGAGCATCAACCACCTCCCTTCATTCATCCGTTATAGCAGATAGCACCGGAGTCACCTCCTGCACCTATAGTCTTGATCCCAGAGGATGTACAGGTGTAGATGGAGGAGGACCCTGAGGAGGATCCGTTGGTTGATCCAGACTATGTTCCTTTAGATGATGGAGTGTTTCCAGCTGTTGGAGAGGGGGCTGTTGTATCCTCTCCAGATACACCTCCTGGAGGTGGGGGAGTTTATACTCTCCAATGGATTTCTGTAGTGGTGACCAGCTTTAGGATGTAGTCTTTTTTGGGTAGAGTGGGATTTTAGGTTAGTCTGACTTAGTGGATACTGAGAGCCATCTTTTAAGTAGTGTTTTTCATACTCCCACAATGTAATAGTTATGATGTTTCAGTTTGATGTATAATATGTGTGACAGTAGATGGTGACCTGGTGAGAAAAAGGTCTTTTGTAAAACTTTGATGCATATGTAATATATATAGTGATGTACATTATATTACTGGTGTTTGGGTGTGTATATACACTAAAAGAAAAAATGAAAAAAATTTATCACTATTTTTTAGAAGTTTAAGGAATTAGAAAACAAAGTTTGTTTTTTGAAGGAAACCAACAAATTAGTATTTTTTTTATTAAGATTTTCGCAACATGTTATGTAAATGTGACACCTTGGGAATGGGGTGTCGCAAAGCACGTCATACACGGGGTCACTGCTGTCTACAAAAGGTACATAGGAGGGTATCACATCATGTACTCAAAGGGTGAAGACCGTGGAGGTTCCACTACCTCATATCTGAACGTTTCTGCGTCACCTAGTCAAGTCATGTAACACATGCCATCAGCCACCACCACAGCAGGCTGCACCTGGAGGAGCACCCGCATCACCACCACCTGCTCCTATCATCATCTACGGAGGGGAAGAGGACGACGAGGACATCATGGTTGCCGATGAGCTTCCTGAGTCTGACCCCGTTGAGGAGGATCCAGAGGAGCATGAGGGTGAGGTACCTGAGTACCATCCTCTTGATGAGAAGATAGAGCCAGTAGAGGATGAGGCTGTGGGAGTTATGTCGCTTGACCCGTCAGACCCTGGGGATGACCACAAAGGTCTCCCTAATGGACACCTCTAGATGACCAGATTAGTCAGTTGATAGTTTTATTTTTGTGTAGTGCTAACCTCACAGGGTTTGTATATTTCGGCTGTCGAGAGCCAAGTTTTTGTATTAGTGGTCTTCTCTGTTGAACCCTGGTTTTGTATATAATATTTCTGTATGCCTTTTATTTGCTAACTGTTAGGACTCAGCAAATGATAACCCCTGGTTATAAGGCTTTTGTCATGGTTGATGTGTATCTGCAATGATGCATAGTTATACATATGTGTTTGTATATATATGAGAAGGTTATGTTGTAGCTTTGTGGAAAGAATTTTATTTACACGATTTCAACATAACCAAGATCATAGGTCTTTTTCCGAAAGTAACCAGCGTTAAGTATACACTTTGTATTTTATTTTTACGTGATAGAATGGAAAGTCATGTAATACCAAGGGAGGTGTTACACTCAAACCCATAATAATACAAAAAATTAAAATGAATAATGCCTTAAAAGAGAAGAAAACAAAGAAATAGTATATCTCCAGTTGTCCGAGAGTTTGAACACACTTCCAATGAACTTCATCAATCAAAACTTGCAGGTAAAACCCTAAACCCTAAACCTTGATAGTGTTATCAAAACTAATTTTCTAATTTGCAAGGTAAGGTAGACAAATTAGAAAATTTTAAATTAAAAATTGTCAATTACATTAATTCTTACTCATTTAAGTAGTTTTTAAAAGAAGAAATTGAGTTTTTAGTCCAAACATAAAAGGTGTAGACTGCTAACATACTCCTTCTAAAAAGATAGAAGCAACGAGGCAAAAATTCAAACTCCATTAAGAATTTAAAAAAATGAAGTTATTGAACATTAAAAAAATTTAAATTTTTTATAAAATATATAATATTAAATATTAAAAGTTAATTAAATAAAGAAGATGAAATTTAAAACTAAAAGGTGAGATAAGATGATACGTGATGGCATTCAACCTCATTGCTTAGACCCAATTAATAAAAAAAAAAATATATATATATATATATATATATATATATATATATATATATAATAAAAACCCGTTAAGTTCCCTCAACAGAGTTCCCGTCACCCTGTTTTCATTTTTTAATTAAAATTTTAGTTCTCTAAAAATAGTGAGTATAATTTGTCAATATATGATTTGTAATTGGATTATTCAAAAGTTGAGCTTTTCTCAGAAAAATAAAAATAAAAATCCTTCAAAGAGTTATTAATTAATTAATCAATACACGTACGGTGGATTAGCGGCTATGAAAGGAAAAAAAAGGACAAAAAAAGTTGTTATACTTATAGGTTGTAGCACCCTCGTAAAAAACAAACTCTGAAACTTTTTAGCGAGGAGGGAAGAGCACTAAGCTAAAAGTTTTAGAGCATTTCCATCTTGCTCCTCCCTGTTGCTCACCACTTCTCTGTTACTCACTTACGTTGAACAACATTGGCACAGCCCGCCTCTGTCGTTCACGCCAGCTACCCTATCACGACGTCGCTCTCTCCTTCACTCATCTCTCTTCCTTCTCCATTGCAGCTTCAGTCCTATCGCTGCATGAACCCGTTGTGCCGTTCACAGCAAGCACACAACCTGCCACCGCCATTCTCACAGCCAGCCTTCAGGTTAACTCCCCTCCTCTGTTACGTTGGTTTGGATTTTTGTTGTTCATTTCTTTAGGTTTTGTTTTTCGTTTTTCATTGGCAGAAGAGAGTGAATTTTTTAAATTCTTAATGGAGTGGGAGTACATTAGCAATCCCATATATATATATATATATATATATATATATATATATATATATATATATATATATATATATATATATATATATATATATAACATTAATACCCACTCATTTAAGTAGTTTTTTAAAAATTGGTGTAGCTTGCGAACATACTCCTTCTAAAAAAATAAGTGGGAGTACATTAGCAATCCCATATATATATATATATATATAAGCAATGAAAATGTATTAATAAGAGTATAAGGGTACACAAACCCATAATAATACAAAAAATGAAAATGAATAATGCCTTAAAAGAGAAGAAAACAAAGAAATAGTACCTCTCTAGTTGTCCAAGAGTTTGAACACACTTCCAATGATCTTCATCAATCAAAACTTGCAGGTAAAAAACAATTGCATTGTAATACATTCATTCATCGATGAAACTAATTTACCTTGATAGTGTTATCAAAACTAATTTTCTAATTTTCAAGGTAAGATAGACAAATTAGAAAATTTTAAATTAAAAACTGTCAATTACATTAATACTTACTCGTTTAAGTAGTTTTTTAAATGAAGAACTTAAGTTTTTAGTCAAAACATAAAAGGTGTAGACTACTAACATACTCCTTCTAAAAAGATAGAAGCAACGAGGCAAAAATCCAAACTCCATTAAGAATTAAAAAATTGAAGTTATTGAACATTAAAAAAATGAAATTTAATTTTTTTTAAATATATAAAAATTAAATATTAAAAATTAATTAAATAAAGAAGATGAATTTTTTTTATAATTAAAAGGTCAGTTAAGATGATAAGTTATGGCATCCAATCTCATTGCTTAGGCACAATTAATAATAATAATAATAATAATAATAATAATAATAATAATAATAATAATAATAACCCGTTAAGTTCCCTCAACATAGTTCCTGTCTCCCTGTTTTCATTTTTTAATTAAAATTTTAGTTCTCTAAAAATAATTTGTCAATATATGATTTGTAATTGGATTATTCAAAAGTTGAGATTTTCTCAATAAAATAAAAATAAAAATCCTTCAAAGAGTTATTAATTAATTAATCAATACACGAACGGTGGATTAGCGGCTATGAAAGGAAAAAAGGACGAAAAAAGTTGTTATACTTATAGGTAGTAGCACCCCCATAAAAAAACAAACTCTGAATCTTTTTAGCGATGAGGGAAGGGCACTAAGCTAAAAGTTTAACAACATTTCCATCTTGCTCCTCCCTGTTGCTCACCACCTCTCTGTTACTCACTACCACTGAACACCATTCGCACAGCTCGCCTTTGTCGTTCACGCCAGCTACCCTATCACGACGTCGCTCTCAACTTCACTCATCTCTCTTCCTTCTCCGTTGCAGCTTCAGTCCTATCGCCGCCTGTACCCGTTGTGCCGTTCACAGCAAGCACACCACCTGCCACCGCCATTCTCACAGCCAGCCTTCTGGTTAACTCCCCTCCTCTGTTATGTTGGTTTGGATTTTTGTTGTTCATTTCTTCAGGTTTTTGTTTTTCGTTTTTCATGGGCAGAAGAGAGTGAATTTTTTAAATTCTTAATGGAGTGAGAGTACATTAGCAATCCCATATATACATGTATGTATGTATGTATGTATGTATGTATCTATATATTACATTAATACCCACTCATTTAAGGGGTTTTTTAAAAAGTGGTGTAACTGGCTAACATACTCATTCTAAAAAAAAGTGGGAGTACATTAGCAATCCTATAAACATATAAATAAAAGCAAAGAAAATGTATTAATAAGAATATAAGGAGTTCTCAAACCCATAATAATACAAAAAATGAAAATGAATAATGCCTTAAAAGAGAAGAAAACAAAGAAATAGTACCTCTCTAGTTGTCCGAGAGTTTGAACACACTTTCAATGATCTTCATCAATCAAAACTTGCAGGTAAAAAACAATTGCATTATAATGTTGTTTTACATTCATTCAACTATGAAACTAATTTACCTTTAACATTAACATATAACAATACAAGTTAATAATTTTATAATTTTAATATTTAAGTATTGAACAAGCTATGTAAAATCATATCAAACATAGATAAATATAATATAAATAATAAATTTTAATGATACATTTTCAACATATTTGTTAGTTTTTTCAACATATATTTATTGTTTAATATACTTCATGTAAATCATTATTGCTAACATACTCCTTCTACCAAGTTAGTGGGAGTACATTAGCAATATATATATATATATATATGAAACATATCAAGCGAGATGTCTTTTTTATGTAAGAGTGAGAGGAACAAATCCTTGCCATTAGATCAAACCATGAATGGTCAATATTAAAACATAAAGTTATGTGACTTTAATTTTCTAAGTTGGCATGTGACTTTTTAATCTTTTATCTAACTTTTAATCTTGACCATTCATGGTTGGATCTAATGGCTATGATTTGCTCCTCTCACTCTCACATAAATAAGGCCCTCTCACTTGAAATGTGTCACACACACATATATGAGATTGCTAATGTACTCCTACTTATTTTTTAGAAGGAGTATGTTAGCAATCTACACCATAAAGTAAAAAGTTTCTACTTGGGTCCATGAACTTATAAACAAAATTCAATTGGGTGCCTAAAGTAGAAAGGTGACTGTATAAATAAAAAATAATAAAATGATAGATGATGAAATTTAGAAAAAAATTACTATTTGACATAATAATAAAGTTACAAAAAGATGAACATGAGAGAAAAAACTCACTATTTAAAATAATAATAATAAAATAAAAAATAAACTTAGTGAGAAAAGTTTAGTTCTAGAAAAGTTTAATAACAAAATTTAGTACTTCAAATGATTAAAAAAATATTGAAATATGAAATTGTGCTAAAAAATTCATGTTTTATAATAAAATATTAAGAGATTAAACTGATAAACCTCAATTAAAAATATACATTTTTTAAATAGTAATTTATTATTAAAGGATGATTTTGGAAAAAAATGTTTCAAATAAAAATAAAATAGTAAAAGATGAAACTGTAATACCCGCTATTTTTATTATTATTTAAAAAAAATATCTTCAATAATTTATTCAATTTTTTATTTAAATAATTGAGTTACAATTTTAAGACCTAGACATGATAGTGCATATTTGGCACATCCTTAGTAATCATGTTAATTGAATTAATGGCATTATTGAAATAATTTTTATTCTAACATTATAACAAGAGATGAAACTTGGTAAAAAAAAATCAATATTTAAAAAAATAAAAAAAATACTAAAAATATGATTTAACAACAAAGTTATTGTTTAAAATAATAAATAAAATAAAGAATCCAGTTAAGTAAATATCACATCTTATTTTGATTGTTAAATTTTTTTTTTTGAGTTATTTAATTTATTTTATTATTTGTTATATTATTTTATATTTAAATTGAGGGTTTTCTTAAATTATTTTAATATTTATCAAATAATATTTTTGGTTGCTATGTCTATTATTATTATTATTACTAAATTTCATCATATTTTTTATTATTTTTTATTTTGTATAGTCACCTTTTTACTTTAGGGACTCAATTGAAAATTTTATATAAGTTCAGGGACCCAATTAAAAACTTTTTAGTTCAGGGACCCATTGAAAATTTTATATAAGTTCAGGGACCTAATTGAAAATTTCCAAATAGTTCAAGGACCAACTCAATAATTAAACCTTTAAAAACTACTTAAATGAGTGGGTATTAATGTAATGTGCAGCTTTTAATTTAAAATTTCCTAATTTGTCTCTCTCACCTTGCAACTAATGTTTCCTTCCCTCCCTTCTCACAATCAATGCCTCTCTTGAATAATTTACATGAAGTTTATTAAATAAGAAAATTGTGTTGAAAAAATAAAAATATGTTGTATTATTTATAATATATATTTATCCTCACATTAATATGTTTTTTTTTTGTTACAAGACGGGGCTAAGGCCCAAAAGAAAGGAAATTAAAAATGAATTCTACGGGGTATGGGAGCCCTAGAAGCATCAGCTAAGAGGAGTAAGATGAGATCAGTTGTTGGAGTTGAAATTTCCTTGAAACCATAATCTTCCGGAAGGCTTTTATTGGCAAGGTGATTTGCTGGGTTGTTGCCTTCTCTTATCGTGTGTGAAAATTTTATCACCCAATTCCTGTTGAGGATGCCTTTGATTATTCAGAACATTTGAGCTTGTGTAGGTTTTTGAAGAGTTTGAATGATACTAGCCGAATCACTCTCTAGAATGACTTGCTTAAATCTTTTTTCACAAGCCAAACTTAGAACAATGTAGATTCCCCAAAGTTCAGCTAGATGGCAGTGCAGTATCCAAAATGATGAGCGGAACCGATTACCCAGCCACAATCTTCCCATCGAATATAGCTGGTTAAAGATTAAAATTATAAATTAATATTAAATTCATTTGAAAATGTTAGTAACTTTTACGATTTTTCTCGTTTTATCGTATTTCATATTTAAAAGTTAACAATAGTAAAAATATATTTAATATTTAAATGTTTATAAAATAAAAAAATAAGTATTATTATAACTTTTCTCTTTACTTAAATAACACATATTATAAGTCTTTATCGTTAAAAAAATTTAAGTCTTAACCCCAAGGGGTTGGTCTAGTGGAGCATGACAGGGTCTCGTGTCTGACAGGTTGCATGTTCGAGCCCTCACTAGTCTCCTTGGGGTAATTTAAATGTAAATTCCTTTGTAAGTACTAATAGAGCCCAAAGGTTTTACCTGTCTTGGATTGGGGCACCATCCCCTCATCCTAAATTTTTTTCCCTAAAAAATAAAAAATAAATTAAGTTTTATTATAACTTTTTCTAAATAACAAAATTTAGAACTCGAGAAAAGTTAATGTTTTTAACGTTTTTGAAATAATACTTTCAGTTTTGTAAGAAGAGGAAGGAGTTATAACAAGAAGAAGAAATCTGAAACAAAAATGTTAACTTTACAGTTTTTGAAATTATCGTTTTTGAAATTAACGTTAACAAATAACGATACATGTTATTTTTGGATCTGTGCTCTTGAGTTAGATCTGCCACAACCTCTTCCTAGACAAGGAGTACCTTTGCCCGATGGATTAAAATTGTTGGTATTGGCAGCAAGAATGGTAGAATCCATTGGTGGAGTGTTGTGAAGAGGTCTTTCTTGTTGAAGGACCACTGAATAAGTTTGACTAATGGAAGGTAATGGTTTCATGAGAAGGATCTGAAATCCCAAAGACCATAGGAAACATTGATGACTATGAGAAAGCAAAGAACATGTTCTTTGTCTTTTTAGGTCTGAACAGGCTGACTTAAATCACAGGTACAAGGAACAGTACAAGAACAGGTAGGGGTGGGGCGAAGAAAATCTAATTCATCCCACAAGATTTGCATACCTGTAAAGAAAGTGGAAAGGGATTTATGACCTTACCTCATTGAATGGATTTCTTTAAGTATATTAGACATGCGTAAGTGATTGTGAATCTGGTTTCTAAGTTCAACCAAAGAGATCTTGCATTATCGAATGAAGTTGTGCTTTGGGAGATGTGGGGTGAAATAGTTCGATTGATCTGTGAAACCACCATGTCATTGCATCGTTGCCAAGGATCAAGTAATGGATCATTGGCTGCAGGCTTAAAGAGACTTCCATTGATGAATTTAAGCTTGTCCTTGGAAGACAAAGCTCTCTTGATTGCCCTGCTCCAACTGTAGAAATTATCACGATTTAGGGGAGGAGATGTGAATATAGGCCTTGAACAAGTACTTTAGTTTTGATGATTGACAAAAGGACAAGGTCCAGAAGGACTAAGTAGCAAAAAATGGAAAAAACATAAAGCAAGCAAGCAAGAGGGGCAAAATGGGGATTTCAATATTTTTATTACTTGTTTTATTAAAAGGGTGTGAATGGTAAGTAGAGTTCTCAATTTAATTTTGTCTCACACACACATTTAACATGTGTCTAAAACAATTCTTAAACATGCTAATATCTGAAACTTAATTGAGCATTAAAAATATTAGCTGTTAAGTTTTTCAAATTCAAGTTTTTATTCAAGTAATAATAGATTAAGGGAAACCAATAATCGATTATGACACGTCTAAATGGCTTTGATTGTGTTTAAAGAGTAATTATGTTATTAAAGTCGTTAAGTTTTTGAATTTGAAATAGAATAATCGATTATGACATTAGTATAATCGATTATGACCTTGCTGCCTTTTATTGAACTTCAAACAGAAAGCATGTAATCGATTATGGCATTTTAAACCATACGCAAGTAAAAGTCAGAGGACCCGTAATCGATTATAGTGATTCTGCCAATTAAGCGCCTTTTGAAAATACTTTAAATAATCGATTATGACTTAGGTATAATCGATTATGGTGCGATAAAAATGTGTTTTAATGAAGTTTGACCTATTTCCTTGAACCTATTCTTTTTATCTATTTAAGATCATCTTGGGCGGCCAACAAACATATAAGACTACCATTTCATTTGCGCTAAAAACTCTAATAACCAATTCTCTACTATTTTCTCTTGTTCTATCACTTTGACCATGTTATCTTTAGAGTTCTACACACCATATAGGTGTTATTGTGCTAGTGCATCAAATTGTTTTTTATCTGCACTTTTGAGTGCTTTCTTATTGTAAACTCTTTTCTATTTTCTGGTGAGTGTGATCTCACAAAACATTTTTGAGACTCTTGCACAACGGAGAGTATATCCTGTGATGTGTGTTAAGAGTGCTCTACATTGTAAAGGTTCTAGTTTAACCTGTTATATAAACTAGAGTTGATTGGAATCCCTTGGTGCGTTTGGCTTAGGGACTGAACGTAGGCCGCGTGGGTAGTTTGTGACCGAACCAGGATACTTCCTGTGTTATCTTCTTCCTTATCCTCTTTATTTTTCAGCAAAGCATATATCTTTTATAAGCTTTATTTTTCAACGTGCTGTTAATTATAATTTGTTTTGCAAAATATTTTAAAAGTGTTATTTTATTAGCAAAAGTTTTCAAAAATCAATTTAAACACAATTCACCCCCTCTTGTGTTTGAGATCACTTGTCCATAAGAGATAATAAAACAAACCCTAGGTTTTCACCTGGATGAAGGTAATAAAGGCTTGAAGGGTTCAGAGGAGGGTCAATGAGTGGTGGTGGTGGTGGTCTAGCACCATCATTGTGTTAAGTCTCTAAAATTTCTAATGTGCATTTCCCTAAGTTTTGATGAAAACTAAACATTTGTTAATGATTTAATTAACCTTTATATTGGTTCTTTGAATTGTCTATCTAGTGTGCAGATCACTATAGTAAGTGTTGTAAATATGTAATATGTAATTATTAGCTTTTTTTGTATTAGGCCCATTAGTTAGAGCTTAGGCTATATATTCATATTAGTGATTATACTCTAAACACAATCAATAATATTCAAAATACTTTTTACACATGGTATCAAGAGCTCCCGATCTTGGGGGTCTTGCTTTCGATGAAAAACACTAGCCGCCTTCATTGCGGCCCCTCTTAGTCTGCCTTCATTGCAGCATTTGGCACCGTCATTGTGCCCTTATCAATCGCAGGGGTTATCACCCATTACTGTCCATCGGAACTATTCATCCGAGACGTGCACAAAGATCTCACACGATCACTGTCCATCGGTTGCTGTTCACATGATATCGTTTCACCGAAGTTTCTTATTCACCACGACACTTTGTTCACACGCATCGCCCATCGGTTCTTTGTTCACCCGATCATCGTTTCACCGAAGTTCTGTTCACCACGACACTGTTCACACGTACTGGTCATCAATTTTTTTCCCCAGCTTCTATGGCAGAAATTGAAGTGCAACTCTGTCAGAATGACTTGGATCGTTTGCGGACCCTTCTTGACTCTCTTCGTAAGCCTTGTGGTTCTTGTTCTCTGGCAATGATTGGTAAGAGTTTTTGCTCCCGCTCCTTTACTGCCTCTGGTACTATCCCTAGGGATGCTTGGATTCTTGACTCCGGTGCCATCGATCATATGACCTTCCATTCCAAATTGTTCTCTTCTTATACCTCACCTTCCAGTATTCATTCTATTACTGTTGCTGATGGTTCTCGTACCCATGTGGTTGGTTCTGGAAATATTGAATTTCAATCTTCTTTAAAACTGGAAAATTTGCTTCATGTTCCCAGACTTTCCAATAACTTGATCTCTATTCATAAACTTACTCACGACCAAAAATGTGCAGTAACATTTTTCCTTTCTCATTGTGTTTTTCAGGATCTTGCCACGGGGAGGACGATTGGAGTTGTTAAGGAACAGGGAGGGTTGTACTATTTGTCTAATGAAAGAAATGGTCAGAAGGGGCTATCTTCCTGCTTCCAATCTGAGTCTCACTCTCCTGCATCACAGGTCTGGCTTCAGCACAAGTGTCTTGGACATCCTCCATTTTCTCTTATTAAATCTATGTTTCCATCTTTGTTTTTACAACAATCTGTTGAGTCTTTTAAGTGTGATGTATGTCAGTTTGCTAAACACCATCGTGTTCCTTTTCCTTCTAGTTTAAATAAAAGTGCTAAACCATTTGATCTTATACATTCTGATGTTTGGGGACCTGCCCCTATTTCTGATATTTCTGGTGCGAGATGGTTTGTTTCTTTTATTGATAATTGTACTCGAGTAACTTGGATTTTCTTGATGAAGGATAAATCAGAAGTACCCCAACTTTTTTTTCATTTTTATCATATGGTACAGACACAATTTGGGAAAGGCATTAAAAGATTGCGTTCTGACAATGGGAAAAAGTATGTCAATCATAGCCTTTCAAGCTTTAATAGTAAACAGGGCATCATCCATGAATTTACATGTGTTGACACCCCGCAACAAAATGGGGTTGCAGAAATAAAAAATTGCCAATTACTTGAAGTTGCTCGAGCCCTCTCTTCCAAATGTCAGTCCCGAAGTCATATTGGGAGAAGCGGTATTGATTGCTGCCTATCTGACTAATCGAAAACCATCTCTTGTTCTAGGTAATGTTAGTCCTGTTCAGTTTATGCTCTCACACTTTCCTTCTGTTCAAATCATGCAGAGTCTTAAGTCCCGGGTATTTGGTTATGTTGCCTTTGTTCATGTTCATAAGCAGCATCGAACTAAGTTGGATTCTCGTGCAGTTAGGTGTGTCTTTCTGGGTTATGCACCTAACAAAAAAGGGTACAAGTGCTATCATCCTTCCAGTCGTAAGTACTTTGTCTCTATGGATGTCACCTTCCATGAACACGTGTCGTTCTTCACTCGCCCTCAGCTTCATGGGGAAAGTAGTAATTAGGAATCTGAGTATGAGTTTCTCATCTTTGGTCCTTGTCTTCCTAAGTCACCTACTCCTCAGTTACCTGTTCCTGAGTCTGAGCCACTTGGTCCTGAGTCACTTGCTTCAGAGTCTCTTGTTTATGGTTCTGTTCCTGTTCTTGTTCCTCCTTTGGAATCTGTTTTGCAGGAATCAGCACCTTCAGCACCAGTAAAGAACAAAGCTAGTGAGCCAATATTGGTGTATCAGAGGAGACAAAAACCCAACCTGGTCCAGAAACAACTTTAACTGTCTGAACCGGAGGTAAGTACTAAAAACAATTTCCCCACTTCTGATTCTCATATTTCTGATACATTTGATCCTAATCCAGTTGACTTACCAATTGATTTGAGAAAATGGAAAAGGTCGTGAGTCAAGTACCTTATTTCTCAATTTGTCTCCTCTAAACATCTTTCCTTACAGCATCAGAGTTTTATTACAGCTATTGACTACGCAAGAATCCCATTATCTGTTCAAGAGGCACTAAAGGATGTAAATTGGGTACAAGCTATGGATGAGGTTATGAATGCACTTGAAAGGAATGGAACGTGGGAAATTGTTGAGAGGCCAGGGGGCAAGAAACCAGTTGGTTGCAGGTGGATCTATATAGTCAATCACAAGTCAGATGGCACTCTTGATCGATACAAGGCAAGACTAGTGGCAAAGGGATATACTCAGACCTATGGCATCGACTATAAGGAGACATTTGCTCCAGTGGCAAAGATGAACACTGTTCGTATTTTACTTTCTCTTGATTCCCATTTTGGGTGGGAACTACACCAGTTTGATGTCAAAAATACTTTCTTGCATGGAGACTTAGAGGAGAAGGAGTACATGGAGATTCCCCCAGGATTTGGTCCCACAAGTGGAGCAAACAAAGTGTGTAGATTGAGGAAGGCTTTATATGGGCTGAAACAGTCTCCCCGAGCATGGTTTGGAAGATTTACAAAAGCAATGGTGTGTCTAGGCTACAAGCAAAGCCAAGGAGATCATACACTTTTCTTCAAACATTCACCTGGAAGAAAAGTAATTGTACTTCTTGTTTATGTGGATGATATTATTATTACAAGAGATGATCCGGTTGAGAGGCAGCTGCTCAAGAAAAAATTATCTGCAGAGTTTGAGATGAAGGACCTTGGGAAACTTAAGTATTTCTTGGGGATTGAAGTGGCCTACTCAAAACAAGGCATTTTCATTTCTCAAAGAAAGTATGTGCTTGATCTTTTGCAAGAAACAAGAAAACTTGGATGTAAACCTACAAGTGTTCCTATCGAGCAAAATCATAGAATGAGCACCAAAGAGGAGAGTGCTAAAGTTGACAAGGTCCAATATCAAAGACTAGTGGGGAAGTTGATTTACTTGGCACACACAAGACCAGATTTAGCATGTGCAGTCAGTGTTGTGAGTCATTTCATGCGTGATCCAAGGGTGAGACACTTACATGTTGTAGATCGTATTCTGCAGTATCTCAAAACTACTCCAGGGAGGGGACTTTTGTTCAAAAGAGGTGGAAGCTTGACTATGGAGGCTTATTCTGATGCAGATTATGCAGGTTCAGTTAGTGATAGAAGGTCCACATCAGGCTATTGCACATTCTTGTGTGGGAACCTTGTCGCTTGGAGAAGTAGGAAGCAAAATGTAGTGGCTAGATCAAGTGCAGAGGCAGAGATTAGAGTCATGGCACAAGGAATCTGTGAGCTATTGTGGATGAAAATTGTGCTTGATGACTTGAAGATAAAGTATGAGGGTCCTATGAAGTTGTTTTGTGACAATAAATCAGCTATCAATATTGCTCATAATCTTGTTCAACATTACAGGACAAAACACATTAAGATAGACCGACACTTCATCAAGGAGAAGCTGGATAGTGGATTAATAACAACATCCTACATTCCTTCCGGGCACCAACTAGCAGATGTGTTAACAAAGGGCTTGCCAACAGAAAGATTAGGCCAACTTACTTGCAAGCTGGGAATGATTGATATCCATTCACCAACTTGAGGGGGAGTGTTGTAAATATGCAATATGTAATTATTAGCTTTTTTGTATTAGGCCCATTAGTTAGAACTTAGACTATATATTCAGATTAGTGATTGTACTCTAAACACAATTAATAATATTCAAAATACTTTTTACACGGTAAGAATTCACTTTCTCACATGTCTGCCCACATAGAAGACCACCTGTCTGGAGAAGCAAAAGTCAACCTCTCTACTGACTAGGATGTTGACTATCTGCATTGAAGATTCAACTTGTCTCAACTAAGTTCTCACACTCGTATGTGATCCTTCGATGAGGAACACAACTTGTGTTATGGGGATTATTGCGGCCTTTACTACTCGAAGAAGGAAAGTTAGGATCTCTGGAGAATAAATATTAACAACAGATAGTGGACATTGAAGTGTCATGCTTCTTTACAAATTGTGAGGGTTGTCGGGTATTAATTCTCAGTGATAATATTATGGTTGAGAATTCGTATATTTTTATTGTGTATGTGCTAGTTATTTATGCTGTTATATGTGTGTCACGCATGTAGCTATCATGGTAAAACTCATATGTCGGTATCTCACCCTTGCATTATTTCTGTTGGATTCTGTGGTGGTATTTCGATATTTGTGTACAGATGAACCATCAGGGGGATGTATCTTATTCAGGGATTCTTTCCCTGATGTTTGAGGATGCTAATGACGGCGCCGCGTGGGTTATCAACCCGGGAGCCTGTACCGCCACGTACACCAGGCCGGTGTGTGCCACTGAGGGCACATTAGCAGCAGGACCACATATGCGTACCCACAGTATCAAGACTGTGGAAGTCCCACTACCACCTATGTGGTTATTATTGGGAGCATTGGTGGAGCAGAGAGACATCGTTCATCAGCCTCCACTAGTTCAGCCACTTCAGGAGGCAGCACCACATTCACCACCAGCCCCTTTGATACTTGTACCAGAGATAGACAATGAGATTGAAGAGGACCAGTAGGAGGAGGAGGAGGAGGAGGAGGAGGAGGAGGAGGTTCCTAAGTATCATCCTCTGGGTGATGGTGTGGACCCCGCTGCTAAAGCGGGAGTAGAGGTACCCTCACCGGATACCCCTACAAGTGGGGAGGACCATGGCGATCTTCCCAACAGTTTCCATTAGTGTGACAAGCCTAGGAATTTTTAGTTCTATCTTTTGAGGTAGTGGTATTTTTACTACAGTCTGTATATTTGGCTACTAAGTGCCATCCTTTTTGAGTTGTGGTTCCTGTAACACCCCGATTTTCGCTGCTTTGTAATATCGGTAATAAATATATAAATATATATTGTTATCCGAGACTTGGAAAATGATTTTGGATAAACCAATGTCATTTCCTTGTTATACTTATTTTCATAAGGTTACGGGGAAGTTTTTGGTTGAAAATTCGAGCTTAAACCGGTCCGTTTTCTGTGTTTTCACTGACAGTAAAAGTTTACTGCTCAGAAAACCTAATTTTAATTCGCGAACAAAAGACTTAAGATTTTTATTTTATTTCCTACAAGAGTGTATTTTTACAATTATTTCAGAAAGAAAAAAAAATTACGTTTTACGGACGGAATACGTAATCGGGTGAACGACAGAGTGGATTTCAGAGTTTCCAAGAGCAGGTGAAGAGGTTATCTTAGGATTTTGAGATGATTCATGGGGATGAATCATACTTTTAAGTCTAGAAGGTTCCACAAAGTTAAAGTGAAAATTTATGAAGTTTACGCTTAAGTCCCTGAACTTTCTGTTAATTACCCTTTTGTCCCTGAGTAAGTTTCTAAGTTTTTTCAAGTGAATTGGGATAGAATCCTTGTTCCCAATCTCTTAATGGACGTGTCTATGAAGCCCAAAATTTCTTGTTCATGGATTAATTCCATAAAGCCTATTTGAAACTATACAAGTTTCCTATGTCATCATAAGCTTTAAGCCTTTTTGGTGGGCCCCACAAAGATGAATTCAAGCCCATGCGCAGGCCCAAGATGGAGTGGGGGCTGCCTTAGTTTGGAAGAGTCAAGTGGATTCTTGAAGTTTCCACACAATTCCACAATATTCTCCAAGGGTCTCAAATGATCTCAAATGTTCTCAAATGTTCTAGGTTTTTCCAAAAAGTTTGAAGAAAAATCAGCCAAAGTGATGTTAAGATAAGACCACATTTATTGTGGCACATGGTCATTATTACAATCTATTGACAATTTGAAAAATAGTCCTTATACTTTTGGAATCTTTGCAAAATGGTCCCTATGAGTTATTTGCACTTTAATCCTTTGAAAACACTAGTGGAAAATATACATTAGACGGTAAAGGTTTACGTCAGCTAACCAAAAACTAGACGTTAAAAAGGGGGCGGTGACAGTTTTGTAAATATCAGACTTCATTAATTCAATTTTAACGTCAGTTGTTTTAAGGACTGACGTTAAAAGTGAAGTGACTCACTTTTAACGTCAGTTCAATAAACAACTGACGTTAACAGTGAACGTTTTAACGTCAGTTCTTTATAGAACTGACGTTAAAAGTGAGTCATTTCACTTTTAACGTCAGTCCTTACATCAACAGACGTTAAAGGTTATTTTAATAATTTTTTTATCTAGTATACGTACCCTTTCGCATTGCCTTCCTCAAAGTTTCAGTTTCACAATTGCTTTGATGTTTTGTGTTTCTGTTTTGAAAACTAAAATATATGTGCGAAGTATAAGTTGAATCAATAACCCAAACCGGATCTCATTCATGAAGTGTAATACAGACTGATACAGAAGATTGAAAGGGTTTAAAATCTTATAAAAAGTTACATTGAAAGGGTTTAAAATCCTATAAAAAGTTATATTGAAAGGGTTTAAAATCCTAAACATTAAAGCTACATCCCATCAGAGAGTTTTATGAAATATGCCAAAGGGAAAACTATACTCCGAAGACCTCAGAAAACTGGGGGGCATGAGAGAGCTCAAGAGAGGCAAAAACAGGTGCACTAGATCTGTTTCAAGCAAAGGCAGTGGTTCCAGAGACTTCCATGACGGTCACTTGCTGCCAAAGCTGAGGTTTTGGAACTGTGACGCCCGAGCACCTGATTTGCACTCCAGCAGCTGATTCTCCGGAAGGATGATAAGGTGAGCAACTCACATAATGTGGTTTACACAAACTTATCACCCATGTAATGTGATTTACACAAACTCAGAAATTTTTTGACCATTAAGACAAAGATCTTTGACTCTAGGAATAGGAAGAAAGAGTGATGAAGTTAATCTCCAAGGCAGAGCCATATTGTGAAGCCAAAAATTAAAAGGATGGAAGGAAGCTATTTATAGGAGCAGGGGATGAAGTTACTAAGCTATTCTGATTTTCTTGAAAACTTATCTATAAACTTAATGCTCATTAAGAGGATTAAGTTACAAGGTGCATGGGTATGTAGCACAGTAGTCAAAGGAATGAATGTTTTTGCAGATATCTATACACTTTTAACGTCAGTTGTTTAAAAAAACTGACGTTAAAAGTGTTTTTAAAATAAAAAATATTTATTGTTAACGTCAGTTTTTTATACAACTGACGTTAAAAGTGTGATTTTTACTTTAGTTAAATAAATAGCTGACGTAAATAATCCTATATATTATAAACGTAAATAATCCTTCAGTTACTAAGCTATTCTGATTTTCTTCAAAACTTATCTATAAACTTAATGCTCATTGAGAGGATTAAGTTACAAGGTGCATGAGTAAGTAGCGCAGTAGTCAAAGGAATGAATGTTTTTGCAGATATCTATACACTTTTAACGTCAGTTTTTTAAAAAAACTGACGTTAAAAGTGTTTTTAAAATAAAAAATATTTATTGTTAACGTTAGTTTTTTATACAACTGGCGTTAAAAGTGTGTTTTTTATGTCAGTTAAATAAACAGCTGACGTAAATAATCCTATATATTATAAACGTGCAGAATGAATATTGGAAATAATATAATTAATATACGGGAACTTGGCAGTCATAAATTAAGTTGATGTTAAAAATGAGGTGGTGGCGGTTTGTAAATATTAAATCACTATTTGCGTCAGTTCTATAAATAACTGACGTAAATAATTATGAAACTCATTTTATTGGTTGTCATGTCCCTGTTGTCCCTCTTAAAGCAGATCACTCCATATAGTACTGCGGTTTATTTCTAAACCTTTTTTTTAAACAAGTTTATTTTTAATTTTTATTAATTAGCTTGAATTAGTAAACAAATTCTTGTGCAAATTAAAATAAATAAACACTTAACATAAAACAAGTTATATGTATAATCAAATCGTATGTCATTGAAGCGATTCATAAGTTAAAATTACATGATTAAAAGATAAAAAATTTCTGCAACATAGCCCTAAAATATAAAAAAGTTTCTGCATCAACATCATTTTCTTCTCAGTCCTGTCATCAGAAACTCCAATGGATGCATCACCTCCCTCACTTGAATTCAATGATGCAAAGTAAATCCTCAGTCACTAGCAGCGAAAGCAAAGTGAAATGGATCTTTGCATCTTTCTTCTTCACTGGAATTCCTTGATGCATCGTCTTGAATCCACAGTCACTTGCTTCCAAAGCAAAGTGAAAGGGATGACGGGGATGAAATAAAGTGAGAGAATCACATTACGTGATTCACCCAACTTTACCATCCATGTAATGTGATTTACACAACCTCAGAAATTGTTTGACCATTAAGACAAAGATCTTTGAGTCTAGGCATAGGAAGAAAGAGTGATGAAGTTAATCTCCATGGCAGAGCCATATTGTGAAGCAGAAAAAATTAAAAGGATGGAAGGAAGCTATTTATAGGAGCAGTGGATGAAGTTACTAAGCTATTCTGATTTTCTTGAAAACTTATCTATAAACTTAATGCTCATTAAGAGGATTAGGTACAAGGTGAATGGGTAAGTAGCACAGTAGTCAAAGGAATGAATATTTTTGCAGAAATTAATAAACTTTTAACGTCCGTTGTGTAATACAACTGACGTAAGAAGTGTGAGTGTTTTTAACGTCAGTTTCTTAATACAACTGACGTTAAATATATGACCTTTAACGTCAGTTTTTACTAACAACTGACGTAATAAGTGTGAGTGTTTTTAACGTCAGTTTCTTAAGACAACTGACATTAAATATATGACCTTTAACGTCAGGTTTTACTAACAACTGACGTAAAATGTTGTTTTATTTTCATTATAACGTTTACACCCGCGCGCTTATTTCTCCTCTCAGACGTCTCTTTTCTCTTTTCATCACGCTCAACCATCACTCTCAACCCTCACTCTCGCTCTCACTCTGCCCTAATCGCGAGCTCATATCCACCTCAACCACCGCGAGGGCTTCTTCGCCACCACCGTGAGGTACACTCTTAACCCCTAACTCTGTCTTTCTCGCTCATTCTTTGCAATAACTTGACATCTCTCTTTCCCCTTCCCGCGCACTAACTCTCCTTGTCCCTCTGCTCTCAGTAACCACATCGAACGTTGGCCACCACTCGAGCTTCCCCCCACCACCACGCGAGCGCCTATTTCTGGTGAGTCTTTAGGGCACATTTTTTTATTTTTGGTTTTGAGTGCATGCATGTTGCTCTGTTGGTTGAAACTGTAGTCTCAGTAGTTGAAACTTGAAACTGTGAGTTTGAGTTGTTTGGAATGTCTCTATTTTTGGTTGAGTGTATATTGAAACTGTAGTCTCAGTAGTTGTAACTTTAAACCGTGAGTTTGAGTTGTTTGGAATGTCTCTATTTTTGGTTTTGAGTGCATGTTGCTCTGCTGGTTGATCTGTCACGGCCGTGAAGCTCATCACAGCTAGGCCATGATCAGTTCTGCCTATGAGGGTCTGGTTCAGTTGGCACGTTACGGCCGTGACCAGTGCTTGGCAATCTTCAAAAATTATAGTTTTCAATCTCCCGTATTGTCCTTATATTGGATATATAGATGTTTTGTATATCTACAGGACCTATCTAGTTATTTTTATTTATACTTCTGTATTTATTTTGAGTTATTACCTATGTTAATACATATATATTGTTTCTGAACATGCATACATATGGATCAGTCGGATAGCCCACATGCACGGGAGGACACTGTGGGGGTTTCGCAGGACCCGATCACGCCTACGCCTAATTCTAGTGTAAGTTTACATGTTATATACTATCTTTAGTCCTTCTTTTTAATGTAAGTTTACAATGTTACAACCCTCTATTTTATCATTTTTTTTGTCCATACAGACATCACAGGCTCATAGGAAACGGGGTAGAGGAGCCACCTCGTTGAAGAAACTAGAGAAGGACAGGCAAAGCGGACAGAAGCTTGAGGTGTCCTTCGTTGTTAATCTAAATGCCCAGGGACCCTGTGCTAAAGAATTTAATAAGTGGGTGTTTCTACAAGCAAAGCAGCACGTAAGCATCAACTACAACCACTGGAATGACGTTCCACAGAACGTTAAGGATCAGATTTGGGAGGCTATCACGGTATTTTACCTTTACATTCGTTTGATTTACATTATTAGATAATTATCCGAGTTATAATCCATCCAGTTGTTATGTATTTAATGTGTAGGTAGCTTGGACTGTGCCAAATGACGAGGATCATCGTCATAAATGTATGAAAATGGCATCAAAGCGTTGGAATGGGTTCAAGCATGATCTTACCAGGTACTATGTATCTGGGAAGAAGCGGCTTGATAAAATGTTCTCGGATTATCCCTGGATTGATGAGGATACTTGGGATATGTTTGCCAGGAGTCGACAGGATGGAGAATTTCAGGTTGGTTGATTAAGTTAATTTTGTATGCTTATTATAGATCATTTAACTGTATTTAATTATGTGTTTTTGTTTGAATAGGCTAAGGCAAATAAGGGTCGGCAGAATCAGGCGAAGAACATCCACCGCCACACCATGTCTCAAGGTGGGTACCAGACTCGGATCGAGCAGATGATGGCGGATAGGCTGAGGGCGAAGCAGGAAGAGCACTCTGCTAGGATTGAAAGAGGAGAGGTGCTTGAGGGCACACCATCAAGTCCTCCGTCGGACATCGACCGCAAGGATGTCTGGTTAGCCGGCCGCATGACAAAGACGGGATCTTTTAAAGTTGATGCCACTCGCGAAGTGGCAGATAAGATTGTAAGTAAATAATTAACTTGATTTCAATTGATATTTGTATAGATATTTGCAACACTTTTCACTTGCACGTTTTTTCATTTTTTTCATTGTAGATGGATCTTAAAGCACAATCCTCCCAGGGCGCATTCGTCCCTTCTGGACGGCGGGACGTCTTGATGACTGCTCTAGGCAAGAAAGACCATCCTGGTCGGGTTCTCGGTGTTCCTGAGAACGTGACCATCAAAGAATATTATGGCAAGTCTTCTTCACGAAAGCGGGTGGTCAATGAAGCATCAATTTTGGCTGACATTACTCAGCACCTCATGTCCAACCCAGCTATTACAACACATCTGATGCAAGGCTTAATATCCAACCCAGAATTCAAGCAGGCGCTTGCCAGAGAGCTTTCCTCCGTCGGTACATCCCAGGACACCGCAGGGCATGCCAACCCTTCACATGTGAGCACAAAAGAGAGTTTTAGTAGGGCACATGTGGAGGACGATGAGTTGGCAGCTAGGGAGCGGGAGTTGGAAGTCCAGCGCCATGAGCATGAGTTGGAAATGAAAAGGCGTGAGCTTGAGTTGGACTCCAAACGACGTGAGCTCGAAATGTTAACAAAGGTATTTATTCATTATTAATGTCCAAATTAGTCAAATAATTACTTGTGTTTTTTTAATTATCAACAACTTATCTAATTTATTTTTCCTAAACTGAAGGCCAAGTCGACGCTTGTCGCCTGTCACCTATCACTCGTTTGTTCTCACTTGGTGAGGATTATGCGTTTGAGATTAGTGAATGTCCATTGGAGCGCGATGGATGGGTGGCATGCCCAGATCAACAGAGGATATTTACCTTCTGTGGTGACGATCTCGGGAACGCCTGCAGAAATAACGTCTGGTTGAACAGCAATGTTTTCAGTCTCTGGTGCACGTAAGTTAATTTTAATTTTATAACTTATTTATTTTTGGTATTTTTCCATTTAATAATTTATTTTAATTTCAATATATATATTATGTAATTAACATCCACACCTTTTCATATCTTAGGTATCTCCATCGTCTTCAGCTTGATAAGGGCGTTGCATCAGTTTACGGCTTCTTAGATCCGTCAGTCCTTCTGCTCCAATTCTTTGCTAGCGATGCATTGAGTAAATACATAGGGAACTTGTTGGGAGAAAATCGGAAAGAATTATATCTGGCTCCCTACTGTATGAATGACCATTGGCAGTTGTTGGTACTTCACCCGTCTAGGCATACTGTCATATTCTTCTGCTCTCTCCACCAAGATCCGCCACCGAAGGTGGTGGAAGCTGTAAATAAGTAAGTAACTAATCTTAAATTTAATTTAAGTTTTAATATCAGTTGTTTTTATTTTATTACACACATGATATATGAATTTGTTAATTGATCGACATGATTATTTGTTTATGATAGCGCGCTGAAGGCGAGTAGCATAAGTTGCGCCAACGGGAGAAGTAGGACTTCTAAGGCTAAAGCAAATCTTGTATGGAACATCCTCAAGGTTTGGTAGTTTATTTATCAAATAATTAATATTATAATTACTAATTTATATGTATATTCAACTGACGTTGAAATAAATTTTGTTGGTAGTCTCGATTTCAAATTGACGGGTGGTCGTGCGGCTATTATGTGATGCTTCATATGCTGAACATAGTCTCCGCATCTATTACGGATGGATGGATTAAGGTAATATTTAAACAACTTGTTAAATTATATATTATAGTTTTGAAGATGACTTGCATTGATGTTATTGTTATTATTTGAACGTGTGTAGGCATTTAGCGACCAATCGCCTATTCAAGAAGATGAGTTAAGAGACTTGAGGATGCGCTTCGCTGAATTCTTCTTCAAGTATGCGGCTGAAAAAGGAATTGACAAGATACCTCCGCAATACTTAGATAAATAGTTTTTTGGTTAGACTTTAGAAACTAATTAATAACATGTATATATATCCTTAGATTGGTAGTTTTGTTTTTTAGACATTGGAACTAAAATTTATTTATATATATACATGGGTTTTGGTTTTAAGTCCCCCAATTGTTCCATTTTTCCTTTGCAATTCTGTAATGTGTTGATATTCTGTTTCTTGGGATATTTACTTGAATGCGGGGATAATGGGAGAGAGTGATATTTTAAAACTGAATTTAAAAAAAAATCTATTAACGTCGGTTGTATCAAACAACTGACGTTAATAGTATTTTATAAAATATACAGTACACTATTAACGTCAGTTGTAATAAGCAACTGACGTTAAAATTAAACCTTTAACGTCAGTTCTTTATAACAACTGACGTTAGTTTTAACAAAATTAACATCCGTTGTCTTAAAGAACTGACGTTTGTTAATAGTTTTATGTTTAACGTCAGTTGTTTAAAAAACTGACGTTAATTTTTAAAAAATTAACGTCAGTTGTGCTAAATAACTGACGTTAATAGTTTTATATTTAACGTCAGTTCTCAACTGACGTTAAAATATTAACTATTAACGTCAGCTGTATTTACGTCAGTCAGTATTCTGACGTAAAAAATCAATTTTAACTGACGTAAAAAGCACTTATTGCACTAGTGAAAGCCACCTCCTTTCTACTTGGTCCTCAAAAGTGGCGCAGCCCACACCTCTATGAATACCCTCCCTCACATTTCATTTTCTTCCTATTGTCTTTTCTTCAAAAAAAAAAACTCATAAGTTCATAAGCCTTTATCATCACTTTGTGAAGAAAGTTCTTGGATCTTCACTTGTTTTTGATCTTCAAGAGGTGAATACTATTCTTCTTCCCTAATCATGTCTATGTTCTTCAATAAGTTTCATGATTCAAAGTTTATTTCATCTATGTTCATCACTTTTAAGTTTCTAGATCTAGAACTTTGAAAATTCATAACTAATTCTAGAAAAATCCTTTTCACATGAAACCAATTGCTATGATCTTATAATCATCTCTATTTTCATCATCTAGAAGCATAAGATCATGAGAAATTTCTTTCCCTAATTTCTGGACTTGGCCGAACCTAGGTCAATGATGTGTTCATAGGTTTTGGTTCATTTTCATGTCTTGATTCATGATTCAATCTTCAAATACCTTGATAGTTCTTGTATCCAAGTACATAGAAGATCAAAAATCAAACTCTAACCTATTTGTTTCATAAAGGCCGAAACCTTAGTTCTTGGAACTAGATGAGTTTTGTTCAAAGTTTTCATTAATGACCTTAGTAATCAAGCTATTAGTATATATGCTTAATAAATCCAAGTTGGTTTACCAAACTAAAAACCCTATCCCCGTGAACATGTCAAGGCCGAATATAAGTATATGAGAGTTAGGAAGTTTTGAGTTTGAAACTTAGTTGTTTAGTTACTAATCCATGATTTAGGTTGATTAAGGACCATTAATCTATGACTTAACCATGATTAGCAATTTTAAGGATTTTGAACCCTAAAAGTCAGCCCTTGGCCGAAACCTAACCCTCATGAACTAAGTATGTTGTGGGTTGATTTGATTTATTTTGGTTGCAATTCGTTTGAAGGAAACAACCGAGTTAACTGATTTAAACCGATGGAGGAAACCGGATCAAATCGGGAGATTGTTTGAAAACGTTAGTTTGAGTCTTCAAGAGGTAAGGGGAGCTTACCTGAGGGATTTTCTCAATAACTATTTGCTTTTAGTGTGGCTTATATGATTTATATGTGGTTTGTGATTAATTGTTTATATTGTTTACGATGTGTTTTTTATCTGTGTATCGGTGATTGATCTGCTTTTAATTATCTGCAGTAGTATATTATGTTGTTATGATGCATGATCTGCCTGGGGATATAATTATGATGATGTTATTGAATGTTGTTTGTGAGTGTTGTTTGAGAGGCCTGACAGTGGTCAGTGCACAACCGATTAAGCAGATAAAAGATTTAATAAGCTGTGAAAGTTATATTCAACGTTTTATGGGGAATGTTGGAATATAATAGTAGAGGAAAATATGATTTTGGAAAAATAATGAGTTTTGAGAAATATTATTATTTTAATGATTTATTAGTGTAAAAGAAGTTTATGAGTCACGGTGAGAGCGTAACCATGAAATTTTTTTAGTACTGCTAATTTTTACACAAGAAATTCCGAAGTATTATAAAAAAATGATTTTATGAAATTAATATTCGAAAAGACCTTATTTATTATATAAGAAAATTATTTTAGAAGAAATGTCAAAGTTTGACTTAAAGACGTTTTTCTTTGAAAATGCTAGCTAAACGACGGCAAGTTTCGAAATTATTTACGGTGAGAGTTTAAAAACAGCAGTACTTATGTTGAAAAGAGATTTAATTTGAATTTATTTATTAGAGTTGAAGTTTCAATAAAAATAAGTTGTTGATGATTTGACGTTATTTTGGAAAAAAATGTGTTTCCAAAGGAAAAGTGGATTTTCTATGAATTTACATTTTATAAACGAATTTCAAGTAGAAAGAATTTTCGGTAAATGAGTTTTACTTAATGACGTAAAGGATGATATAGAACTTAGTAACCGAGATGTCGGGGTACTAGTGTTCTTATGACGTTATCCTATTTTGGATTTGTTTTTCACATACAGAAAAGATGTAAAAAGATGTAAAACGATGTAGAACGATGTAAAAAGATGTAGAACGATGTAAAAAGATGTAGAACGATTTAAAAAGATGTACGAAGATATGGAACTTAATAACCGAGACGTCGGGGTATTAAGGTTCGTTATGTTGTAAACTGGGTATCTATTTAAAGAAGTTAAAACGTTTTAAGTTGTTTTCTACTACCACGAACCAAAGATTGATTGCAAGGTCTAGGGGCTTCGTGATTGAGCACTCGGACTTTGAGGTCCTGTGTTGTTAATAAAAGATGTAAAGATGTTTTAAACGATGTTAAGTCATAAGCTTTTGAGAGCTTCCATGTTTTAAAGCAATGATGCTTTTGAGAGCATTAGATGTTTAAAACGATGATGGGTTGTAAGCTTTTGAGAGCTTTGACAAATAAAGATATAGCACAAAGAAAAGTGTTGAGAACAAAATGTTTTCTTGCATGCATTTGGCAGACGTGCCATGATTAAACGAGGGATTACCTTGCGGCGTCAGGGTAGATCATACAAAGATGTTCTCATTGTACCCGGGGTTTGGACAATGAGGCCCCATCTCAGATTGTTATCACTGTGCCACGATGTTGGACAGTGTGCGATGGGTGTGCCTGTGGCAATCGAGTCTGATCAACTCATCACGAGGTTGGAGATATCTCATGAGATTAAGTACGAAGTTTTAGATGATGTATTGAAGTGTTCATGCATAGTTTTCCAACGTTGATGTTTGGGGTGTGAAACCCATTGATAAACGAGATGTTATAACATGAATGAGTACGTTGTTATAGACATGTATATGTGTATGTACCTTCTTTTGTGTTGTGCATTTAGTTATGGTGGTAAATCCATATATTGGTGTCTCACCCTTACAACCATATTAGAGTTGTACGAGGGGTATGATCCTTACAAGAAGACGAAGGCTGTCTAGTTCGAGGCATGCTGTGATGTTCCTTTTGGTTGTAGTGTCCGTTAGTTACGACCATCTTAGGTAATATTATGTTTTGAGAATAAAGTTGATTATGATTTATGTGAGAAAACATATGAGGCAGTATAGTTGAAGGACTTATAGACATTATATACTTAAGTGTGAGTTGATTACGTTGTTGTGGTTATGAGGTAAAAAGGAAAAAAAAAATATCACCATATTTTGAAGAGATAAACGTTGAGAAAACATTATTTTCCGAAAGCAACCAGCAAATTAAGTAATATACATGTTCTAAAAAAATGACCAACATGTTATAATGGTATTGGAAGTAATATATATGATCAGGTATGTATGGATTTTTATGTTTAAGTTACAAGAAAGAAAAGATTTTATATTCATTTTCAAGTGCAAGTTTAATTACTTAGAAGAAAAATTTTATTTTTCCGAAAGTAACCAGCTTTCATTTTCTTTTTATATTTCTGCAACGAGTTAGACATGTAATGCTAAGGGGTGTTACAGTTTCATCATTAAAGTCCTGAAGATCTGACCTCCTGCCAGGGCCAGAATCGGGGCCAGCATCCACCACTATATCTGGACCATACACCGGATCCATCCTAAGAACCAAATTCTGGAGGTCCTTCACATGAGAACAACCTTCACCATCCTCACCCTACTGATGTAAAGATTCCTGGTTATCAACTAAAAATGCTTTCCCTTTCAAAAGAACATTATGCTGTTGCATAGGCCTGTCAGCACCATTATGATGTATTTCCTGATTAGTAGCATTGTTCAATTTACCCCCAGAAGTGTTAAGACCACCTTCATCATCAAGGCTATGATTCCGAAGATCCCTGATATCATTAATATTCTTTTTAGGAACATAAACCTTCTTTGATTAACCATTGCTTCTTTAACAGATTTATTTTCCACTTTCCCTTTTGATTTGAAGCAATTAACCATCCTATAACTTGACATACTAAACAGAACTCGGGAAGTTTCTCATATTCCACAGCAATAAAAAACGCAAAGCTCTCCCTTTCAACCAGAATTTGAGATTGAAGTTTTTTATTCAAATCAAGATCAATCTCAAGACCCTTGCAAAATGTCCGAAGGATTTTTTACTTGTTGCCTCATCTAGATAGATTGGGACTCCAATGCTACCAGCAATTGCAAAGAGTATCTTGGGCCACCAATACTCTTGAGGAATTCCATAAAACATAACCCAAACTTGCACATTGGTATGTTTCAAGGAATAAGGATTAAAGTCTTTTGACCAAGAAAATAGCCTCAAGCTACCAGAACCAAGATTCCACAATCCTATTGCCAACACACTTTGCAAATCTTCAATAGATGAGAAGGAAAACTCATAGAATCCCCTCCCCAAAGAGATTATATGCCAATGCCCGATTTGATGCCACAACTCCAGTAACTTGCATAGCAAGTCAGAGACTTTCATAGGTGCATTACCTTTAGATAACAGGAGTCTACCATGAAGATGATTCTTGCAGCTTTCAAGACTAGCCAAATACTCATTTTCTGGAATTTTTATCGAGAGCTCATCACCCTTGATACATGGCTTTGGTAATTGGCTCAAAGGGACCAAACAAGAATTGCTCAAAGCCGGGTTTAGTTTGTATTCTAGCTTTCGGATCCCAGCATTCTCAACGATAATTTCAAAAACTGTAAAGTTAACATTTTTGTTTCAAATTTGTCTTCTTCTTCTTTTTGACAAAAATTTGTCTTGTTATAACTCCTTCTTACAAAACTGAAAGTATTATTTCAAAAACGTTAAAACATCAACTTTTTCTCGAGTTCTAAATTTTTGTTATTTAGAAAAAGTTATAATAAAACTTAACTTTTTAACGATGAAGACTTATAATACGAGTTATTTAAGCAACGAGTAAAAAGTTATAATAATACTTAGTTTTTAATTTTATAAATATTAAATATATTTTTACTATTAGTAACCGTTAAATATTAAATATGATAAAAACGAGTAAAATCATAAAAGTTACTAACATTTTCAAATGAATTTAATATTAATTTATAATTTTAATCTTTAACCAGCTCTACAAAAGCATATTAACGTAAGAATAAAATATATAATATAAATACATAATACAACGTATTTTTAATTTTTCAATACAATTTTATTATTTAATAAACTTCATGTAAATTATTCACGAGAAGCATTAATTGGGAGGAGGGAGGGAAGGAAACATTAATTACAAGGTGGGAGACAAATTAGAAAATTTTAAATTAAAAACTGTAAAATACATTAATATCCGCTCATTTAAGTAGTTTTTTTTTAAAAATAAGAACTTGAGTTTTTAGTCCCAATATAAAAGGTGTAGATTGCTAATATATTGCTTCTAGAAAATAAGTGGGAGTACATTATCAGAGAATATATATATATATATATATATATATATATATATATATATATATATATATAAAAATAAAAGAAGCAAAGAAAATATATTAATAAGAGTATAAGGGGTACTCAAACCTATAATAGTACATAAAATGAAAATGAATAATGCTTTAAAAGAGAAGAAAAAAAAGAAAGAAATAGCACATCTCTAGTTGTCCGAGACGGGTGTAAACAAGTCGAGCCGAGCCGAGTACTTGAAACTTGAGTTTAGCTTGTAAAAAAATAATAAAGCTTGAGTACTTTGACTCGTTTATTTATACGAGCCTAACTAAAAGCTTAAGCCTGACTTGTTTAAAAATAATAAAGCTTGAGCTTAACTTGTTTAGCTCATTTATAATTTAATTATTTTTGCATTTATGAATTTTTTTTCCTTAAATTAATAAAGATTTTAATATTATATGATAATCTACAAATAGAGATATATGCTTAACATATGGTATGTGAAATTCAACATTTCTTGACTACTACAAAAAAGAAACTTCGAAAGTTTGACCGGAACATCCTAAAAACACGCCCCTACCAAATACAACTTAAGCTTGACCATAATACAAACATGAGTCGAAATGTAAATAACTTTTTCACCACCTTATGAAAGTTGTGAACAGTTGCAACCAGTAAAAAGAAACCATTACAGAAAACATGACCACCATCTATTTATTGAGATATCTAGTTTGATGCTAGCTGAGCAATAAAAGTATAACAAAAAATCCAATATACTCTACCACAACACCTATACGATCTATCCACGAGTCCTTAATATCAAGCCTGTAAGGCTTGTCCTTAACTTATTCAAATAACCGAGCTCAATCTCAAGCTTGAGCTTGGCTCATTTAATTGAACAAACGAGCTTGATCGGGTATTTGATGAGCCAAACTCGAATAGGTCGCGAATAGCTCAGTTTATTTACACCCCTATTACGAGAGGTTGAATCAGAGTTAGGCCTTTAGCTGAATTTATGTGGCATTTGACCCCCTATTACCTGTTATGACAATAGCGATGGTGGACTTGAGGTATGGCAAACATAAACCATTGGGGTACAAAGATTTGCCAATTGGTAAGTAACACAGGATCTTAATTATCTTTTATACAAGACCTTACACCAATCTTCAATTATATTTCATTTTAACGGTGGCTTTCAAGTCATTATCCAGTGATTATTCTTGATATCTTATTTTTAGTATAGTTTACAAGGGCTTTCAATTTTTAGCATAGATCATTAATGGCTTTGACATATTATGCTTTTCCCTTCTGCCCAGTATAAAGTTGTTACTTATTCCTTTTTGGATATTTCAGGAGACATCTTTAAACTCTTATGGGGTATCATGATGGGGCAATTTTCTCAGTTCATTGGTCAAGGTAATTCCATCTCGGTTAACTTAAATGAATTCGACATATCTTATGGGTAGGCATATATAAATCCTTAGTATTGCATAGTTTTATGCCTCCCCTAATCAATACTCAGTCATAATTGGATACTCATAGCGTTTAGGGAACAATTGCTAATAATCTATTTTGCTTTTCGGTTGCTAAGGATGTAAACTCAAGTAAGATACATGACAAAGTAAAATGAACTATTATTTTGTAGAGTAACCCAACAAATTTCCATATCCCATACTTAGTGTAGAAAACTATAAAAGGCTGTGTTTCATTAATACTATACTTGCATACATAACTTCTGTACATAATGGGGTATATATAGAGAACAAGATAAGAAACTAATACAAAACAGGAACTGCACCAACTAAAGAAAACAAGTTGATCCGAAGTGCATGGCCTGATCCTAAGTGCATGGCAGCAACACAAACTGCACCAGCTATACAAGATGACCTGATCCTAAATGCATGGCAGCATATAAGGGAAGGAGGAACTGCAGCAGCTGATCCGAAGTGCATGGCAGAAGTGTAGGACAGCAGACTTGTGATCCAAAATGCATGGCAACAGTATAGCTAACTAGGTCAGTACTCCAACACGCCCCCGCAAGATGGTGGTGGATGAAACAACACCAATCTTGGAAGTGAGAAACCGGTGTCTGGATGAAGGCAGCGACTTGGTTAGAAGATCGGCTAGTTGATGACTTGAGGGTATGTGAAGAACTTGAAGTTCCTTGTTGGATACTAAATCACGGACAAAGTGGTAATGGATGGCAAGGTGCTTCATTCGCGAGTGAAATACCGGATTGGCACAGAGATATGTTGCACCAATGTTGTCAGAATAAATGGTGGGCTGCAGTTGAACAGGAAGATGAAGCTCTTGGAAGAGCTCTCGAAACCAAAGAAGTTCATCCGCAGTAGAGCCAATGGTTCTGTATTCTGCTTCAGTGGATGATTTGGCTATGGTTCGCTGCTTTTTGCATGACCAAGAGATGGCATTAGGACCACAGTAAATTATGAAGGCAGCGGTGGACTTCATATCAGAAGAGTCACCAGCCCAATCAGAATCACAGAAAGCACGCAGTTGGAGATCATTGGAACGACGAATGTGTAAGCCATAGTCCAGAGTTCCTTTGAGATACCGAAGGGCACGTTTGGCAGCTTGCATGTGGAGAGTGGTAGGGGCATGCATGTACTGAGAGAGTTTGTTGATAGTGAAAGACATATCTGGACGAGTGAGAGACAAGTACTGGAGGGACCCCACAAGATGGCGATATTCATGGTGGTTACAGGCAGAAACATCTCCAGTGGCAGCCAAGTTTAGTGTGGAGGACATTGGAGTTGAGACAGGTTTGGCGTCATGCATGCGGTTATTCTGAAGCAGTTCACGTACATAATGATGTTGTGTTAGAAAGATGCCATCCTTCGTCGGAACAAACTCAATACCAAGAAAGTGACTTGGAGACCCGAGATTCTTGAGAGAGAATTTGGTGGAAAGGGCCGTCTGGAAGGAGGCGAGAAAGATTGAATCATTACCTGTAAAGAGAATGTCATCAACGTACACCGTAAAGTAAGCTACAAAGTGGTTCCACGCTTGTAAATGAATAGGGAAGTATCTGACTTTGAATTGGTGAATCCATATTGGAGCAAGAAGGCCTTGAGAGCATGATACCACACACGAGGGGCTTGCTTAAGACCATAGAGAGATTTCCTCAGTTTGCAGACATGGTTGGGAAATTGAGGATGGATGAAGCCAGGGGGCTGAGACATGTAGATATCTTCTGTGATGGTGCCATGGAGAAAGGCATTGTTGACATCCATGTGATTCAAGGACCATCCTTTTGAAAGAGCTACACACAAAACAAGCTTGATGGTCTGTGGTTTGATAACAGGACTAAAAGTATCATGGTAATCAATACCAGGACGTTGGTGAAAGCCCTTGGCAACAAGTCTCGCCTTGTACCTAGCAATAGAACCATCAGTGTTGCGTTTGAGCCTGTAAACCCATTTGTTGCCAATGATATGAAAGTGATCTTGCTTGGGCTCAAGCGACCAGGTGCCATTTGTGAGCAAGGCGTTGAACTCTTCTGACATGGCAGCCTTCCATTCAGGGTGTTTGAGAGCTTGAGTAAGGCAAGAAGGCTCCTCAGAATCTGGTAAGGGGAACTTGATAGCCAAGGTTGGCGTGTTTGGGTTTGAAAATACCATTTTTGGAGCGTGTAACCATGGGATGTGAGGAAGAAGGAGGGGGAGGAACTTCTACGCAGTCTTCTGCTGATGGCGTGGTGTACAAGTCAGATGTATGAGGAAGTGATGGTGAGGCTGACAAGGAAGAGGAGGGCAGACTAGGCATTTTTGTAGTGATAGAAGGATGAGATGAGGAAGGCTTGGGAGGTTGAGATGGAGAGGTGTTGGAGTTGTTAAGTGTGATGGGTACCATGGGGAGTGGTGTAGATTCGGTAGGAGATGAGGGAGGTTGGAAGGGGATGGGAGGGGATGAGGCGGGGGTTGATAGGGTTGACGAGATAGGGTGGGGAGAACCGGATAAGGGTTGGGAGGAAGAGTTTGGAGAGGCAAGGGAATCGTAGTCGGATGTGGTGATGGGGTTTTGAGTTACGAGGAATATTGTGGATGATGGATAAAGGTTGAGAGAGTAAGGTATGAGATCGTGAGCTTGGTGGATCTAGTGTTAGAGGTGGATGGTGCTTGTGCGAGAGTAGGGAAAGGTATCCTCAACGAAAGTGACATGGCGTGAAGTGTATAGAGAGCCAGACTCAAGGTTATAGCACTGATAAGCACTTTGCGTGAGGCTATATCCTAAGAAGATGCAGGGTTTTGATTTTGGTTGGAGTTTGTTGGTGGTGTAGGGACCAAGCCAAGGAAAACATAGACAGCCAAAGACACGTAGTTTCGAGTAGTTTGGGATGCGGTGGAACAAGGTTTCAAAGGGAGAGGCCATGCTTAAACCAGGGGTTGGCATACGGTTTATTAAGTAAGCAGCGGTTTGGATAGCATAAGTCCAGAAGGATAGGGGAAGAGAAGCATGATTAAGGAGGCAGCGGGTGGTTTCTACTAGGTGTCTGTGTTTTCGTTCCGATAGGCCGTTGTGTTCAGGTGTGTATGGAGGAGTAGTTAGATGATTGATACCATGAGTTTGAAGAAAGGACCGAAGTTTCATAAATTCACCACCATTGTCTGAGTAAAAGGATTTGATTTTATGTTCAAACTGTTTTTCAACTAAAGATTTAAAGATGGGAAAAAATAGTTGCAACGTCCGATTTGAGCTTCATGGGATAAAGCCAAACATATTTGGAGAAATGATCAATGAAAATGACATAATATGAACATCCATTTATTGAAGTTATTGAGGTAGGACCCCATACATCAGAAAAGATAATTTCCAAAGGTTTGGAACTGGACAAGGTAGATTTGGAAAATGGCAGTTTGTGTGCCTTATTGGCTAAACAATCTAAGCATCTAAAAGAACTGGAAGATGGCTTGTTGGGAAGGAGTGTCTTTAAGGACTTGAAGGTGAGGGTGACCAAGACGCTGGTGCCAAAGTGTGAGAGAAGGTTGATGTTGAACATGGTAGGTATGGGGACGAGCTGGTTGAAACTTGTACACCTGATCTTCATTCCTTCCACGCAGAAGGACCTCCCCCGTTCTTAGGCTCCTTACCTCAAAATGCCATGGAAAGAATTCAACAGAAACTGAGTTAGTTTTGCAAAGTTGAGATACAGAAACTAGATTTTGAGTGACAGTGGGAACATGCAAAACATGGGATAAGTGGAGTGGTGTAGAGGAGGTAGAGATGTTGGTGTAACCATAGTGTTTAATGGGAAGAGCCTTACCATTAGCTACCAGAAGTTGGTCAGAACCAGTGTAGTCATTTGACAAGGAAAGTTGGCCAAGGTCATGGGTTACATGATGGGAGGCACCAGAATCAAGGAGCCAAGATGAATCCCCAGGATCACCAGAATGAACAAAGTTGGCTTGACGCCTGGGATGATTGTCGGGGCAGCCATGCAGACGATAAGAATCACTGTCACCTGAAGGAATGGGGTTGGGTTGACGGCGAGAATGACTGGCTGGGTAGCCATGCAGACGGTAGCAGTTGTCAATGATATGCCCACGACGATGACAATACTTACATACTGGCACAGAACGTTTGGAGCCAGACTGATCTAGTTGTGGAGCAGAAGCATCACGAGAGTGAGAGTAAGAAGGCCGTGAGGGTGAACGACGACCAAGAGAGGGGCCACGAGAGGAGCGATGAGTGTAGTTTGCAGTGATAGGGAGAGACTGCTGTTGGGCCTCGTCGCGTTGAAGGAAGATTTCAAAGTCAGTGAGTTTGTCAAACAGTTCATCAAAGGACAAAGGAGAATCTCTGGTGCGAATGGATGCAGAGAATTCACGGAAGGAGGAACCAAGGCCATTAAGAGCAGCGATAACAAGGTCAATATCATCAACCGGATGACCTATGAGAGCAAGTTCATCTCCAATAACTCGAATGGATCGAAGATAGTCACCAACACTGGAGGTGCCTTTAGAGATTGATGCAAGGCGTTCTTTGAGGGACATAACACGAGTGCGAGAACGATTAGCATACTGTTTATTCAAGCGTGCCCATGCAGCAGCAGCGGATTCAGCCGAGGTCATAACAAGAAAACTATAAAAGGCTGTGTTTCATTAATACTATACTTGCATACATAACTTCTGTACATAATGGGGTATATATAGAGAACAAGATAAGAAACTAATACAAAACAGGAACTGCACCAACTAAAGAAAACAAGTTGATCCGAAGTGCATGGCCTGATCCTAAGTGCATGGCAGCAACACAAACTGCACCAGCTATACAAGATGACCTGATCCTAAATGCATGGCAGCATATAAGGGAAGGAGGAACTGCAGCAGCTGATCCGAAGTGCATGGCAGAAGTGTAGGACAGCAGACTTGTGATCCAAAATGCATGGCAACAGTATAGCTAACTAGGTCAGTACTCCAACACTTAGAATGTGGGCGAGTAATTCTGCCTACCTTCTGCATTAGTTACCCTGTTTCATTCTTCCCTTCAGAGAGAAATTTCTTGCATAAATATAATTTTTTGCAGCACTGTACTGATTCATTTTTAAATTTCTTCTTTTCTTAAATTTGTTAATTATTGAAATCATGATGAGTAGAGTGACAATGAATTTCAGTAACAGATGTACGTACCATATTTTCAGTAATATTTGTTTATATAAATCTGATCCAGTTATACCCTGCATTTGATAGAGAAGGTATTGTTGCCACTTGAGGAGCATATGGCACAATAGCACTTCATGTGGAGAATAATGAAATTAAGGTGTGTACTTTTTTCAGTTTTTTAGTTACTCGAATTATCCACTAATAGCAGCTCAATTCTAAATGTATCTATATTTAAAATTTAAGGGCAAAGAACATTGAGCTAAGCATGATATGTGTATTTTGCAACTTTTAGTAATCTACGTTGAGTTCTTTAGTTGAACTATATTCTATTTTGTCCAAATTGGCTTCATAAACCTGAATTATCATGTATAATATTGGTCAACGTTACTAGTAGATTGGAGCAGGCAATTTCCAATGTTTTTCTTAATATAATTATCCGCCTTCTCAGTTTTTCCTTATATTTGTGGACTTGCATTGGACTCTAATCCAATGCATCTCAGTCCATCAAGAAAATAAGTTAAATTTGACCAAACTTTATTGTTTGTTTATAATGTAGGATATTGATCCTGTAAACAAATTGCTGCGGAATGTGAAGGCCCGTGACAAGAAAGTAAATTCAGTGCAGTGGAGCCCTATGGTAAAATTCTCGGACACTACTTCAATCGAATTTATCTTTCCATGCAAAAAGTGGGTGGAATAGTGGGTTTCATTGGTAAAATTAGATGATTGTGTCTTAGTTAGTTTAACGAAGGATCTTCTTCAGTTGTAGATAATTTTTAAATTGACAAAAACATTGTAGAGAATTTGCATTGTTAAGACCTTTAGAGAATTAAGTTGGTTTGTATTTCTATTACATACCACTTATAAGAAGTTATGCATTTAAAGAATGACAAGTCGTTGGAGCAGTGTCTTTGCTTTCTCTGACTATCTATCCGAGTAGTAACAATATGACTTACAATTTTTCTATCTAACTCTCTTTAATAGGAGAAAGGGCTACTAGCTTCTTCCGATGATGACCATTCGATCAAACTGTGGAAGCTTGAAGAAGTCCATAGTAATAATCGAGAAGCAATATTTACAATTTTTTGTGTATCAAATGTTATTACTAACATCCATAAAATACAATTTAATGTATAAAAATATTGATGCTAGTAATAACATTTAATATCACTATTTTTTTTTTTTTTGCTAGTCGCCATGTTTTTTATTACATTCCAACAGGTATCGTTGAACTCGTTTTGATTGGAGTAATGCTAGCATTACACTCTTCTTGACACGCCCTCTGTTATTGAGTGGATTTCACGTGGGACCATATGTTTTGGTGGGACTTACACTCTTAAAAGATAGATTATTTTTTACATAAAAAAAAGGATAGATTATTTTTATAAAAAAAAAAATAGGTCTCTATTAATTCATAGCTTATGGGCAGTGTTATTAAAACTGGCAGGACCGATTCGACCGGAAACCAGGCACATGGCTGGTCCGATCACGGTATCAAACCGAATAAGCCTTTGAACCGCCTCTGACGTCATTAAACCGGCCAGAACCGGTAAGAACCGGCTGGT
The DNA here is from genome assembly GCA_030762895.1 of Sophora flavescens. Classification (NCBI taxonomy): domain Eukaryota; kingdom Viridiplantae; phylum Streptophyta; class Magnoliopsida; order Fabales; family Fabaceae; genus Sophora; species Sophora flavescens. The sequence continues at coordinate 3,311,227 of CM061062.1, forward strand.
TCGATCACTGAACCGATCCCGATTGGACCCTCCTGCTCTGACGTGCCCACACATGTGTGCTAACGTAGCATCAACTCAATGCAAATTCTAAAGAGGAAGAATCTAACCTTGATCTAGCATGCTGTACACAAGGGATTGTACCGTTGGGCCACTGATTTTGTTGATAACTTGTTGGCAAATATTTTTTAAATACATAACTTAACTATAAAATTTAGACATTTAATATATATTGGTTCATCTGTGACACCCTAACTTGGGTCATCACATGGTTACCCGTTAACTCATTGTGGAAAATAAAGCTTTAATTCGCTGGTTGCTTTCGGAAAATAATATTTTCTTAAGTTTTTATTATCTCTCAAAAAGGTGATTAAATTTTTTCCTTTTCCTTTCTTTTTCGACCAACCCAACCACAGCGTCAACATCATCAAATATGGATATATAAATATAACACACTTCTATACTGCATCATAATGGTTTATACAACCCAACCTTAAAAAGTATAGGTCCTTCAAAACAAAACATAAGATAATTAAAACCGTAAGTTGGTCGTAACTAACAGACACTATGAGAGTAGTAAATAGCATCAGCATACTCTGAACTAAATAGACTTCTTTTTGTAGAAATCATATCCCTTGGGTGGTTCCCCTGAACTCCACAATATACAACACAGCAAGGCAAACCCAAAACAATAATGCAAGGGTGAAACCAATATATGGATTTAACTCGATAACTACGTGTGCGACTCAAAGGAAAGGATATAAACATATATATTTCCATACAACATCAATTCTTAAATAAACAAGTAGTCATCACTGGGTCTCATACCCGATCATCATCATTTAAAATCATGCATGTACACTTCAATAATCGTCGTCTAACTTTTACCTAATCTCCGGAGACCCCAACACTGTGTACTAAATGAGTTGATCAAGCTCGATAGCCAGGTATATTAGGCACTTCGTGGCATTGAATAATTTATTCATCAAAGTACTATACATACTTCGTAGCATGGAATACCTTATTCCCCAAGGCACCATACATAACTTCGTAGCACAAATACCATATCATTAAGGCATCATACATAGGACGTGGCATGAATACCCTATCATTAACGCATCATACATAAAACGTGGGCACGTCTGCCAGTGAATGCATGTAAAACATTTTATTCTCGTCGTTTTCTTCGTGTATAATCTTTTCTTTGCCAAAGCTCAAAAGCTTACGACCAATGCAGTTCTCAATGTCTTAAAATATTTTAATATCAACACAAGACACGTAGTCCGAGTGCTTAGTCACGAAAAACAATATTTGTTATTTACACCGAAATTAGGACACGAAGTCCATAGGCAGGACACACAATCCAAAACATCGTAAGAACACTAGTACCCCGACGTCTCGGTTACTAAGTTCAATATCATCGTATACATCGTTTGTGAAACATCACCGTTTACACCATTGGCAAAAACCTCAACTTCGGAAAAACATTTCAAATGAAAAATTCCTTTACAAAACCATCAGATACTAAAAAAAATTTCTGAAAACTTCATGTTCCAAAAATAGAGTCACTTGAGGCTCAAACTTAGTTTAAAACACGTACTGCCGTTTTAGAAACACTTGCCGTCGATACTTTTCCAAATTCTCGTCGTTAAACATTTTTAAAGTCATTTAAGCCAGATCTTAGCTTTTTTCACTTAAATAATTTTCTAAAATCATAATTAAGTTATTTTCGAAGATTATTTTCATAAAATAACTTTTTATAATATTACGGAATTTCTTACGTAAAAATTAGCAGTACAATAATAATTTCACGGTTACACCCTCATTGTGACTCATAAATTGCTTTTACACTAATAAATCATTAAAATAATAATATTTTCGAAAAATTCTTATTTTTCTCAAATAACTATTTGGACAAAATATACTCCCATATCTCTCAGCTAAACATTGAATATTCTTCGTATATCTTCTTAAAGCTTTTACCTCGTTTAATTAATTGAGCACTGACCGCTGTCAGGCTTCTCAAACAACATCCAACAACATCATTATAATAATTAACCCAGGCAGATCATGCATCACAATACTATAATATATTATTGCAGATAATTAATTAACAACAAATAATCAATTAAAAGCAGAAGATAAACACAGCTAAAGTACCATAACTAACAACCCCAAATAAACATACAGACCACAAACAGATAGCACATAGCCATCGGAAAAATCCCTCAGGCAATCCCCCTTACCTCTTGAAGAACTAAGTTTCTGATTTCCTTTCTCAAACGTATGTCAACTCCGGTGTCACGACTTACGTACGATCAACACACTTTTTCCTTCAACAAAACACAATCATCCAAATTAAAACAAGCAAATAAAATCACTCACTCCTCTATGATAGGTCACGGCCTAGAGAGGTTTTATGACTAAAAATTTATAAACTTGCTTAAGTCATTGGATTAATGACCTAAGTACTTAAGACAATAGATTAGTGATTAAACAACAAAGTTTGAACCAAAAACTTCCAAACTCCTCAAGGTAGGATTTCGGCCATGATACTTTATAGAGCTAGGGATTTTTGTTTGATAAAACAACTTGGATTCAATAAGGACATATATTAGCAAGATGATAAACAAGATTACTTCCATGAAAACCAACAAAATCTTCCTAGTTCTCTAAGACTCAAATTCGGTCAAGGCATGAAAATAGAGTAAGAAATTTTAGCTTGACATGAGCTCTTGGATTCATCATGTATACATACTAGAAAGGTGAGGTCTATGATCACTTTCTAAAAAATTGAACAAAACTCCTCCACCCATTTTTCCCGGGTTCAGCCTCAACAAAATACATGGGGAGGAAAATTTTGTTTACAACAATATCTTGGATTATGATAATAGAGATGATAATAGGAACATAGAAATTGGTTTCACATTTTTAGGATTTTTTATGATTTTCTAGAGAATTTCAAAGTTTCCAGATCTAGGAATTTAAAGAAATGAACATGGATAAACAAGGCATTGAATCATGAAAATAATTGAAGAACATCACCATGATTGAGTAAGGAGAACAAGGTTTACCTCTTGAAGATCAAAAACAAGTAAACAATCAAGGACTCGCTTCACAAATTGCTTGTAGGAATGCTTATGACTTATGAGTTTTTGAAACCAAAATGAAATAGGAAGAAAATTAAGCGTGAGGGAGGGTATTTATAGAGGTGGGCTGCGCCAAAAAGAGGGACCAAGGAGCAAGGAATTTGTGTTTCGTAAGGATCAAAGTGCAATTAAGTTATAAGGACCAAATTGCAAAATAGAAAAAGTTTAAGGACCTAAGTGCAATTTCCTTATAGTTGGTAATGATGATGCCATGTGTATCATAAATGCTTCACATGGGTGAGTCATCTTGGATGACTCAATGACATTATCCCTTAGCGGCTCTCGGAAATCCCATATTCAGCTCCGTTGATTCCCTCGATTCAATATGACGTCCGGATAAAATATAATATTTCACTTTTTAGTGAAATATTTCAAAATAACCAAAATCGTAGGAAATTAAATAAAAACCTTATGTTTTTTGTTCACGAGTTAAAATTAAGTCTTCAAAGCAGTATAAATATACTGTCAGTGAAATTCACAGACCGGGTTTCACTTGACTTTTCAACCTAAATTTTAATTGTAGCTTTCTACAATCAAGTAGAGTATGAATAAGGTTCCGGTTTAATTAAAAGAATTTTCTAAGTGTCAGATAAATATATAAACGTATGTATATAAATTTCCGATATTAGAAAGTCCGAAAAATTGGGGTGTTACATCATCCGGTTCGACCAGTGACTCACTGGTTCGACCATTGACCCATTGACAAGTGCTATTTAATTATTTTTTATTTATTTTTATGAACTATATTTATATTATAATGATACAATGATATATTGATTTCTGATACTGATAATATTCAAATAATATATTGATACTGATTTGAACTGATATAATACTGATAATATAGTATACTCAATATTACTCTCCATAATATTAAGTTGTTTTTTAGTTAGAGATGTTTTCTACTGAATCTGAACCACAATATGAACATGTTAAATTATGTTGGTCTATGTATGAATATTTTTTAAAAAATTAATGTATATCGAGTCAACTGCCAAGTAATATATATATATATATATATATATATATATATATATATATATATATATATAAGTCAATCATAATAATTTATGATAATGATTTTGAATTTAGAATATGAAGATGTTAAATTATGTTGTCATATATATCAATATTTTAAAACATTTTAATATATATCGGTTCAAACTGAGTCAATCAGTAACCCTTAATTGGATTGAACCAATGACTCGTTAATCCAGGGTTTTCATCGAGTCGACCAGTTCGGTTTTAATGACATTGCTTTGGAGCGGGTTTTTGACTGTGATCGATAATCAGGTGGTAGCAAGTGTCACACTCAGTTTAGTCTCCAGTCACCACTCAGCTTCAAGTCCTTAAACCCGAAGCAGTTCTACTCTCTCTCATGGATTCCAATTCCACAATCATTGCTTGGTCTCTTATATCCTTTTCTTCCTTCTTCTCACTCTCACTTCTCTGTTTCTGTGTTTTCTTATACTCACTCACCAATCCCTTAATTGGTGTTTTTTATTTCAGGGGCTCTGGTGAAGATGGGCAACTTGGCATCGGTACCAACGAAGAGAAAGAATGGGTTTGCGTCGTCAAATCTCTCCACTCCCAACGTGTCCGTTCAGTCGTCGCTGGCAGTAGAAACTCCCTCGCTATTTGCGATGATGGCAAGGTGCACACTTTCACTCTCCTTTTTCACTTGCCATTATTTATTTATTTATGGGAATTTCTCTTTTTTTGTTTTATTTATTTATTTATTTATGTAACTTTTGGGGGTTGTAATTTGGTGTAGTTGTTCACATGGGGTTGGAACCAAAGGGGAACACTTGGACACCCACCTGAAACCAAGACTGAAAACATTCCTAGCCAGGTTAAGGCGCTTGCCAATGTTAAAATTGTTCAGGTATGTATTTTCTTCTTCATTGTCATACTCATATCCATAGCCACTCTCTCTGCTTGCGAGAGGGTAAGGCTGCGTACAGTTATGTTATTTGAACAACCAAATTGGGATAACTTTGAGACAACTTTCGACAATGATTAATGACACTCAAAGTTGTGGTTAACGCAGTTTAGTGAATGGTTAATGGGTTACCTATCTCAGTTCAACACACCATTAACCACATTTTTGAACGTCATTAACTGTTGTCATCGAGAGATGAGTAACTCATTGACCATCCACTGAGTTGCATTAACCACAATTTTGAACGTCATTACCCGTTATCACCGAGATGAGTAACTCATTAACTATCCATTGAGCTCTATTAACCAACCGCTAAGGTGCATTAATCAAGCTGTTGTACATCATTAACCAAGTTATCAGTTAACGAGTTACCTATCTATTACATATGTATCCATTAACCAAGTTCAACACATCATTAGCCATAATTTTGAATGTGATTAACCGTCATCGAAAAATTGTCCCAAAGTTGTCCCATTTTGGTTGTAGAAATATCATTTCTGCTCACGTTATTTTAAGAGCTATGATATTTGAACGCTCATAATATGACACTCAAATGACATCTCACTCACATATGCATATGGTACATAGAGCATATGATAGTGTCCAACCCTACTCACATAAAAATATGGTGTCCCACACAGTTAAACCTGGGGGTACAAAAAACATTGTTGTTATTTAATATCTTGAACTCATATTAGTGTTTTGTTGACGACTTGGTTTTATTTTTGGTATTGTTAGGCAGCTATTGGTGGGTGGCACTGTTTGGCTGTTGATGATCAGGGCAGAGCCTATGCCTGGGGTATTTTCCACTATCATCTCTGCATTTATAGTTTTTGGTTTTCTAATAATTTTTTTTTTTTAGAAATTCTCATAGTGATGGAAAGAGGCAATGTGATTAGACAGTAAACATGATTAATTTTCTTCTCATTTTCCAGCTCAACTAATCATGCAGAGTGTGTCCAGATAGCATACCCTCGTTTCATTCTTTTTGCATCAAGTTTATTGTCTTGTCAACTCCTTAGTTGATGGCTTCTTATTTTAGACAAAAATGATTACATGCATAATTTAAAGAATGAGATAAGTGTGCTATAAATATTTTTTGGCTTTTGAAAAATCAGAAAGAGTATTGATGAACTTCTACTGATCTATATTAATACACTATTTGATGCATATACATGCATAATTTAAAGAATGAGATAAGTGTGCTATAAGTATGTTTTGGCTTTTGAAAATCAGAAAGAGTATTGATGAACTTCTACTGATCTATATTAATACACTATTTGATGCATATATTATCAGACCTATCTATTGGGAAAAGACTTTGCTGTTGTTGTATATATAGTCATACTGCTAAGAGCAAATATAATTGGTGTCAGGTGGAAACGAATATGGACAGTGTGGTGAAGAACCTGAGCGCAAGGATGACACCGGTAGACCTTTGAGGAGAGATATAGTGATCCCTCAACGTTGTGCTCCTAAGCTGCTTGTTCGCCAGGTAAGTTAGTATGCTAATGCCATGCAGCGATGGAACCAAAACTGATTTGCCTTTGTTTTGTTTTTTTTATGAGCCAATCATTAGTGATGTACATTTTTTTAATTGATCATAATTTTTTATTTTGCTTTAATTCCTATTTAAATCTAGTAGAATACTACACTTGACATTGATTTTCATTTCTGACCACCATAGAGAACAAACTCTATATTTCTTAAGTAAAGATCGAGTTACAGCTTCTGATATGTTGCAAATGCGATTGATGCTTCTGAGATTTTTTGTGCTTATTGATCCACGTAAGGCCCTGTGAGATATGATCAAACTTAAAATTGGGTTAAACCTAGTTAATCTTTTATGGTTGTATTTAATGAGATGTGCTCCATCCGTAGTGGTGCTTTATAGTCTATTACCTGGACTTCTTCCTGATGATGTGATGGGAAAAAATTCAATTTATAGTTCTAGAAAATTTTAGTTGCCATTTTGGTTTATTCTGTTTGTGGTGCATCTGTGTGGCATGTGATCGCAATTGATGTTAACCAGCCTAAACCTTGTGGACTGGCTCTATAACTTGAATTTGATTTTGTTGAGCCATTCTGCAATAAACTTAGTCCTACAGAGTTTGGGTTCGTGTAGGAAGTCCAGTATCTCTATCTTGGTGAACACATCATTTGTACATTCAATACTATGGCTTTGCTACGATTGCTGTTTGATATTTTTCTAATTGCTTGAGGTGCAGGTTGCTGCAGGTGGAACTCACTCAGTGGTACTTACACGTGAAGGGCATGTTTGGACATGGGGTCAACCATGGCCTCCTGGTGACATGTAAAAATTAGTTAGGCTTTCGTGGAGCATATAAGTTGCTTTTCCACATTTAGGTAACTATGTATGCTAACTTCTAAATTTTTTCATTCATCTTATAGAAAACAGATTTCAGTCCCTGTTCGGGTACAAGGTCTTGATAATGTGAGGCTCATTGCAGTCGGGGCATTCCATAATTTGGCTCTTCAAGAGGATGGAACTTTATGGGCATGGGGTAATAATGAATATGGACAACTCGGAACTGGAGATACTCAGCCAAGATCACAACCTATTCCTGTCCAAGGACTTTCTGGACTTACTCTGGTTTGTATCTCATTCTTCAAAATCATGTTAATTTACAGTTCCCAGTTCTCTTCGTTCTGTTGACAGAATATAATATTTGCTGTGGTACAATCTGATGTTAATTTCGGCTTGAACCATGAATATGAAATTAAAGATGGTTTGTAGAATTCTGATCTCCTTTTTTGTAGCAACTGACTCAAAGGATGGATTCCTTCTAATGCCTTAGGCACAAGAAATTATAGTAATCTGATAGGCTCCGTCCTATAACTAAGGTGTACGGCAGGGGAAGAGGAACAGCAGCAGGGGATTGGGGACCCATGTGGGACAGAGGGAAGAATCAGGCAGCAAGAATGGAATAAGAGGAGAGGAGAGAAGGTAAGAAAGAACTGAGTAGAGAAAATTGGAGAGAGAGACTTGGGCCTCTCGAATGCTCTGGAAGTACTTGTTTAAGTAGTAAATGCTAAACAGTACTTCTGTAGATAGGGTGGTGCCATGGAAGGCCAGGACAGCCTGCTTCCACGGTCCAGCAATGTAAAGAGGATGGCAGACTAGCGGTGTTAAAACATGGTCTTGCCTTTGATGGGTGACCGCGCTGTCGCCACGCGCCAAAAAGAACGAGCGTTTACAAAATAATGTAGTATAGAGCGACAACTCGGATCGTCTCTCAAGGACTCTTTAGTTGTTGTTATTATTAACAGAAAAAGTTAGAAAAAGTCAGAATTGGGGGTTTTGGATTAAAAACTAAATTAAGAAGCAAAACAGAAAACAAAGCAAGAAAACAGAGCAGTTACCAAATAAGCTAAAGCGATTAACCTACTGCTTTTGGTTTCCCAACTATCATTGGTTCATGCGAATTCCTAGCCCTAAGCAGATTCTAATCCCCTCCCGGTTGTAGCAATAATTCACAAGCGGAACCACTACTACGGATATATGTCCCTATTCCCGAATTAAGCAAACGGGGTTAAGCACTTCGTGAACTAAGCGAACACGAAACGTACACACGCGAATTAAGCAAACGCGATTATATATAGGAACATGATATCACCGAGATAAACCAACACAACACAATATACTCCTGAATTAAGCAAACAGAAATATAAAGCATGGCATTGAAAAGAGAAAAGGAAATGAAAACAGGAAATACAAGAACCTCAAGTATGGCTAGAAGCCAATTACGATGAGATTAATCAAGGAGACTAGCTCTCCATTACAAAAGGAAAACAAAACATAACTAGAAAGAAAACAAAAGACTAACTAAGACTAGCTCGTAAACTAGCCAAAATCGGCTAATTCGACCACCCCTTCATTTCTCGCCTAAGACTGCTTATATACACGTTTCTGGAATCCAGGTCCTCGCGAGGCGAAGCACTGCTCGCGAGGCGAATAACACGAAAGGTCTGCAACTCTTTGTCTTCTCGCGAGGCGAGCATTGCTTCGCGAGGCGAACGCTTCAAATTCCCAAACTGCAACGCCCGTGGCCTTCAACACGGGCAAGCCGTGATCGTCTCTGACTTTTCAGGGTTGGGTGACTCGCGAGGCGAGCTCTTCTTGGGCGAACCGGAGACTTTGCATTTTCTTGGAACAATCGGCTCGGGAGTCGCGAGGCGAGCAGTCTTCTCGCGGGGCGAGAAACTCCAGAATTATTCCTTTTTATTTACCTGAAAATAGAAAGTAAAAGTAAATACTTTATTCACTCTAAATCAACTAAATTAACTTAAAAACAATTTACAGACTCAAAATACTACTTAAGGACAATCAAGTCTAATTTGGGTAAAATTGATATAAAATAAGCACAAAGCCAAGGTCTTTACTAGTTATAAAACCAGTCAAACAGAGGCTCATCAAAATACCCCAAACTTAAACTTTGCTTGTCCCCAAGCAAACTACACTCAAAAACTTAAAAAGACTCAAGACCTGGCAAGCTCAAAAGATTCAATCAACTTTCCATAGATTTCAAGCAATTTTTCAAAACAATTTTTCTTTCAATGTTCCCCCCTTTTAAACAAAGTAATCCCCACAATCATTTATTCTAAACATTTGAGAAATTAATCATTCAGACAATCAGAAATCTAAGCAGGGGGTCTAAGTTACATACAAAAGGGAGATCACCAAATCCAAACAACTGCCTTCCTCACAAGGGAAATTTGTGTTCACTCAATCGCTCAGTTTTTTTTTTTTTTTTTGTCAGGTTATCAACAATTCACTCAATTTCACTTTTCAGAAGCACTTCCCATAAATTTGATTTTCATCTCAAAATGGTTCCCACAGAAAATATGCAAGCAACATCAGAAGGTCTTTTATGGGTTGTAATGGGGCCTGGCTAAGGGTAGGATATACAAAAGAACTAGGCTGAAGACCCTAGGAACTAAGAGAGCATGAACATTATTTACACTTTGAAATTAAACTCAAGTTCCTTTTCTCATTTTTTTCTTTATGGGTGGCTACAACCTTTTTATTTCTTTTTGGCATTTTTGCACTTTTATATTTTTTTCTTCTTTTTTTTTTTTCTTTTTTTTTTTATATTTTTTTTTCACAATTTTTTTTTTTTTTTTCAATCCCAAACAACATATTACACCTTGCAGCCACCCCAAACTTTAGTTTCTTGCACCCATTCTAAGATTACATGCTCTCCTAATCCTAAGATCGGGTTAACATGGTTTTCCAGATTTTTGGGCTTATAACATTAGGTTATCAAGAATTAACAGGCTAATAGGCTCAATGGGGCTAACTAGGGAACATGCATTAGGAATTGGTTATTTTAGGCCAAGTAGCTATTTACAAAGAAAATGCCTAAATCATTTGCTACACACATATAATCATGCAAACCAAAAAGAGATTCAATCAAATTCAGGAAAGTGCAACTTAAAAAGTGATTTTCACACAGTTTAAAACATGTTGGAGGCTCAAAACCTCACCTGGACATTTTTTTGCAAATTATTTGACAGAGATTCTATCCCTAGTGTGTGCTTCCTATCACCCCAAACTTATCATAAATCATGTCATCATAATAAAATCTCAAAGTTCAGTTTTCAATCTCATGGGGATCAAATTTTCAAAAATTTTCCAAATCCTAGGGGTAAACAGTCAATACATATCATGCAATCATCTATGGAAAAATTAATCAAATCCAATAAACTTGCCAATACTAGACTTAACACAACTCCTGAGCTTCTCAAATTATTCAGGAGCTTTATTGGAAACAAAATAGAAATAAAGCAAAGAAAAAAAGAAAAGAAAATTAAAAGAGCAAGGTAAAGAAAAACTCATTGAGGGGCGGTTCCACCGGGATCCCATTGCTTGTAACATAAGTCCCACATGGTAGCCAAAGGACTGAAATTCATTCCATGCTTCCCTAACTTGCAGCCTTTATACGGAAGTGGGTGGTTGACAATCATAGTAACCTCGCCCAGTGCGGCGGACTTTTCACTTCCTCTGGGGTCACAAATGACCTCTTTCTCAATAAAATCCTCCCAATAGAAGTGGGGCTCAACCTCTTGGACTGGCCATGGTGCAAATTCCAGAGGCTTGAACTCCATCACCGGTTGTTCCACAGTGGGAGGTAGCTGCTCAATGGATAGTGTATTTGGAACTTCGGCTGAACATTCGGTATCACTCTCACTATCATCCTGCAAAATAGAGTCAAGAAACTGGCCACAAACAGCATACGGGTTAGTGTCAGTATAGTTAGTACATGTAGTAAAAGAAACTGAATTAGTAACGGTCTGAATGTCTGGACTTTCAGCGCATGGTTCATCCACCCCATCATTCTCAACACATGCATTTGATTCCACAGGTTCTTCATTATCCTCAAGCTTTTTGCCTTGATTGTCAGGATGGAATATATAAGCTCGAGGCCAATAAGTAGCATTTGTCAGAATGGGGCATGCCTCATACAGGTGCTCAGGAGAGCCGCACATGCCACAAAAGCGTATCTGCTGAAACAGATTGCTTCAAATAAGTGAGCTTATCAAGTAAGATCCATAACCGAGACAAATTCAGCAAAAAAAAAATTTTTTTTTTTTATTTATTTATATTTTCCGCTAATAACAACAAACCGAGTCCCCTAGACAGCGCCAATTTTGACGTGGCTGCCGCCACGCGCCAAAAAGAACGAGCGTTTACAAAATAATGTAGTATAGAGCGACAACTCGGATCATCTCTCAAGGACTCTTTAGTTGTTGTTATTATTAATGAAAAAGTTAGAAAAAGTCGAATTGGGGGTTTTGGATTAAAAACTAAATTAAGAAGCAAAACAGAAAACAAAGCAAGAAAAAGCAGAGCGATTACCAAATAAGCTAAAGCGATTAACCCTCTCGCTTTTGGTTTCCCAACTATCATTGGTTCATGCGAATTCCTAGCCCTAAGCAGATTCTAATCCCCTCCCGGTTGTAGCAATAATTCACAAGCGGAACCACTACTACGGATATATGTCCCTATTCCCGAATTAAGCAAACGGGGTTAAGCACTTCGTGAACTAAGCGAACACGAAACGTACACACGCGAATTAAGCAAACGCGATTATATATAGGAACATGATATCACCGAGATAAACCAATACAACACAATATACTCTTGAATTAAGCAAACAGAAATATAAAGCATGGCATTGAAAAGAGAAAAGGAAATGAAAACAGGAAATACAAGAACCTCAAGTATGGCTAGAAGCCAATTACAGTAGATTAATCAAGGAGACTAGCTCTCCATTACAAAAGGAAAACAAAACATAACTAGAAAGAAAACAAAAGACTAACTAAGACTAGCTCAGAAACTAGCCAAAACTGGCTAATTCTGACCACCCCTTCATTTCTGCCTAAGACTGCTTATATACACGTTTCTGGAATCCAGGTCCTCGCGAGGCGAAGCACTGCTCGCGAGGCGAATAACACGAAAGGTCTGCAACTCTTTGTCTTCTCGCGAGGCGAGCATTGCTTCGCGAGGCGAACGCTTCAAATTCCCAAACTGCAACGCCCGTGGCCTTCAACACGGGCAAGCCGTGATCGTCTCTGACTTTTCAGGGTTGGGTGACTCGCGAGGCGAGCTCTTCTTCGCGGGGCGAACCAGAGACTTTGCATTTTCTTGGAACAGTCAGCTTCGGGGTCGCGAGGCGAGCAGTCTTCTCGCGGGGCGAGAAACTCCAGAATTATTCCTTTTTATTTACCTGAAAATAGAAAGTAAAAGTAAATACTTTATTCACTCTAAATCAACTAAATTAACTTAAAAACAATTTACAGACTCAAAATACTACTTAAGGACAATCAAGTCTAATTTGGGTAAAATTGATATAAAATAAGCACAAAGCCAAGGTCTTTACTAGTTATAAAACCAGTCAAACAGAGGCTCATCAATGGGCATACCTCTGCACATTCACATCAGTCGAAGAACCTTGTGAATCCCATTAGTTCAATGAGGACTTCAAGTACTTGAGTTGGTTAGAATTTAACGTCCCAAGTCACACGTTGGCGAGACAAGTAATGCTAAAGTCTAAAGAGTTTGATAATGTTTCTTCCTTGATCTAAAATAAGTAAGTGCTATAGGGTGTATAATGCATGAACTATAAATAACTTTAGCTCAAGGCTTAACCATTTTGGCCCAGATGGTTGGGCTTGTTTTTACTTTGCTTGAACATTAGCTACTTGGGTCACCACAATTTGTAATCCCCCCAGTTGCCTATCTGTCTCAACACAACTTGAGGTATTGGCTAAATCACATGGCTAAAATGGCTAGCTCATGTTTTGATGATCTTGTCAAAATTTCAAATCGTTCCCTACTCAAAGCTTCATGTCCTTGTTAATTGTTAATACCAAAGCACAGGATTGCCAATCTGGTGATATGGGTTTTTGGAGGCAATCCACATAGTGCCGCACACTTCTGCCTGTCCTTGATATCACCACTCGTGACCTTTTAGGCTTCCTATTTTTTTCCTCACTAAACGGAGGATGTTATCTCAAATGCACAGTAACATGGCCCATTGTGAAAGGGTCAGCTTTGGTAACGTTTCTAATGCTCCAAGGAGCACAATTGGCCTAAAGGCAACATGAGTTTTAGGACAAACTACGTGTCTAGGATGGGTAGCCTAGTTTGCCTTGTAGTTGTTTAGTTGGTGCTTGTATAATGTATACTTGGTAATCTAAAGTCATCCTTTAATAAGAGTTGATGTGGCGAGTTTATTTTCTCAGCCTTTGTCTAGTTTCAAGTTGTCAATGAACAGATAGCAATATAAATATCTTTATTATTTATTGAGATATTAATTCTAATATTCTACAGAGATAGCCGAATGTTCCTCTTTATAAACTTGGTAAACAGGCGTGCATCAGAATGTTGGAATATCATTGTAATTATTGAATAATTTGGAGATAATTTAGACAAGTGTTTGTGAAATGCTTGAGTTATTTTATTCATCATACTTTGATATATATATACACTCAATAGTAAATACAATTTACAATTTACAAGGAAATGAATGATAAGCTAAATCCTAGGAACACCGTCCACACCGTCCAACTAATTCTAACACTCCCCCTCAAGCTGGAGCATACAAATCAAATGCTCCAAGCTTGGAACAAATATTCTGAATTCTCGGCCCTCTTAGAGATTTTGTAAAGATGTCTGCCAGTTGATCATTAGAGCTAACAAATTCGGTGACGACTTCTTTAGAAAGGACTTTTTCTCGGATAAAATGACAATCAATCTCAATATGTTTAGTTCTCTCATGGAATACTGTATTGGAAGCTATATGGAGAGCTGCCTGGTTATCACAACATAACTTCATTTGTTGAGTATCTCCAAACTTCAATTCCTCAAGAAGTTGTTTAATCCAAATGAGCTCACACGTGGCTACAGCCATAGCTCTATATTCAGCATCTGCACTAGACCTTGCAACAACGTTTTGTTTCTTACTCTTCCACGAGACAAGATTTCCTCCAATAGACACACAATACCCTGAAGTGGAACGCCTATCAATGGGTGATCCTGCCCAATTTGCATCTCAAAATCCAACTATTTGAGTGCTTCCTTTGTCTTCATAAAGTAGTCCTTGTCCTGGAGTTTTTTTTAATGTATCTCAGAATTCGAATTACTGCATCCCAGTGATAATTATGAGGAGACTGCATGAATTGACTCACCACTCCCACTGCAAAGGAAATATCTGGCCTTGTAATAGTGAGATAGATGAGCTTCCCAACCAATCTCCGATACCTTTCAGGATCAGAATAAGGCTCCCCCTGGTTGGGTAGCAATTTTTGATTCGGATCCATGGGACTATCAACTGGTCGACAATCTAACATACCAGTTTCTTTAAGTATGTCTAATGCATACTTCCTCTGTGAGATGATAATCCCATTCTTTGACTGAGCAACTTCAATTCCAAGAAAATATTTCAATTTCCCCAAGTCCTTGGTTTGAAAAAGGCTACATAAATGTTCCTTCAGCTGAGAAATTTTCTCCTGATCATTTCCTGTGATGACTATATCATCTACATAGACCACCAAGTAAACGCACCTATTTGGAGATGTATAGCAATAAAAGACTGAATGATCTGCTTCACTCCGTTTCATTCCAAAAGCTTGAATAACTGAACTGAATTTTCCAAATCAAGCTCGTGGAGACTGTTTCAGCCCATAGAGAGATCGTCGTAGCCTGCAAACCAAACCGGACTCCCCCTGAGCAACAAATCCAGGAGGTTGCTCCATATAAATCTCCTCTTCTAACTCTCCATGAAGAAATGCATTTTTAATATCCAACTGATATAATGGCCAACGACATATGGCAGCCATGGCAAGAAATATTCGAACAGAAGTGATTTTGGCCACAGGGGAGAAAGTATCTCCATAATCAAGTCCATAAATCTGAGAGTAACCTTTGGCTACAAGCCGGGCTTTGAGCCGATCGATCTGTCCATTGGCCCCAACTTTAATAGCATATACCCATCGACAACCAACGGGTTTCTTTCCCGGAGGAAGAGGAGTCAAGTCCCAAGTACCATTATGCTCCAAAGCCTGCATTTCATCAATCATGGCTTGTCGCCATCCTGGATGATCAAGTGCCTCACAAACATTTTTAGGAATGGAAACGAAAGATATAGATGACACAAAAGAATAATAAGAAGGAGAGAGACGATGGTAACTTAAGAAGTTATAAATAGGATGAGGATTTTGAGTAGACCGAGTACCTTTCCTAAGAGCAATGGGCAAGTCAAGGTTTCCTTGGTAGGTCCGTAGTAGGGTCATCTGCTTGGAGTAGGACATGATTCACTTGGTCTTTCAAGTGCCTTCCACCTCAGTATTAAGAACTCGTGGACGACGATGATATATGATGGGTGACCTTTGAGATTGCTCGAGTGGGGGATCGTTAGGAATTTCGTAGTCGAAGCGATTTCGACAAAGGAGAAGGTGATGGACCAAGATACGGAATCGGAAAGACTTCTTGAATAGTCCGAGACTCAATCGTGGATGGTGAGAAGTAAAACTTTTCTTCAAGAACGTTACATCCGCACACATGAAATAACGATTCTGCACGGGAGTAACACTTGTAACCCTTCGTAACCTGGAATATCCCAAAAAGACACATTTGATGGCTCGTGCAAGCAAGCTTATCAAGACACGGAGACAAGTCATGAATAAAACAAGTGCATCCAAATATCCGTGGAGCGACATGAAATAGTGGCTCTTTAGGGAATAAAACGGAATGTGGTATTTTATGATCAAGAGAGGATGAAGGCATCCGGTTAATTAAATAACATGCTGTCAAAACTGCATCACCCCAATGTCGGACAGGTACATTCACATGGAGTAACAAGGTCCGAGCAGTTTCAACAAGATGTCTATTCTTCCTTTCAGCTATGCCATTCTGTTGAGGGGTATGAGGACAATTGGATTGATGGAGAATGCCTTGTGATGACAAAAAGGAAGAAAGAGCAGAAGAAAAGTATTCCTTTGCATTATCACTTCTAAGGATTTTGATTGTCTTACCAAATTGGGTTTTGACCTCATTAACGAAAGTGATGAGAATAGACGAAAGTTCAGATCGTTCTTTCATTAAGAAAACCCAAGTGCACCGAGAGAACTCATCAATAAAGGTAACGAAATATCGGAAATCATTAGAAGACACACGACTCGATCCCCATATATCTGAATGGATCTCTGATACCATATTGAATAATTTGGAGATAATTTAGACAAGTGTTTGTGAAATGCTTGAGTTATTTTATTCATCATACTTTGATATATATATACACTCAATAGTAAATACAATTTACAATTTACAAGGAAATGAATGATAAGCTAAATCCTAGGAACACCGTCCGCACCGTCCACACCGTCCAACTAATTCTAACAGTAATGATTTCTGTGGGTGAGTAGGTGCCATTGTAGCGCATAAGCAAATATATAATCTATGCATCTAGGTAGAATGACTGATAAATCTAAAGTAGATGCTTTTCTTTCTTTTGTCACCTGAATGCAAAGAACTAGGGTTTGTGGATTTTTTTGAAATAGAGGCGTCTCTTCTTGAACTACTGATTACTGAATTCTTCTTTCAGTATTAGTCATGAAATTTGATCCTAAGAAATTCCAGGTCCCTAGTTTTGGGAATCTGTGTAGGAAATTCATTTGAAAAGGGAGTTATTTTTATTCAAATTTGGTTTAATTGGTTCTTCTCAAATTTGCTTTCTGTACTATAGATAAGTGTTTTTACTAACTTCTTTTCTTTTTATGTTTGGTTTTAGGGGTGGGACTTTTTCTTTGCCAACCTTTGATTTTAGTTGAAAATCACAAATCATTGCATTGATAAAATGGTTAGATGTTCATTGATTCATAAAATAGCTTTTCTAATTTCTTTTTTTAATATGTTTGGAACTCTAGGTAGATATTGCAGCAGGTGGATGGCATTCTACTGCATTGACAGACGAAGGAGAGGTGCTCTATTTCTGCTTTTTTGGAATCTATTAGGTTTAATGTTTAAAGCATTTAATTGTTATGCGCTCTCAACGTAAAAATTCTTTACATTGTCGACCAAGCATAAATTGTCATATCATTTAAAAGGTTTGTGTTAGGAACCTTCTTTTAGGAAGATGAAGATCCTAACTATGGAGAGAACCTCTCCTAAACCAAAACAGAAAAAAGAAAAGAGATAGGGAAAGAATGGTACAAATGTACCCCAAAGGAGCACTCTCCTTTCACAACTAAACCACTGTTTAGTTCACAAAATATAATTCTTCATTCCTATCATTGATTATGGATTAGCCTCTTATTTATAGGCCTAACAATACCTATCAATTCTCCTAATAACCAACTTATCAAAACTAACAAACTCCTAACAGCTAACAACAACTCTTAACAAAGCTAACAATATCCTAATCTAATAATAGCCATTACTAACTCACTTATTAATCTACTAACAAACCCTTATATTTATCTTTATTACTTATTGGACTGAGCCCTAACAATACTACCGACCCTTGAAACAACCTTGTCCTCAAGGTTGAAACATCCACCGGGGTCCCATAACTTGAAGCATGATGATCCACATCCATCTGCTGCTGTCATACGAAGCTGTCCACCAGGGTCCCATTGTTGTTCTTCTTCAATTCCCATGGAAAGAACCAAATTTTCCTGCCTCGGATCCTTTTCGACCACTTCAGTCTCTTCAGCATTTTCTAAGGCTTTGGTTTTTGGTCCAATATAGAAAAAAAAAAAAACTCTGATAAATGGGCCCAACATTGAGTGAACTTTCAGCAACCCATACCCATGCACCCCCAACCTTTCTTTTGTTAACACACTGCCTTCTTTCAATGAGTTGGGCCTGGCCCATTAGGTTAACCAGTGTGTTTAGCTGACTGCCTTCCCACCTTGCCTCCGCACATGACTCCTTCTTTCTCACGGTGGTTACACGCAGTGACAATACGGTTTCAACCCGGCGCTCCTTTCCAACCCCACACCATGACGGCTTGTCGGAAAACGTCGCATCTGGAGGCTCCTGTGGTGGTGGCGGCTTGGCCAAATTCTGGACCGTCGCAGGTGGGTCTGGTTCTGGTGGCTCCGGCTCGGGCAGGGCTATTGCAAGTGGCCTGAAAACCAGCGGACTCGAGTTGTCCATGGCAAGCGTCCAGGGTGCTTCCGTCAATAATGACCCATCAACATCAACCGTCATAAGGGGAGCGATGACCGGCGGCTCCGGCCGTGGAGGGGTCGTCGCAGGTGGGCCTGTGTTTCGAGGTTCTGGTGGCTCCAACCATGGTATAAGTGCCACCGGTCTATGAGGGCTTGGAGCTGGTTGGAACACCTTGGCCGCCACAAGTAGATCGGTGCCCGGCGGCTCCGGCGGAGGGGGTGGGTCGCCAAGAACCGATTGCTCCCTTCGTCCTTCTGTCACCATTGCCCCCTTGTTGCTCCTTCCTCCCACTATCCCTTCTTCTAGACTTTTCCCTGCTATCATCTCCATCTTTTCCGCCACCACATCCATGATTCTTTCTGTCACAGGCACTAAATCATTCTGGTGTGCTTCTTCCCCGCCATTAACAGTCATCACCACATTCTCCTTCTGTACTTCATACCTTCTAATCAAAGCCATGGAGAATGCTTCCCAACTTTGATCTGGATTCTCTTGGCTCCAAGAATAGAACCAATGCATTGCAGCACCTTCCATTCTCATGAACGCCCACTGCAACTTATGGAACGAAGGTATTTCTTGCACCTCGAAGAATTTCTCAGCCTTAGCAATCCACCCAACCGGGTCTGTCCCCGTAAAATGCAGCAACTCCACCTTTTTAACCGTCTTAGCCACCTCAACGGAAGCTGTCTTCTCGGTGATCATCTCCCGCAACAGCTGTTTAATGTCCTCCACGGTAGCCTTCAACTCCGCCCATTTCACTTCTTGTTCGCTGGCCATCTTCTCCTTTGCGAAACGTATCCGGCAGGTTGGACCACTTTGTTAGGAACCTTCTTTTAGGAAGATGAAGATCCTAACTATGGAGAGAACCT
Source organism: Sophora flavescens (assembly GCA_030762895.1). Taxonomy (NCBI): domain Eukaryota; kingdom Viridiplantae; phylum Streptophyta; class Magnoliopsida; order Fabales; family Fabaceae; genus Sophora; species Sophora flavescens. Next base: position 3,330,883 of record CM061062.1, read on the forward strand.
CTCCTAAACCAAAACAGAAAAAAGAAAAGAGATAGGGAAATAATGGGTCAAATGTACCCCAAAGGAGCACTCTCCTTTCACAACTAAACCACTGTTTAGTTCACAAAATATAATTCTTCATTCCTATCATTGATTACAGATTAGCCTCTTATTTATAGGCCTAACAATACCTATCAATTCTCCTAACAACCAACTTATCAAAACTAACAAACTCCTAACAGCTAACAACAACTCTTAAGAAAGTTAACTAAATATCCTAATCTAATAATAGCCATTACTAACTAACTCCTTAATCTACTAGCAAACCCTTATATTTATCTTTATTACTTATTGGACTGAGCCCTAACAGTTTGACTCTTATAATAGCTATCTTAAATGTCACACATAGGATGCTTTGTGATCAATTGATAGTGTAAAAAACTTTATAGATGCCATATCAAAATTAAACTCATTTTAATTTCATATATCCTTGTAAAATATTTGAAGTCTTTGTCTTTAACACCATATATGTGTAAAAAGTTTTTATTTGGCTCCTTCTGAAAATAGTTTTAGCACAAAATCATTGGAAACAAAATTTGCATTAAATTATTAACTGCCTGGTATACCTTTCATTTTTTAGATTTTTTTCCTTTTTGTTTTGTTTTTCCTTTTTAAAAATTTAGATGCAATTTTAATTATCTATGCACTTGAATTTAGCATATTTGTCATAAAGCCAATAGCAATTAATAATATCTTTATTGATCTCCTGTTGCTAGAATTAATTAATGCATCCCATCATTTGTGGTGGTTCATGTACAATGTTACCGGAACACTGCGATTCAATTGAAGTGGAGACAAATAATTATAATAAATAAGTAAAAACTGGAAGACATTATGGATGTGAATGTATAATATAAAGGTAGTGATCTTAGTTTAATTGGTCAACGATGAAGCCGGATGGTTAGTTTGCAAATCTAAATAATTGTGACAACTATAATCTAAAGTTTGTAGGCAATCAACGGAGATTGGAGATAAACAATATTCTTTAGACACTCGTTCGATTTCATTGTGCATTTCTTGGGAATCAGAAATTTGAAGTGCAGAAGATTCTTAGTGGATCTCTTTTCTCTTTGTCTCTCTTTTGATGACCATGTTTTTCCAGTGAAAGTAGACTATAATATTATCTTCGCTCTTCTTTATATTTCAGGTATATGGCTGGGGAAGGGGTGAACATGGCAGGCTTGGATTTGGTGACAGTGACAAGAGCAGTAAGATGGTACCCCAGAGGGTTCAACTTTTAGCTGGCGAAGATATTGTTCAGGTACCATCTATGTAATTATATAATCTCTTGATCAGCTTATGCAAAGTATGGGGCATAGGTGTCATGGCTAGGATAGAATAAAAATAATCACATTCTAGCCTTTATCATAGTTGAAGTGATTTGGCCTTCAAAATGGACCCCTTATAGTATGATTTCTTTTACAACATTATCATCACAATTAGCTCCTATTGAATTACAAACTTTCAACTCCTTATTGATGAAGTATATCTGTTATCATTCTGAAACTGTACTTACTGCCGAATTTTGCTGTAATTATCTGTCTTTCATCATAATCAAAAACCATATACCATGATATTACCTTCGAGCATAAGGTTGAGATCCATCTAAATATTATTCACTTTGATAAATTATTGATGCTCCAAAAAACTGAGAACACACATGTCCAAAACAAGAAATACTGTCGTGGATAATACAATTTGACATATTTGTCCATCTATTTGAATTCTGAAGTTGCAGATTTATCTTCTAATATATGAATCTTTTTGACATCCGGATTGTTGTTTTGATGTTTTCCTGTCTCCTACAAAGCATGACATCTTCCATATGAATAGGAGGGGGAAATGCACAAATGGAATAAAAGGAAAACTTTTAAAAATATCAAGAAAAGATTATTTAAAGTAAACCATGCGTAGTTCAAAATAAAGTTTATTGGTTTGTGGTCAGGTCTCTTGCGGAGGTACTCATTCTGTCGCATTAACACGGGATGGGCGCATGTTTTCTGTAAGTATTTTTTAATATCATCCTAACTGTCTTTCCATGATTTGCTCAAATGATACATTGGCATTTATCCGAATTAATCATACATAGACATTTTCTCAATTACAATCTCATTGGAAGATATTTTTGATATGTTTAAAAGTTATTCTGATGTTAACGGGCCTCAATATTGGCAGTTTGGTAGAGGTGACCACGGACGTCTTGGCTATGGGAGGAAAGTCACTACTGGTCAACCAATGGAGGTACCTATAAACATTCCTCCTCCACAGAATCTCAGTGGCAGTGAAGCTGAGGGACATTGGATAGCCAAACTTGTTGCTTGTGGTGGCCGCCATACTTTGGCAATAGTAGAATGGAAAGTAGATGTGATTCAAAAGATTGATTTATGAATAAAAATGGAAAGTAGAAAGAAGATGAGGCAATGACTGATTTGGAACTCAATGCTGGTTCTAGAATTCCTGTGTTGTGTCCAGTATGATACATTGTCTTTGTATAATCATACATATGGCACAAACACGTTATTCATCAATATAGTAATGGAGTTTGGTATTGGATAGTCTTTGTATGATGATGCATATGGCATAAACACATTATAAATTGACCATGTTTGGCACTCGATGTGGAATTGCTCCTCGTCATTACTTCATATTTCATTCTCATGGTCTGTTTATTATTTATGATTACGATGCACACTTTTGGTGCAAAATCGTTAGCTCACAAGTGTTGTCCTTTCACGCTATAGTGCGACAAGAGGACTATTTTAGTAGGAGAGTGAGAAGAGCAAGTATAGGTAATTAAATCATATATAGATGTGATTGCATAGACTACCAAAATCATAACATTTAATGTGCTGTTGTAATTATGGTTGTGATGTGATTGTGGAGGAGACTACCAAAATCATAATATTGCGGTCTTGATTGTAGTTGCATATCTATTTTCAAATCCTTGATATAAGGTATAAAATGCTTCATGATAGCTTACGGTTGATGTCAACCATCAACCATTAGACAAACGAATTAGAAACTTTACGCACTTAAGTGGAGTTTGGTTCATGGTAGTAAAATATATTTCTGAAAATCTTATTCTCAAAAATATTTCTTTCAAACCCTCATACATGAGAATGAAGGTTGAAACTTTTATGCTTGAACATCTTTTATACTTTTATGTTTGAGAATGATTTTTTATTTCTTATATCAGACATAAAATTTTTTATGTACTTAGGCGTTTGGTTTATGGAAGTAAAATATATTACTAGAAATCTTATTCATTGGAATATTTCTTACAAATCCTCTCACATGAGAATGAAAGTTGAAACTTTTATGCCTGTGCATCTTTTATATTTTTATACATGAGAATAATTTTTTATTAAGACAAAAATTTTTTGTATACCCTTGAACTAAAAGTACAAACAACATTGTACAATGTATAGCAATAAAGTATTTATTACAAATATGGGACAAAGGTTTCACAATTTGTTAGCCCTTTTAGTGAATATATTGCATCTTCTTCTCTCAGCCGTTTCCAAGTTTTGTTATTTTAATGTAAGACTAAGAATATGATTGTTATAACATCTTTGTCTGGTGAAATATGTTTTTTATTGTTAATTTATTTAATAAATAATAGAAGTAAAACTAATAAACCTGCGATAAAAGGTTTTACTATACCTGTTATTTTTTTTATTCTTAGCTGCTCCATTATTATATATTTCTAATTTCATTCATAGATTCATGCTATTGGCACTCACTTTTTTTTTGGTTCAACACTATAGGACTATCTTACTATTATGACGAAATTGAGATTGAATACCATCCTTCCCCGGATCAAGTTTTTTCGTGTGGAACAAGCTTGAAGTTAATGTAAGCATTTTTTACTATTTAGGTATTGTTTCGTTGGAGGGGAATGGAGGGAAGGGGAGAGGATGGTTTTTTTAAAATATTTATGTTTGGTTCAACTTTTGAAGGGGGGAGCGGAGGGCAGCAAAACCCTCCCTTAAGTGAGTTTTGGCTCCCCTCCAATATTGGGGGATTTTTTTTTGGGAGGGGGATTTGGGGATTTTAAAACATTTCTCATGTATTGACTAAAATAACCCCACTAGTCATTTTGAAATAAATAATTATAAGGGTTTAAAAGTAAATTTGTTTTAAAATCTCTCCCCTCCCTAACCAAACACGAAAGTATTATTTCCCCTCCCTTCTCATCCCCTCCTCTCAACCAAATACAATGTCTAATTAAAACCCCTTCCCCTCCACTCCCATCCTTTGAACCAAACACACAAAATTTTCAAATAATTCACGTATAATTATTTGGAATTGAGCTCACTCTCTACAAATCGATTATAATCTTGAATGCATTTAGTAAGGTTCCACTTTAATGGAAATATTTGGAAATATTTTTTGATTATATATGATTGTATATGTTTTATTAATGTTTGGATAAAATTATATTAATTGAAGTTTATTTTGTCATGGAAATTAAATATAGTCTTTGCCTAATGTGGTTGATCCGAGTGGTAACGGACTAAGGCCCCTCAAGTAAGTGGTCAAGGGTTCGATCCCTGACTCTTGCATGGAGAAAACCTGGTTTACAGAGGTCGATCCTTCAATATTGTCCAATACCTCGAAGAATTAATTAATTTCCACAATTACGCGTGGAAGAGGTCAGCTCTTTAATATTGTCCAATATCTCGAGAGATTAATTAATTTCCACAATTGCGAGCGGAATACACTGAGAAACCAGGAATGTGACTTTTTTGAATGATCATATCACCGTTAACTAACATCCAAGTTCAAGTAACATAGTGAAATTTAACAAGTGAAAGGCTTAGAAATGCTTTTCATCTCTACCATCCCTTGCAAACCTTAACATTTGCGATGATTTTATTCAGAACAGATAGTTATAAGGTGTTTGACAAGTCACAAGGCTCATACCTGATGCTCAGGGAACAAAGTGCAATAAAGAGTTGGAACCTGTCAATAATACCAAGCACTGCAACATTCAAGTATGCCTTTCCAGACAGAGAAAGGAATCTTGTGTAGGGGTGGCAAACGGATGGATCGGATGGATTTTGATTCGGATTATAATGGATTGGATAAAAACAATCTATCAATCCATTTCAATCCATTAAAAATCTATTAAAAAAATCCAATCCATCCATCATCCATTTAATAAATGTGATACCCTACTACCCCGCATGTTATAAAACAATTTAAAGATAAAGATATAAAACAAAACATGCATTTACTAGATAAAATAAAACATTTGTCCATGGGTAGAAAGGTCCCACATGGACGATTTCTCAAACGCGGAAAATAAAACAAGTTTAAAACAAATAAACCAAAAGATAAACAACATAATCCAACCCGATGTCACAACAGAGCTAGTATAACCGTTCCTGAAAGAAATTCTCGGAATACAACTGAACTAACTAAAACATAAGGAAAAATCCTAACTATAAGTGGTGGCTCCTCAGAGTCACTCCTCTCCGGACTGCTCGTCATCCTCTGCAAGGTGCCAATCAAGCCAAACAAACAAACAAAGAACCGGGAGTAAGAATCATGTAAACATATACGGCATGGAGATAGGAAGCAAGGTAAAACAAACAACATGGCATCATCATAACATACATCAACATATATATCAACATACATCAACATCAACAATATCAAGTATGCTATGCGGTGCATTGCAACACTACTCCACTACTCTATTATTCATGTGGGTCCAAACTAACTCAGAATGAAGGACTTCGGGGTTAAATATCCATATTGGGAAACTACCCAACGCCGGGGAATCTACCCCTAGGATAGCCAACGCATCAAACCAACGAATGCCTCGTCATGGGGGCGCGCGGTCACCAAACCTTGGGTGACCTACCGTGGATGGCCTGATCGCCGTACTCTCGGGCGACCTCCCCTATGCCGAACATACACCAACAACAACATCTCCAATGATGCATGAGCATAACAACAAACAACGAGCAACAGCCACCTCCCTCGCTTGGGCCATTAAGCACCCAAGACTTCAGCGGAATCGACCGCAACACATTAGACTTCAATGGAATCGACTGCAACACCTTAGGCCCAACCGGGTCAAGGCCCCCTTGGAGCAAACTCTCGGCTACCAAGGTACAACATTAAGAGCACCTCGACCAATAAGCATCGAGGGCACCTTGGCCAACAAGCACCAAGGATCTCAACTTAACAGCGTGCCGTAACCCAATGGGTACCGACTTACCAACTCAACATCTCACCATCTCATGTTCTTAATCATCTTTGTTAATCATTAACCAAGTTATCTAATTGCCTCAAGGTGTTATCATCGCGTTATTGGGAAGATGGGAGTAAAACCCCCTTTTAATCCTTTAATTATGTTCTCTATCCTGAGGGGAAGCAAGGGCGTGCTTGTCCCCTGCACGACCGTGCTGGTCACATAAGTGAAGCACGGTCGTGCTTCCTTTTGGGCACGGTCGTGCTCAACTACACGGTCGTACTCCTCTGCTGCACGGTCGTGCTGAAAGCGCGAGCATTTTCCAGAATTCAACTGGGAGCACGGGCGTGCTCCCTGTCCAGTACGGCCGTGCTAAATGCACAGCAGTGCTGTTCTGGGCAGAAACTGATACCCAGTGATTAGCCAAAACTTAGGGTTTTTAATCCTTTAATCATTCAGCCAATTAACAGCCTAATTAACTAATTAATATTTTAATAACAAAACTCAACAATAGGAACGGTCATCATCTCAACCAATCATCCATTATCATCATGTCAACAACAATGATTAACATATCATCATACTCATGGAATAACCATCAAGAACATAAACGTATAATCATAGTATTCAAGACAGCTAATGTTGGAACCAAAGTGATTTGGATATAATTAATCTCTAAGTTTTGATGTTAACAAAATAATTAAATTTATTTGGCAAAGTGTTAGTTGAGATCTAAAAAGGTTATCCAGTTTTGCAGGATTTCTTGAATCTTATAAGTTATGAAAACCTTGAGGAAGTTATCATATATATCTTCTTGGATTTGATCTTGTGAATCTGCGTCCATAAATAAGCTGCTCAAATGTTTGGTAAAGTTATTTACTTATTTATTTATTTAAGTAGACGAGAGCTTTAATAGAATTGAGTAGACGAAGAAATAAAATAACGAGTAGAGGAGAATTTTTCTCATGAGTAGACGAGCTCTAATTGCCACTCACTAGACGGAGATCAAGATAACTCATTGAGATATAGCAAGTCCAAAGACTTGATAGACGAGAGGATATGCCACGTCAGTGGACGAGTTAACTGAAAAAATAAATAGGCTTAGTCTCACATATAACTGAGTAGACGAAGATTTTTAGTAGACGAGTTTTTATCTCTAATATGTTCTTTCTAAGAAGAATAAATGCAATACGGTCCGCTTGAATTTATATCAAATGATTGATATTTATTTCAAACGAATATTGATCCTTCCTATTTGTTTTAACTGTTTTAATGCTTTGTTTCCTTGTGAGAGAAACATAGTACCATCAAGGAAATGTAAAAAAGCAAAATAGTACAATGGGGAAATGCAAAACGATCTGTACCCTATCACCTTTACTGCTGGAATAGCTGGAATTTTCACAAAGGAGGAAAGATAGTTTTCAAGTTGCAATTGCTCAGAGCTGTGACCCTCCATTTCGTACAAAAGTGATAACCAAGAGTACATTTCACAATGGCCACGATCAAGCTATCAATCCCAACGGATATTATGCATTTAATGCTATCTCTAAACGGATATATTCAAAACAACCGTTGAAGTTTTTCAAGTGAAGAAGAAGGTCACTATAAATAGAATACCTCAACCACTGAAGAACAACTTTTGCTAGCCAAACTTTTGCGAGCTGACTTTTTGCCAATATATAATTTCTCATTCTAATATTCTTTCAAGAGAAAGAGTCTGTATTCTTTAGTTTGAATATTGTGAAAATATTCAACAGATCTTAAACTTTCATATCCTCGCACATAGTGAGTTAAGAAGATCATAAGTTAAATCTCTTTGTTAGAGCTAGAGCCTGAAGATGCTTGGTAAGAAAGGAATACTTATAGCCTGGAGAGGTGTTGAATACTTGGTTGTAATCTATTTGGAGAAATAGTGGATAAAACCTTCAAGTCGAAGGGACTGGACGTAGCTCTTGGTTGGAAGAGAGTGAACCAGGATAAAATCTATTGTGTGAATCTTCTATCCCAAAACTCTCTTGACTTTATTTGTTTATACTGACTATGGGGATTTGATATTGCTTTTGTTAAGTTTCTAAAAGATCATTTTGTGTGTGCTTGCTTTTGTATTAAATTTCTTGTGTGAGAAAATAGTTTTTAAAAGGTTGTTTTCTAAAATTATTGACAAAGACAATTCAACCCCCCTTCTTGCGTTTGCCTGTGTCAACTTCAGTTGGTATCAGAGCTCAGCCTCGAAAGGGTTGAGCATCTAACAAGTGCTGAGGTAGTACGATCCAACAACCATGGATGTAGAAGGACAAGCTATCAACAGACCTCCTCTCTTTGATGGAACTTATTCTGACTACTGGAAGAAGATGATGATGGCCTTCTTGGATGCACAAAATGTAGATATTTGGGAGCTGATTGAAACCGGCTACACGGAACCAAGAAATGAAGCTGGAGCTGCTGTTCCTAGAGCCCAATGGACTTAAGAGCAGAAAAATCAACATCAGCTCAATCTAAAAGCTAAACACTATCTTATGTGTGCTATTACTAGATCTGAACATGATAAGGTTCACAGCTGCAACACTGCCAAAGAAATCTGGGATACTCTTGCCTTAGCTCACGAGGGTTCATCTCAAGTAAAAGAATCAAAGATAAGCATGCTCGGTCATCAGTATGAACTATTTAAAATGGCTGATCATGAAACTATAGATAAGATGTTTAGAAGATTTCAAACTATCACCAACAGTCTCAGATCTCTTGGAAATACTTATGAAAATAGAGACCACATTAGAAAGATTCTGAGAAGTTTATCCAAGCAATGGAGACCAAAAGTTACTGCTATTCAGGAAGCTAAGAACCTGAATACTCTTTCTTTAGAAGAGCTTCTTGGATCTTTCAAAGTTCATGAACTTGAACTGAATGAAGAAGACAACTCTGTTGGTAGTGGCTACGGTCTCAAGAGGGGAGGGGGGGTGAATTGAGATATTGGAAACTTTTTCAACACTTTAAAGAAAAACAGTGTTTCTTTAGAGAAAATTGGTTTTTACTCAATTTTAATTCCCAAGAATTTGGTTATGGAACAAGTAATGATGACAAGAAGAATTATAAGTAGTAACAACAGATTTTAACACAGATTACAGATTAAAGATTCAAGTTAACAAGTATATGGAGTTTAGGGATTAGAAGAACACGCAAACTGATTTATCCAGGTTCGGCTACCTCCTCTAGTAAGCCTACATCCAGTCCCACACCTCTGTGGTTTTCTTCACTATAATCAGTAATTACACAATTCTAATTACAGCAACACAAGGATAACCTCCTTGCTTGAAAAATCTCCAGAAAGCACACTAGCTTTTCTATACCCAAGGATCCCTTCTATCCTTGTTAAACCCTAAGAGATACCCTCTCCTAGTCACTCTAATTCACGAAAAGAATTGAGTAGAAGTAAGACTCTAAAAGCCTGATAAAACAAATTGAAGTTCTAACTACTATCACACTTTGTCAGAGATGAAGCACTTTGTTTCACAATCAGAATGAGTTGCGTTTTTGTATATGTTGTATCATTGTTGTTCCTTTGATCCCTCTTTATATAGAAGACAAATTATAGCCGTTGGGATCATTTAAGACAGATTTGGATCTGATTTAACAAAATCTACTTTCTTGATTCTTGATCTTGAAATGAGATTCGGTTTGATCTTTGTAGAGTGTGCGTCCTTCTTGAAATATAACTTTTTCCATCTGAGAGGATAGCGAAGTATTTTTTTTTTTGAAGAGTGATATATCCGTGTTTAATTGAAGAGAAAAATATCCCAGTCTTTTTGAAGAGAAAAATATCCGTGTCCATTTGCCACGTCAGCAGACGGGAGTATTAGCTCAAGGTAATTGGACGGGCTCCAATTGGTAGACGAGAGTGCTAACACAAGGCAATTGGACGGGCTCCAACTGGTAGATGAGCTTTATATATACCATGTAAGTGGACAGAGCTTCTCATTAAGATCTTAGCGTGTATCATTTGCAGACGAGCTCCAAGTGCCACTATCAGTAGACGAGCTCTTCTTTTACATCAGTAGACGCGCTCTCCTTTTTCCATCAGTAGACGAGCGCTCTTGTTACTTTCAGTGGACGAGCTCTCCTTTTTCTTCAGTGGACGCACTCCATGTGCCACGTCAGCAGACGAGATCTTCTGTTTCTTTAGTGGACGTGCTTCTTGTGCCACGTCAGCAGACGAGATCTTCTGTTTTCTTAGTGGACGCGCTTCTTGTGCCACATCAGCAGACGAGATCTTCTGTTTTCTTAGTGGACGCGCTTCTTGTGCTACGTCAGCAGACGAGATCTTCTGTTTTCTTAGTGGACGTGCTTCCTTTGTTCTTTTAGTGAACGACGGCTTTTTACTTTGTTGTTTCTTTAGTGGACGCGCTTTATTTGTTCTTTCCATTGATGTCATCTTTTTACTTAGTGGACGAGCTTTTTAGTTGTTCATTGGACTTCAGCTCTTTACTTTGTTGGACGTCATTCTTGGTTCATTTCATTGGAAGAGCGCTTGTTTTGCTTGATTGGATGTCAGCTTGTTTTGCTCTGTTTATGAGTGATCTTGCATGCAACTTAACACGTAATGAGTACGTAGTCAAAATTAAAAATCTTATGCAAAATACACTTTGTTTGTCATACATCAAAACATGAATGAGGGCTTAGTCTTACAAACTCCCCCTTTTTGATTAAGAAATCAGAGTACAGCTATTCAGTAAGCATGGTTCTTGAGTTATTTTCGTCCTCCCCCTGTGTCATTGATATCTTTCAAAAGATCAAGTGTTATCATATCATTAAAAAAAACATCTTGCATTTATTATAAGTTCTATATGTCTTTTCAAAGCAGTTCATACTTATGTGTCAGAGAAATAAAAATTTGCTTATCAGAAAATGCATGGTTCATTTTTATGGTTCATATTTCTCCCCCTTTGTCAGAGAAATAAAAATTTGCATATCAGAAAATGCATGGTTCATTTTTATGGTTTATATTTCTCCCCTTTTGTCATTATCAAAAAGAAATTATGGGAAATATTGAAATCAAACTGAAAAACAGTCTTGCATTCATTGATAATAAATCATTTCAGAATTTATGCAATACATTAAAACAAAAAAAAATTACAGACACCTAAGGACGATTAGCATCTTGCCCATGTCCTTCATAATTTTCAGCAACTTGTGCTGCCTTGCTTGCCATTTGTTATCAATTATTTTGAGAATCAATTATGCCAAGTTCCCTTCTTATAAAGAAGAAACTCTCCTTATTAAGTGGTTTGGTGAATATATCAGCTAATTGATTGGTTGTATCTATATGTTCAATCACAACATCACCACTTTGAATATGATCCCTGACAAAATGATGCCTAATTTCAATATGCTTGGTTCTTGAGTGCATAATTAGGTTCTTTGTTAGATTAATTGCACTAGTGTTATCACACTTTATTGGTATATGATCCAGATAAACACCATAGTCAATTAATTGTTGTTTCATCCATAGGATTTGAGCACAACAACTCCCAGCTGCAACATATTCTACTTCAGCTATGGATAAGGCCACACTAGTTTGCTTTTTACTAAACCAGGACACTAGGGAATTTCCTAATAAATGGCATGTTCCACTTGTGCTCTTCCTATCTAACTTGCATCCAGCAAAGTCAGAGTCGGAATATCCTATTAATGTGCAAGTGGATCCCTTGGGATACCACAACCCCATCTCTTTTGTTCCTAAGAGGTACTTCATGATTCTTTTAACTGCAGTAAGATGTGATTCTTTAGGATTAGCTTGATACCTTGCACACATATACACACTGAACATTATATTTGGCCTACTAGCAGTGAGATAAAGTAAGGATTCGATAATACCTCTATACTTGGATACATCTATAGATTTACCGTGTTCATCTTTGTCCAAGTAGCAGGCTGGACTCATTGGTGTTGCCATTTCCTTTGCGCTTTCGATTCCAAACTTCTTTAGTAGTTCCTTGCAATACTTTGTTTGGCTTATGAAGGTTCCATCTTGGCTTTGTTTAATTTGAAGTCCAAGAAAGAAGGTAAGTTCTCCCATCATGGACATTTCAAATTCACTTTGCATTAGTTCACCAAATTCCTTGCATAAAGACTCATTAGTAGCACCAAAACTAATGTCATCAACATATATTTGAACAAGTAAGATATTGTGTGCTTTTGTTTTAGTAAATAGTTTTGTATCAACTTTTCCTCTTTTAAAGCCTTTCTCTAGGAGAAAATTGCTTAACCTCTCATACCAAGCTCTAGGAGCTTGCTTGAGTCCATAGAGGGCTTTAGTCAGTTTATAGACATGATTTGGGAACTCACTATCAACAAAGCCAGGGGGTTGGCTTACATATACTTCCTATTATATTATTCCATTTAAAAAGGTACTTTTCACATCCATTTGGTACAGTTTAAAGTTCATTATACAAGCATAGGCTAAGAGCATTCTTATGGCTTCTAATCTAGCTACGGGAGCATATGTTTCATCATAATCAATTCCTTCTTCTTGATTGTATCCCTTAGCTACTAGTCTAGCCTTGTTTCTTACTATTATTCCATTCTCATCCATTTTGTTTCTAAACACCCATTTAGTTCCGATTATTTGATTACTTTTGGGTTTTGGAACTAAATCCCAAACTTTGTTCCTTTTAAATTGATTTAACTCCTCTTGCATTGCAATCATCCAATGTTCATCATTAATAGCATCATCAACACATTTTGGTTCTATTTGAGATACAAACGCCATGGTATTGCAAATATTCCTTAAAGAGTTTCTAGTGGTTACCCCTTTGGTGATCTCACCAATGATATTGTCTAGGGGATGGTTCTTTGAAGCTTGCCACTCCTTAGGAAGATTTTCTTGTTGAAGTTCTGCTTGAGGTTATTTATTGCTTTCTTCATCTTCCTTTTTCTTGTTGCTCTCCTTTCCCTCATCAGATTTCACTTCATCCTCAAGAGTTTCGCATCATCAAAAATGTCCTTTCCCAACCTTTTGGGGTTAGACTCATCAAATGTTATGTGAACAGATTCCTCTATTGATAAAGTACGCTTATTAAACACTCTATATGCTTTGCTAGTTAATGATTAACCTAGGAAAATACCCTCATCAGCTTTGGGATCAAATTTCCCAAGATTATCCTTGCCATTATTTAGCACAAAACATTTACAGCCAAAGACATGAAAATGAGAAATTTTAGGTTTTCTTCCCTTGTAAAGTTCATATGGAGTTTTCTTCAAAATTGGCCTTATTAGAACTCTATTTAAAACATAACATGCAGTACTCGCAGCATCAGCCCAAAAATACTTTGGTAAATTAGAGTCACTCAATATGGTTCTAGCAATTTCTTCAAGTGACCTATTTTTCCTCTCAACTACTCCATTTTGTTGTGGAGTCCTAGGTGCATAAAAATTGTGTTTTATACCATGTTCATCACAAAAGTTATCAAACTCCTCATTTTGGAATTCTCCTCCATGGTCACTCCTAATTGAAACAATTTTCACGTCTTTCTCATTTTGAGCAACCTTAGCAATTTTCTTAAAAGCTTTAAAAGCTTCATTCTTTTGTGCTAAGAAAAAGGTCCAAGTGAATCTAGAGAAGTCATCAACAATTACAAGAGCATAGAGATTTCCACCAAATCTTTTTGTCCTAGAAGGTCCAAAAAGGTCCATGTGCAGTAATTGTAAGAGTCTACTAGTTGAAACAGTGTTTTTAGCCTTAAATGAGGTTTTCACTTGTTTACCCTTTTGGCATGCGTCACATAGGCCTTCTTTAAAAAACTTTTTATTTGGTAAACCGATTACAAGTTCTTTGGAAATTAATTTATTCAAGTGATCCATATGAATGTGAGCTATTCTCCTATGCCAAAGCCAATTTTCATCTTCTTTGGAAATTAAACAACATGCATCATTGGAAATTAAGTTGTCTATGTCTAGCATATAGATGTTATTGATTCTATTTCCAATCAATTTTATGTTATTATCATGAATAGATTCGATCATACACAAATTTGAGTTAAAGTTTACCTTGTAGCCTTTATCACATAATTGGCTTATACTTAGTAGATTGTGTTTGAGCCCTTCCACATAGAGAATATCCTCGATTTTGATTGCTGGATTTTTTCCTATTGTTCCAACACTAAGGATTCTTCCTTTGTTGTTGTCTCCATAGGTGATATTTCCTCCTTCCTTGGGAGTGAAAGATGTAAATTTTGTGATGTCTCCGGTCATGTGTTTGGAGCAGCCATTGTCCAAAAATCATCTTGAGGTTTTGGCCTTTAAACACACCTACAAAATAGATTGTTTTATGCTTTTCCTTTAGGTACCCAAATCTGGTTGGGTCCTTTAGTGTTAGTAGCAACATAAGTTCCTTTTGGAACCCAAATTTGTTTAATGCCAACATGAATGTTCTTTCTAAGTCTACAAGTAGCAGCTGTATGACCTTTCTTTAGACAATAATAGCATTTAACAAAAGGACTAGTTGAGGAAATAGGTGGAACAAAAAGCTTCTTAAAAGATTTTTCATGTACCATTGGCTTATATCCAATTCCAACTTTGTCATACACACCCTTTTGCTGTCCTAATATGGCATTCAAGTTATCTCTACCCGAAGTAAACTTAGATAGAGTTGTAGTCAGTTTTTCAACTTCCTTTTCTAGTGTAGTGCATTTGGTGCAAATTGAACTATATGCAAGTAATTGTGAATTTTCGGTTTCTAGTTCTTTAAGCTTTATTTGTAAAGATACATAGTCACTACATTGTTTTGCGATGATCTTTGTGGAAGATATAAGTTGTTTACCTATTTTAACATATTCTTCATGCAATTCATCAAAAGCATCTTGTAATTCATCATAGGTAGGAGAAGAATCATTTACCTCGGTTTCACTATCACTTTGATGATTTGCCATGAGACATAGGTTGGCTTCTTCATTTTCAGATTCACTACTTGTGGAATCCATATCATTTTCTTCCCAAGCTATGTATGCTCTTCTAGGCTTTCTTCCTTTCTTTTATTTGTTGTCATTCTTTTCATACTTTTATTTCTTTTGTAGCTTTGGACATTCATTTTTGTAGTGTCCAAGCTTTCCACATTCAAAGCATTTGATTGTTGAGGAAGAGCTTTCACCTTTGTTCATGTTCTTTTTTGTAGGAAAACTGAACTGCTTCTTGTTTCTATTCTTCTTGATGAATCTTCTAAATTTCCTCACAAGCAATCCCATGTCTTCTTCTTCGGATTCTTCACTTTCGTCAAGGTGTTCATCTTCATCACTTTCTATTGATTCTTTGGAGATATGAGCCTTGAGTGAGAGTCCTTTCTTCTTTTTCTCCTTATCTTCATGATTTTTCAATCTATTGAGTTCCAATTCATGTTCTTTCAACTTGCCAAATAGAGTAGCAATCTGCATGGTGTCAAGATCCTTTGCTTCAGCAATTGCAGTAATTTTTGGCTGCCATTCACGACTTAAACATCTCATTATCTTGTTAATCTTTTTCTCATCTATGATTGTATGTCCGAGTCCTTCTAGCTGGTTCACAATGTGTGTAAATCTCTTTTGAAGTTCATCTATCTCCTCACCAATCTTCATGTGAAAGAGTTCATATTCATGGACTAGTGCATTCATCCTTGCTCTTTTCACATCGTTGGTTCCTTCATGAGTGAGTTGAAGAGTATCCCACATCTGCTTTGACGTTTTGCAATTGGAGACCCTGAAAAACTCATCATAATTCAAAGCAGCTGTTATAATATTTTTTGCTTTAGCATTATAGCCAACTCGTCTTTTATCATCATCATTCCAGTCATCTTTTGGTTTAGTTTGTTTATTTCCCTTAGCATCAAGAATAAATGGAACATAGGGACCATTTTCAGCAACATCTAAGACATCTAAACCTGCAACCTCAAGAAAGATAAGCATTCTCTCTTTCCAATACATGTATTGGGAGTCATTAAAGACAGGGGGTCTAGTGAGTGAAGCCCCATCACCCAGGATATCATTTGTAGCCATCTCTTGAAGCTGTTAAGCTTTGTAACAAGAGTTTTAGCCTTGATGCCAAGTGTTGGTAGTGGCTACGGTCTCAAGAGGGGGGTGAATTGAGATATTGAAAACTTTTTCAAACACTTTAAAGAAAACCGTGTTTCTTTAGAGAAAATTGGTTTTTACTCAATTTTAATTCCCAAGAATTAGGTTATGGAACAAGTAATGATGACAAGAAGAATTATAAGTAGTAACAACATATTTTAATACAGATTGCAGATTAAAGATTCAAGTTAACAAGTATATGGAGTTTAGGGATTAGAAGAACACGCAAACCGATTTATCCTGGTTCGACTACCTCCACTCGTAAGCCTACATCCAGTCCCACACCTCTGTGGTTTTCTTCACTATAATCAGCAATTACAAAATTCTAATTACAGCAACACAAGGATAACCTCCTTGCTTGAAAAATCTCCAGAAAGCACACTAGCTTTTCTATACCCAAGGATACCTTCTATACTTGTTAAGCCCTAAGAGATACCCTCTCCTAGTCACTCTAATTTACGAAAAGAATTGAGTAGAAGTAAGACTCTAAAAGCCTGATAAAAAAAATTGAAGTTCTAACTACTATCACACTTTTGTCAGAGATGAAGCACTTTGTTTCACAATCAGAATGAGTTGCGTTTTTGTATATGTTGTATCATTGTTGTTCCTTTGATCCCTCTTTATATAGAAGACAAATTATATCCGTTGGGATCATTTAAGACAGATTTGGATCTGATTTAACAAAATCTACTTTCTTGATTCTTTATAGAGTGAGTGTCGTCCTTCTTGAAATATAACTTTTTCCATCTGAGAGGATAGCAAGTCTTTTTTTTTGAAGAGTAATATATCCGTGTTTAATTGAAGAGAAAAATTACCAAGTCTTTTTTAAGAGAAAAATATCCGTGTCCATTTGCCACATCATCAGACGGGAGTATTAGCTCAAGGTAATTGGACGGGCTCCAATTTGTAGACGAGAGTGCTAACACAAGGCAATTGGACGGGCTCCAACTGGTAGACGAGCTTTATATATACCATGTAAGTGGATGGAGCTTCTCATTAAGATCTTAGCGTGTATCATTAGCAGACGAGCTCCAAGTGCCACTATCAATAGACGAGCTCTTCTTTTACATCAGTAGACGCGCTCTCCTTTTTCCATCAGTAGACGAGCGCTCTTGTTACTTTCAGTGGACGAGCTCTCCTTTTTCTTCAGTGGACGCACTCCGTGTGCCACATCAGCAGACGAGATCTTCTGTTTCTTTAGTGGACGCGCTTCTTATGCCACATCAGCGGACGAGATTTTCTGTTTTCTTAGTGGACGCGCTTCTTGTGCCACGTCAACAGAAGAGATCTTCTGTTTTCTTAGTGGACGCGCTTCTTGTGCCACGTCAGCAGACGAGATCTTCTGTTTTCTTAGTGGACGCGCTTCCTTTGTTCTTTCAGTGGACGACAGCTTTTTACTTTGTTGTTTCTTTAGTGGGCGCGCTTTCTTTGTTCTTTCCATGGACGTCGGCTTTTTACTTAGTGGACGAGCTCTTTAGTTGTTCGTTGGACTTCATCTCTTTACTTTGTTGGACGTCATTCTTGGTTCACTTCATTGGACGAGCGCTTGTTTTGTTTGATTGGATATCAGCTTGTTTTGCTCTTTTTATGAGTGATCTTGCATGCAACTTAACACGTAATGAGTACGTAGTCAAAATTAAAAATCTTATGCAAAATACACTTTGTTTGTCATACATCAAAACATGAATGAGGGCTTAGTCTTACAAACTCCAGAAAAGGAATGTCTATTGCCCTAAAGGCAAAGAAAGCAAGCTCATCAAATGTCCTCAAAGCTCCTGAATCTTCAGATGATGCTGAACCTTCAGATAGTAATGAAGGATCAGATGAAGATGAACCATTTTACATCTCCAGAAAGATTCAACACATGTGGAGAAAGAAATGTGGTTTCAGAAGGAAACAGTTCAACCAAAAATTTTCGAAGGAGAAGTCAGACTCAAAGGAAAAAGGTCCACCCTTGTGCTTTGAATGCAAGAAACCTAGACATTTCAAAGCTGATTGTCCTGAGCTGAAGGATAAAAAGAAATTCTTCAAAAAGAAGAATGGCTTAATGGCTACATGGGAGTATCTTGATTTTTCTTCATCAGATGAAGAAGATGAAGCTGAGGAAGAAGAAAACATTTGTCTCATGGCTGACACATCATCAGAAAGTGAATACACTGATGCTGAGGTAATGGACTCTGACCCGTCCATTCTTCAAAATGCTTTTGATGAATTGTTGCATGAGTCGTCCATACTGTCTAGAGAGTATAGGAGCCTCAAGAAGAAATTTTATAGAGAATATGATAGGGTCTGCATTGAAAAACAAAACCTTGAAGATGAAAATGACATACTAAAATCAGAGAATGTCAGTCTAATTGACAAACTGGAGTGTGAGCCTGATATTTCTTGTGAGGTTGCAAAACTGAAACAAGATGTGATGTATTTGATAGACACTGTCAAATTTTGTAGGTGGCTCAGATAAGCTCAGTCTCATTCTAAGGTATTTTAGGTCACCTTATGATAAATCTGGCCTCGGTTATGACAAGGAGACACATGAAGCATCTCACAAAAAGTCAAAACTGCATGCACAGCATAGAGCTTCAAAAGCTCCAAATAAACATGCTATAACTAAGTCAAGCCCGTCCAACACCTTTTGTAAAGTGTGTGGAAAAAGTGGGCATGTTACATCTAGATGCATACATAATAAACATGCTAAACATTCTCGTCCAGTGACCACTAACAAGAAAGGACCCAAGTCAGTTTGGGTACCTAAAGATAAGATAATACCTGTTGCAGATTTGCTTAACAACAGGAAAGAAACAAACATAATGGTACTTGGGCAGTGGGTGCTCACGTCACATGACGGGAGAAAAGTGTATGTTCCAAGACCTTAAACACAAAGATGGTGGTTGGGTTACATTTGGAGGAAACCAAAAAGGGAAGATCATTGGTATAGGTAACATTGGTAAATATCATTTTCCATCCATTGATAATGTTCTTTTGGTAAATGGTTTAAAACACAATCTACTGAGCATAAGTCAATTATGTGATAATGGATATGCTATTTCTTTTGATTAAAACATGTGTAATGTCAAAAAGAATGATGGATCAATTTTATTCACTGCTAAGAGGCAAAACAATCTATATAAGATTGACTTGGAGGACCTCTCAAATCAAAGTGTCTCATGTTTAGGGTCCATTGAAGATGAGCGATGAATTTGGCATAAAAGGCTAGGTCATGCAAGCTTGAAGTTAATTTCAAAGCTAAATAAGCATAACCTCGTGGGAGGGTTACCAAACCTTAAGTACAAATCTGATGCTCTCTGTGATGCATGTCAAAAAGGAAAATATGTCAAAGGTTATTTTGAATCTAATGATGTTGTTAGCACCAATAGACCACTAGAACTGCTACACCTTGATCTTTTTGGTCCAACAAGGACTGCTTCTGTCAGTGGTAAGAAATAAGGTCTAGTCATTGTAGACGACTACACTAGATGGACATAGGTTATATTCCTAGCTCACAAGGATAAGTCTTTCATGGTCTTTTCTATATTCTGCAAACATGTACAGAATGAAAAAGACATGTGTATCACTTCAATTAGAAGTGACCATGAGGGAGAGTTTGAAAATGAGCTATTTCAGAAGTTCTGTGAAGAGAGTGGTATTCTTCACAACTTCTCAATACCTAGAACACCATAGCAAAATGGTGTGGTAGAGAGAAAGAACAGATCTCTTCAAGAGATGGCTAGAACTATGCTCAATGACAACTCTGTCCCTAGACACTTCTGGGCTGAATCTGTTAATACTGCCTGTTACATTCAGAACAGAATATACATTAGACCAATCTTGAGCAAGACTCCTTATGAATTATGTAAAGGACGAAAACCCAACATTTCATATTTTCATCCTTTTGGTTGTAAATGCTATATATTGAATACTAAAGATCTACTAGGAAAGTTTGATGCAAAAGTAGATAATGAGATATTGTTAGGATATTCTGAAACTTCAAAAGGCTTTAGAGTTTATAATTATAGAACTCTAGTAGTAGAAGACTCTATTCATATCAAGTTTGATGACAAGCAGCCTGATAAGAAATTATCTGAGCTAGATGAAGTTTTTGCAGATCTTGATCTAAATATCTCAGGAGATACAACAGAAGTAAAAGCTGATGATCAAGTGGATGACCCTCCACAACAACCAGAAGCCTCCACTTCTCAACAAGATGTTGTTCAGAGATCTAGGTACTTCAGAAATTATCATCCACAAGATCAAATCATTGGAAACCCCAATGATAGTCTAAGAACCAGATCAACTTTCAGAGAGCAGGAAGATTCTGCACTAGTCTCTGAGTTGGAACCAAAGACAGTAGACGAGGCTCTGCTGGACGATGGCTGGATTCTAGCTATGCAAGAAGAACTGAATCAGTTTGAAAGAAGTGAAGTTTAGACCCTGGTACCCCTGCCTAAAGATAAATCAGTTATTGGAACAAAATGGATTTACAGAAACAAGCTTGATGAGAATGGTAAGGTCGTAAGAAATAAAGCAAGACTTGTTGCTCAAGGATTTTCTCAGGAAGAAGGTATAGATTATACTGAGACCTTTGCACCAGTTGCTAGATTAGAAGCAATTAGGATTTTACTTTCATTTGCTGCACATCATAGCATTATGCTTTTTCAAATGGGTGTTAAGAGTGCTTTTCTAAATGGCTTTATTAATGAAGAACTTTATGTAATGCAACCTTCGGGTTTTGAGAGTGAAACCTAACCTGAACATGTATATAAGCTTAAGAAAGCTTTATATGGCCTTAAACAAGTACCTAGAGCTTGGTATGATAGGCCAAGTTCATTTCTTATGGAAAATGGATTTAATAGAGGAAAGGTTGATACAACCTTGTTTAGAAAGTCCGGTAAATCTAATTTCATAATTGTACAAATATATGTTGATGATATTATATTTGGAGCTACTAATGAATCTTTGTGCAAAGAGTTTTCTAAGTTAATGCAGAAAGAGTTTGAAATGAGCATGATGGGAGAACTCAAATTCTTCCTTGGACTTCAAGTTAAACAAACTATGGACGAGGTGCACATTCATCAAACTAAGTATACAAAGGAACTCCTGAAGAAGTTCAAAATGGATGACTGCAAGCCAATGAACAGCCCTATGCACCCCACGTCCATACTGAACAAAGATGATAAAGAGAAAGAGGTATACCAAAAGGTATATAGAGGTATAATAAGATCTCTTCTATATCTTACTGCGTCTAGGCCTGATATTATGTTCAGTGTATGTTTGTGTGCTCGATTTCAATCTGATCCTAGAGAACCTCACTTATCAGCAGTTAAGAGAATATTTATATACTTAAAAGATACTACTAATCTGGGTCTGTGTTTTAAGAAAAATGAAGATTACATATTAGTTGGTTTCTGTGATGCTGACTATGCTGGAGACATAATTGAAAGCAATAGTACCAGTGAAGGATGTCACTTCATTCGAGCCAATCTTGTCTCATGGTCAAGTAAAAGACAAAGTACCATTGCCTTATCAACTGCTGAAGCTGAGTATATTTCAGCTGCAAGTTGCTGCTCACAACTTCTATGGATCAAATATCAATTGGAAGACTACAATGTGTTTGTAAGTAGTATTCCACTTATGTGTGATAATACTGTTGCAATGAATTTGTCTAAGAATCCAATATTGCATTCTAGAGCTAAGCATATAGAGATTAAACATCATTTTATAAGAGATTATGTACAAAAAGGTGTTTTTGATATCCAATTTGTAGATACTGACCATCAATGGGCAGATATCTTTACTAAACCTCTTGCGGAGGACAGGTTTATTTTTATTAGAAAGCATCTTAATATGCTTTGTGTTGATTGATTAAGGCGTCCAGGCTTGAGAATTTTATTGTTGATGTATGTGCGTCTAAAGCATTTCAAGTCTATTGCATGATTTTAGTGCACGTCCATTGCATACCACGTCCACTGTATTTGTGTACCGCTTCCACTGCATGTCGCGTCTATGTTTGATTGCATTTCACTTGGATCTGTCCATACTCTTATTTATTAATTGCATTTATTTTGTCTCAAAAATAAATTTATCATTTATTCTCTTTGCTGAGTCAGCAACTTCCATCAATCCCATCAAGAACTTTTTATAGTTTCAAAATACCAACACCGTTTTACCCTTTATGACATGTCTTGTCAATTTTATTTATTTATTTCCAAAGGAAAAACCGTTGAAATTCAAAACCTTTTTAAGCAAGTCTCTTCCCTCTGAGAAACCTTTCACTACCCTGTCATCTCTGAGTATTCTTGAGCTCTCTGTTCTTTGCTTCCAAAACTCTAACTCTCAAATCACCAAAAATGGCATCTTCTTCTACCTTTAACGTGGACAAGCTGAATGTTGCTATTGAGCATCACTTCAATTTTGGAATCTTGGAGGAGTATAACTTGGATATCAGCAAGAACATCAACGCTGCTGGTTGGGGAGGACTTTTCGCAGAAAAGGTTTCCATTTATACCAACTTGATAAAGGACTTCTGGATAAGACTTCAAGTCACTAATATAGAAATCTTCGCTACTATATTGGGGAAGAAAATCGTGGTTTATGAGAAAACCATTGTTGATGCCATCTTCTGCGCTCAAGAAGGAGTGGTATTTACTGAGTCATGAGAGACGGACCTTGGTGGCTCATAAGTCATTGCTGCCTTTTTGATGAAAGAAGACACAGTAAGATCCCAGTCCTAGAAATCAGTTGAAATGAAGGATCATGTCCGTATTCTTCATCAAATGCTGAATAAGGTGGTTCTTCACAAAACTGGTTCCAAGGACAACCTATCAACCTTGCACAAGTTATGTCTCTGCCATCTGTTTATAGAGACTAAGATAAACTGTCCCAGAATTCTCTTTAGTAGATTCAGGGATGTTGCTATTCATAGGAAGAATCTCTCTGCACTTCCTTACTGCCATCTTTATCAAAAATCTTCAAGTCACAAGGGATGTATGACTTCATTGCTGCTAGGATACCTGAAGAGCAAGCAAGAATAATAATTGAGAAGCCAATGTCTGCTGCTGTTTTTGGCAAAATGAATATTTCCAACATGAATCTAAGCACTTACACTGCTGCAGCTTTGGCTAAGACTGAAGAAATGATGAAGGTCAAAGTAGATATGGTTGAGCAAAATAATCCAGAAGTTCTTGGATTAACAAGGACAATCAAAAAGAAAACCACTACAACAAGGAAACCTATGCCTAAGAGGCCCACTGGTGGAATTGTATTTAGGGAACCATCAGTTTTTGACCCTCAATCTGCACTTTCTCAGAAGAGTGTAACACCCCGGTTTTTTTATGCTTTCTAAGATCGGTATAAATATAAATAAACGTTTATATTTTTATCTGAAACTTAGAAAATGATTTTGGGAAAACTAAAGTCATATTCATATTATACTTATTTTTATAAGTATACGATTAAATTTTTGGTTAAAAATTCAGACGGAACCCGGTCTGCATTTTCGCTGACAGTAAGATTTTACTGATCGGAAAACCTAATTTTGACCCGAGAATGAAATGAATAGATTTTATATTTAATTTCCAACAATATAGTTTATTTTGAAATTTTTTAAAATAAATAGGTTATTATACTCGATTCGGGAGTAAAACCCTAAATTGGGTAATCGACGGAGTCGAAAACGGACGTGCAGAGACAAAAACCGACATCGGATGCTGAGATATGGTGCCACCTAGGGTAATGAGTCATATGGACGAGTCATCCATGTCATGATTGCTTTTAACAAAAAATCTAGATATTTCTTTAAACTAGTGTAAAGACCATTTTGCCCTTGGACCATTTTACCCTTGAACTTTCATTGAAATGATAAGTTTACCCCACAATTTGTGGACACAAATCAGACACCTCTCCTTCAACCTCAACTACATAATTTTCATGATTACTTTAGGCATGAAATTACCAAAATGTCCTTAAGTCCTAACTTAATCACAAAATTGCCCTAAGTGAAATTACACTTTTGTCCTTAAATGAAAAACAATTTAGTCCCTTTAGCCCCCCTAAACCCATAGTCAACACACCAAATTAGGCCATTCCATCCATTTTATTAAGTCATCATCTTCTTCCTTTGCTTTGTTCTTCATTTTCTCTCAAAAATTCTCTAAGTTCCATAAGCCATTTTTGTGAAGAAACTACTTGATTCCTTGCTTATTTTTCAATTCCAAGAGGTATACCATACTCCTCTCACTCAATCATCATCATGTTCTTCATTCATTTTTGTGATTTGAAGTCTTGATCATATTTTTCAATTCTTAGATCTAGAACTTTGAAAATTCATAAAAAATCATAGAAAAATCCTTTTAAAGTGAAACCAATTTCTATGATCTTATTATCCTCTCTATATTCAAGATCCAAGAGGATACATCAAACCAAAATTTTGTGCCTATTGATCTTGTTGAGGCCGAACCCTAGTTATTGTGGGGGGAGGACTTTGTTCATTTTTTAAACTAGTCTTGGTTGATTCAATCTTATAATTCATAGATATATTGAATCCATGATTATTGAATCAAAAAGAAACCTCTAAGCCATTTTATTTCTCATGGCCGAAATTATTTTCTTGAGAAGTTGAAAGATTTTGTTTCATTTTTCAACTTATGATAGTTTATCTTAACTCTACACTACTCTAAGGTCATGGATTTAAGAGTATGTAAATTTTTGAAATCTCTAGCCTATGTTAAGTGTCATGGCCGAATTAGGATTCTTGAAAGGTTGGAATATTTTATTTCAATCTTTGTATTCTAATCTTTGTTTTAGGGTTTCAAGTGATTAAAGAACACTAATCCAAGAGCTTGGGATTTTTAGAAATTTTTAGCTAATTAATCCCCTCATGACCGAACCAAGCATATAGGATTATAGGTGCCTTTAGTTGTTTGATTGTTAATTATTTGTTGTGTTTTGATTGAAGGATAAATTGCTGTGTGAGTCGAGTACGTGTTGTGCGGAGACCGAACGTTTGACGGAATTTCAATTTGACAAGAAAAATCTTCAAGAGATAAGGGGAGTATCTGAGGGATTTTTTCGATAGTTGTATGTAATTTGTTTGTGGTCTGTATATTTTATTTGGTGTATGTATTATTTTACATAATTACATGTCTCTGCTTTTAAGTTGTCTTCTTTTAATTATTTGATTATCTGCATTTAATTGTTATTATATTTTATTGTATGTCATTAATTGTGCTATTTGCTATATTATTGGCATGGTTGTTATTGATGTTGTTTGTGGATTGTAAAGCCTGTAATGGTCAGTGCTCAATTAATAATGAGGTTAAACACATTAAAAAACTTTTTACGAAATAATGAGTTTTAATTGATGAGAAATAGTAATATAATATTACTTAATTATTTGGTTGGTTGAAAATGAGAAAAAGTTGAAAATAATATTATTTTAATAATTCACCAGCGTAAGAGTGTTTAATGAGTCATAGTGAGGACGTAACCGTGAAAATATTTTAGTACTGTTAACTTTGACGTAAGAAATTTCTAAATAGTAGAAAATGTTATTTTAAGAAAATAAGTTTCAAAAATAATTTTATTATAGTGTTGGAAAATTATTTTACTATAAAAGTCTTTTTTGGACTTAAAAACGTTTTTAAAACGTCCAACGTCGGACAATTCCGATAATATTTACAGTAGGATTAATAAACACGGTAATATTAGTTAAAATAGAGAATTTGTATCAAAGCAATATTTTCGGGTTCAAAATATTGATTTTATGAAAGAAAATGAATTTTAAGTGATTTTGATGATTTTGTAAAACGAATTTCCAACGTAAAAGGATTTTTTGTAAAGTATTTTTATACAATGGGTTATTTCTGACAATTTGGATAAATTAAGGAAATTGTGTTTTGGATTTGTGTTTCACAGAGCGAAAATGTTGTTAAGTTGAAATACGAACCTAGCTGCCGAGATGTCGGTGTCTAGATTTCTATGATATGGACCCGGGGCCCGAAAGGTTAAGTTATGGACTAGATGTCCTATAAAAATCTTTATTGATTTTTGTGCACCAAAAATCTATGAATCTAACGTGATTTGCACATTTTTGACTTGGAGTCTATTTGATTGGTTTGGAGTTGGAGACCTTTTTATTGGTATTATTGTTAAACTTAAATGTTTAAACCTTGGTTGGTCGTGAGCCTTTGAGCTTCGATAAGGAAAGAATGAACACAAAGAAAATTATGTGAATAAAACGTTTTACATGCATTTTGGGCAGACATGCCTTTGCATAGGACTTGAATGCTTGATTGCAAGTATTCATGATGTTTACATCACTGTGCCTTGATGGATATATGACCACTAAAACCATGTGCTATATGTAGTCACCACTTTGCCTCGTTTTGGACTGTGGAATGGTTATTTGAACTTTGCTATATCTGGCCTTGATTCTGCCTTATTTGGCAATGAGTGCCTAATCAGCTCATTTACTTGTTGGTTGGAGCTCCGGAGATTAGGTATCAAAGTTAGTTGATGAATATTGAAGTGTCATGGTTTTTACAACGGCTACGACTGTCGGGTATGAAACTCTTTGATAAATATATTGTTTACCTTTGAATATTCATGTTAATTGGTATTTGAGAGTCATGCATATGGTTATCGTTTTAAAACCTATATATTGGAACTCACCCTTGCATATACATGTTCTTCTGTCTTTGCTGTTGTACCTTGGTACACGAGTGCAGATGTTGCAGAAGAGTTCCTTAAGTCACTTGGAGACTTAAGTCTGGATTGCAGGAAAAGATGTGTGATCATAGGGATGATCACGAGGTCTTATCAGTGAGTGTCTTGTAGAGCAACCAGCTTAGGATACTTTAAATTTTGTTGGGTGGTATGTTTTGAGAAAGTCTATGTAGGTATTTTGAAAACCTTTATATGGTTGAAATTTTGTTGTGAATAAGATGGTTTTTATTATAGTGTTATGCACGTTATACTCAAAGTATTCAGAAGAAATTGTTTTACACCCAGATTTTATGACTTCAAACAAAATAATTTTCCGAAAGCAACCAGCAAAATTCTTTTAATTTATTTCCGCACGTGTTCACATAGTAATGCCCAAAGGGGTGTTACAAAGAGGACAAGGAACTTGATCCTATCTCACAATGAGGATGGGGAGGATGATGAGGACAGGATCCCCATCTACTGTGTTGAAGAAAAAGAAAATTGTTGCCTCTGCTGATGTTGCTGATGTCCAAATTCCAACTAGGAGAAGGCAACCTCAGAGAAAAGCCAAAGCTGTCATGGGAACTGAGGTAATTATTCCTGCTAATGATCCTATCAAGATAGCAATAGATGCCTTAGTTTCTATCTTTGAGGATAGGATGGATATGGCTGTATTTGCTTCTGTGAACCAACCTGAAATCCTAGATGATGTGTACATTCCTACACTGCCTTCACCACAAACAATTTCCCTTGACCAACCACAAATAGCCTCACCAGAAAGACTAAAATTCCCACCCATTATACCTAAGAATGACCCATGGTTCAACCAACCAGACACTGGTATTAGCCCTGGTGCACATCTTCCAAAGATAAGAAAAATCAGATTTCCCTATATCTCGACCCATCATTACGTATGAGAATAAGGCTGAAAACTGGGCCAAAGTTAAGAGGGATTGGAAAATTCTGTTCCATAAGCATGAACCTGAACCTGTCTCTACCAGACCCTTCTATCCATTGCCTGAGTATGATTATGAACCTGAAACTGTTATCTACCCATGGCGTTCACCTCACCCTGACATTCCTACTGACCTTCCACCATCCAAACTGTACAATCACCTTGGATCTCTCATCACCCATCTACCCCTAAAGAAATTCCCTCCCAGAAAAATATATCCTAACCTTATCAAATATCCACCCTTCAAGCCTTTCACTGAAGGAGTTGAGAGACACATCATCTCTGATTGGCACACAGACCCTGCCAAGATGAATCTTACTGATGACATCTCCAAAAGATCTAGATCCTTCAGGCATGTCCCCATCATTATCGACAAGAACACCAAATGGCAGACCTTCAGGCACCCTACCATTTATGGCAAAGCTGTTGATTTTTTTTATCTTCTTATGTATCAAATGCTGAAATGGGAGTTTGAGCACTTCGGGATTGTTAGAGCTCCAAACTTTGTCCCTCCAACTTGGTTAAGGCATTCTTTGGAGAAGACCAAAATTTGAATCAAGCCTTACATGATATGTCCAAGATTGCCCATGATTGACCTCAACAAGGATAAGGACAAGAAGAAGCAAAGATTCAGAGGAAAGAAGCCAGAGAATGAATCAATAATGCTAGATCTTGATTCTGAACCCTTTGATGACACTCTATTGGAGTATTGGGAATCTCTTCCAATTGAACAAGTTTCCGAAACTGAGCCTGCTGCTGACTTCTGGAGATCTCACATCATTCACTGCACTAGAGAGGCATCTACTTCAGGTCTGACTCAAGAAGAGAAAAGAGTCATTCCTAAAGTCAGAGGCAAATGTGGCCTTTCCAAATGCATATTCATCATAATCAAGGACATTTTGGGCCTTCCTATTACCAACCTGCATCTTGAAAATGAAGACACTATTCATTGGGCCAAAGAGATACCAGAACCAGTGCTGCAATATGCTACTTCACCTCCTCCATCACTATCTTCAGAGCATACTGATGAGGAAATTATAGTTGAAGACCCTGCTATAGATATTGATTCTGTTAAATCAGTCACTGAGAATGAGGAAGTTGCTGAGTTTGCTCCCAGATCAAGCATTTCTGAGAAGCAATCATCTCAGTCAATGGTTCTAACTGTCATTCATCCATCATTGCAACCTCAAACTTCCAGAGCATTGGAAACTTTTCCAAGTCTAGCTCATGCTCATGATAGTGCTGAAAGCTCAAGACCCTCACTCTCACTGCCTCTAAATTTTGAAGAAATTATTGGAAGGATTATAGATGAAAGAGCAGAGACTAAGGTTAAAGAACAAGTGAAAGAGCAGGTAGCAGAAGTCCTGGTTCCAACAAACGTCGTGATGAACCAGATAATGAACATCATGCTGCAATTTCAACAGAGTCAAAATCTTCCAACTCAAATTCCTGATCCTCCACCAAAACCAAATCCAAATCCTCCTCCTCCTCCACCACCACCCTCTTCGTAGGTTTTGATTTTGTTGTTTCCCTACTGACAATGATGGTCCACTCTTTTTACCTTTTTGTATGATGACAAAAAAGGGGGAGAAAGGAAAGAGAATTAAATTTAATATGAAAAGCCAGTTTTTAAAAAGTATACACTTGTCTGCATATGCATGTCTCTTTATGTTTATGCCTTGACATACTATATTTGTTTTGAATGCTCTGATACTGTTTACTATGATTTGTTTATTGCTCTGATATATCCTAAGTCTACATGCTCTAACACTGTTTGATATGATATATTTTATTTGCTCTGAAACTTATCTATAAGTTTGATAAAGACTATAAAGCTCTGATTCTATCTCAACTGATAAGTAGTTGCAATGATCTAATAAGCTATATACATGTTCTGCTGAATTTGTCATATGCTCTTCCTGTTAAAAGTTTGAATGCTTTGTCTTAGGGGGAGCTTTGTAAACTTTCTTAGACTTTGCTACTCAAATTTAATTAGTTTTTGTCATCATCAAAAAGGGGGACATTGTTGGAACCAAAGTGATTTATATTTAATTAATCTCTAAGTTTTAATGTTAACAAAAGGATTAAATTTGATTGGCAAAGTGTTAGTTGAGATCTAAAAAGGTTATTCAGTTTTACAGGATTACTTGAATCTTATAAGTTATGAAAACCTTGATGAAGTTACCATATATATCTGCTTGGATTTGATCTTGTGAATCCGCTTCCATAAACGAGCTGCTCAAATGTTTGGTAAAGTTATTTACTTATTTATTTATTTAAGTAGACGAGAGCTTTAATAGAATTGAGTAGACGAAAAAATAAAATAACGAGTAGAGGAGAATTTTTCTCATGAGTAGACGAGATCTAATTGCCACGTCACTAGACGGAGATCAAGATAACTCACTGAGATATAGCAAGTCCAAAGACTTGATAGACGAGAGGATATGCCACGTCAGTGGACGAGTTAAATGAAAGAATAAATAGGCTTAGTCTCACATATAACTGTGTAGATTGAGATTTTTAGTAGACGAGTTTTTATATCTAATATGTTCTTTCTAAGAAGAATAAATGCAACAGTCCACTTGAATTTATATCAAATGATTGATATTTATTTCAAACGAATATTGGTCCTTCTTATTTGTTTTAACTGTTTTAATGCTTTGTTTCCTTGTGAGAGAAACATAGTACCATCAAGGAAATGCAAAAAGCAAAATAGTACAATGGGGAAATGCAAAACGATTTGTACCCTATCACCTTTACTGCCGGAATAGCTGGAATTTTCACAAAGGAGGAAAGACAGTTTTCAAGTTGCAATTGCTCAGAGCTGTGACCCTCCATTTCGTACAAAAGTGATAACCAAGAGTACGTTTCACAATAGCCACGATCAAGCTATCAGTGACAACGGATATTATGAATTTAATGCTATCTCTAAACGGGTATATTCAAAACAACCGTTGAAGTTAGTGAAAAATAAGGTTACTATAAATAGAAGACCTCAACCACTGAAGAACAACTTTTGCTAGCCAAACTTTTGCGAGCCGACTTTTTGTCAATCTATAATTTCTCAATCTAATATTCTTCCAAGAGCAAGAGTCTGTATTCTTTAGTTTGGATATTGTGAAAATATTCAACAGATCGTAAACTTTCATATCCTCACACATAGTGAGTTAAGAAGATCATAAGTTAAATCTCTTTGTTAGAGTTAGAGCCTGAAGAGGCTTGGTAAGAAAGGAATACTTGTAGCTTGGAGAGGTGTTGAATACTTGGTTGTAATCTATTTGAAGAAATAGTGGATAAAACCTTCAAGTCGAAGGGACTGGACGTAGCTCTTGGTTGGAAGAGAGTGAACAAGGATAAAATCTATTGTGTGAATCTTCTATCTCAAAACTCTTACAGCTTTATTTGTTTATACTAACTGTGGGGATTTGATATTGCTTTTGTTAAGTTTCTAAAAGATCATTTTATGTGTGCTTGCTTCTGTATTAAATTTCTTGTGTGAGAAAATAGTTTTAAAAATATTTTCGAAAATTATTAACAAACACAATTCAACCCCCCTTCTTGTGTTTGCTTGTGGCAACTTCAGTTAACAACATGTTATCACAACCAAACAAATAGCATATTAACAAACAAACATATACAACAAACTGGGGTCATGGGAACTCCTTTACCTTACACTACCCCTACTGCCTATGATTACACTACCCTTCTCCCCATACCTGGATTGAAGGTAGCTCTATCAACAACCAAACAGCAAACTGGCTCCCAACCCTCAAGCGGCTCACTTAATCCTTCAAGCCTTGACCAACAGAAACACAACAGATTAGTTTCCCAAACCAAAAACAAAAGGGAAACCAAAAAGGATAAGGAACCATTACCTATATATGAGCACAGACTAAGCAACTAGGGGTGTTCGCGGATTGGATTGGATCGGTTTTGAGCAAAAAAATCATCCGATCCAATGATAAAAACAACATGCGGTTTGGATTGGATCGGTTTGCTTCCTTCAAAAAATCTGATCCGATCCGATCCAATCAAATGCGGTTTGGATTGGATTGGATAATTCGGTTTTTATCGATACATATTTACATAGTTATTTACATCAAAGAACGTCCAATATTTCGGTTCGATTTGGATTTGATTGAGTATTTAAAGAGTCATATGAATTTGTTACTTATTTAAAATAAAAAATAATTTTAAAATATTATATTGACAATTTCTAATAAGTGTTTTAATGTGATATACATGAATTGATATGCACTCTCATATGTAAAGATATTTTACACTATAAACTAATTATAAATTGTTAAATCATTATAAATGTTTGATTATTGTCCTAAATATATTAAAAGTTACTCATAACATGATTTATAATTGGTTAATAGTATAAAAGTTTTTACACAAACATTACATTTACATACCAATTAAACTCTCTAATATAAGGACTAGTTGATAACTTACAAAAATATAAAGAGTAATAATTACTTTTATAATATAAAGATCAAATTATTTTCATTGAACTAAATAATTTCGGTTCGGTTTGGATTGGATTGGTTTTACATATAGGATCCGAAATCCGATCCAATCCAATGAAAAATTTCGTTTTTTTTCGGTTTGCGGTTTTTTCGGTTTTCGATTATTTCGGTTGTCGGTTTTTCGGTTCGGTTAGTGCGGTTGGCATTGGATTGGATCGGTTGATGAACACCCCTATAAGCAACGCTTCCCAAAGGCCTCCAATACTCAAGAATTTCTATGAATATGAGGAAAAAGGGAATAAAATAGCTCTCGCCGCACTAGGTAACACTACAAAAAAAACCTATTTAGGGACCGAAGATTTCGGTCGCTAAACATGATAATTCGGTTACTATATTGTGTAGCGACCGAATTAGCGACCGAATTAAGGGGGTAGCAGAAACCCTGGTGGCTAAATATTTAGCGACCGAATTTGTATTTCAGTCGCAAATTTGCAACCTATATTTCGGTCACAAAATTATATATTTCGGTCGCCGTATAGTTGGTCGCTTGCTCAGATAACCGAATTTGGTGACTGATATTCGGTCGCAAATTTTTATTTTTATTTTTAAAAAAATTCTTTAACCATACCGACAAAATTTTGTTTTTCTACTATTACCCCCATTGATTTTTAATTTCTGATATAAACAAAATACACCAATATTTTTTTTGAATAAATAGAAAACGTAAACATGATGTACTAACGATCCAAAACACCACAGTCAATATGATCAAGAAAACACATACATTAATTAACGAAAGTTTAATAATTGTTTATAAAAAAAATTTAATAATGTACTAATTAACAATCAAAACATAAAAACACACCACAGTCAATAAGTACTAATCAAAATATCAAAACTCATCAATCTTCCAAAGGGATGAACATGTAGAAGCGAGAACCCCCAAGGTACTTAAACTTTGCCAATACACCAGTGGACAACAAATACAACTTCCTGATACCATTTGTGTCTGTTGCAAAATATGGGTGATCCTCATGGATTACTATATTCCCATTTAACAGATTTCCGCATTTGTCTTCAATAC
This sequence comes from Sophora flavescens, assembly GCA_030762895.1. Classification (NCBI taxonomy): domain Eukaryota; kingdom Viridiplantae; phylum Streptophyta; class Magnoliopsida; order Fabales; family Fabaceae; genus Sophora; species Sophora flavescens. The sequence continues at coordinate 3,364,427 of CM061062.1, forward strand.
TCACAACACGCGGTATTCCTCTTCCCCAACGACGGTAGAATGATTGCGGGATTGAAATCAAATCCTGCAAATACACAAGAACAATTTAGTAATGATTAGTTTATGCCTTAACCATCATTACGTGAATCCGATCGTTATTCTTAAGTTGATGAGATACTGTACCTGGTCTATATGGATGGCTGTCTCAAAACATTTAGTCGGATCCATTTTCTGATAAAACGATAAGGAAAACAAGTCATATGTCTAAACTTCATCAAGTGATAATAAGAAAAGATGGAAATATCCATGTAGCATACTAGCATGTTAAAATAGAACAAAGTAATGCAACTTCACATGCAACTTTACTGATTAGCAAACATAGTAGTTTTCAGGAAAGCAGATGCTTTTATGTCGTTTTGAAGGATGGTCATAGAGAGAACTTTTCCTACTGGAAATGCCTAGATAACCTAGTAAGGATGGTCATCAATGAGACACCCCGTTGTGCCCCAATGTTTTATTAGCTTAAAACCTTATTAATTAATTCCTTAATCGCACGTTTAGAGTTAGATATTTTCATAATTCATTTTCGAAATGTCCCCTTTAAACAATCGGAGATTTGTATGACGTCGGAAAAACACCTGATAGACAGTTTATAACTTCAAAACTTTAGCCAACCATAATTGGTCTCTAGTCTTACATCAACTGCCAGGAGCGGAAAAATAAATAAAAAAACTCCAGTTGTGATAAAGACTTAGGAGATAAATAGATACAGTAATCCCAAATTGGTTTGTCATGCACATACACAGTTTTCATTAATAACATAAAATATTCGCAAGGTTATAATATATAAATACCCCCATGTTTATCTATTACATTACCAAAACACTGTTGAGGGTATCCTCTCGGTAGGAGCCCTCACAGGCATAGACTTAGACAAAAATACTAAACAACTGAAAACATCTAAAACATCTCACAAGACGCACTGGCCATATACTACCTTGACCCTAATCACCATGGGTCAAGACTCGAGCTCCGGTATCCGGCTCATAGAGAGTCTCGTCCAATCCCTCATCATTAAGTTTGTCCATGATCGGATACTCCAACCTCGCATGTTCCTAACACACGATCGCGAACAACAATACCAATACACGAACCTCACCAACCCACATTAATAACCACCTAGTGCCTTAACCTTCCACCAAAACCTCAACACATGTTCTATGTCACCACTCATCTTTAAATAATTAGTTTAGGCTGGGCAACTCTAAGTCAATTCATTCTCACCCAAACAATTATCTCCGAACAACACATATCCTCACTTAAAGTCAACTAAGCATAGAAATAATCCAGACAGATCATGCATAACACAGACAATACAAAGTAATTTATCACCACCAGCACAGCATAGCAATCCAATAATATTAATAAAGTCAATCAACCTCAAAATACTTTATAAATAACTTAACATCGATAAATCCACAATTCCCAAATCATCATTGATTTTTCAGAAAAGCATTCAATATGATTTTGGTCTTGTCGATTATTCGACCACTAGTAGGGTTTAGGTCGCCCTACATAATTATTATATTTATACACTACTTAATGATAGTGTAATTTTACATGATGTTTCCTGTACATATTTGCATGCATTTTTCATATAGATTAGGCATTCTTTAGTTGATTTTAGTTAGATTTTCCCTTGGAACGGGTGAAGCGGTTTCTTGGTGTTGTTTTGCAGGAATTCAATGTAAAAATGATCAAAATCAGCCATGGTGGAGCTTGGATGAAATAGAGCTTGAAAAGTGAAGAATATGAGCCAAACAGAGCCCATCACGGCCTGGCCGTGATGACCATCACGGCCGTGATCAAGCAGAGCAGAAGGCAAAAGTCAGAGGCTGTCACGACCTGCCCGTAATAGACATCACGGCCGTGACTAACCAGAAATTTAAGGGTTCGCGTCGCGAACAATTCTCTCGCCTCGAGAGAGTCAAAAACCTGAAAACACGCCTTGGACAGAACGCGTCACGGCCAGCCCGTGATGGACATCACGGCCGTGACGCGCAGCAGACCTATAAATAAGAGCGCAGCAGACAGAACTGGGGGAGTTTTTGGGGTCCATTTGAAGGCATTTGGAGGCTGCAGCTGGGCTAGGGTTTCAACCCTAGAAGGGAGCCAAGAGGGGTTGCTTTGAAGAAGAAGGAAAGATCCCATGGGGCCTCTTCTCTCATCTTCCTTCCTATTTCTCTGGTTTGGTTTTCTTTGTTTTATGAGTAGTTAAATCCCTGTGTTGGGATTAGATGTAATCAAACTTATGTTTATGTATTTATCTTGACTGATTAATCTATGTTCATGTCTTCGTATTAGTGGTTATTTTTCTATGCTTAATGCTTGTTGTGGCTAGCACCCCCATGACTTGATTTGTGTTTTGGTATGCAATGGGGACATTCGTATCATAACCGGAATTGAATTTAATCACCTAGTAAACCTTGTATCTAGGAATGGAACTAGGTTTATTAGTAATCGCGTAATCCCTAATCTTAATGCAAACTCATTAATCTAGGCCACCTAAGGAATTAGGGTCTATTAGTGGATTTAGGCTCTTGCCATCCGAGGAATCGGGGTTTGAGTAGTTTAGTGGATTGATTTTAATATCTGAAGCATGAATGGGAGGTATCTAGTCCTGATAGTGCATGAGTTAGAGGTTTGGTGAAGTCTAGTCCCAACATATCCTTTCTGCACTCCAAGTACTTGTTAAAAGTCCCCAAAAAGACAAAAAGATTTTATTTCTTTTCTTTTGCTTGTTTTGAAGTCTCTGTTTAGTCTAGATAGTTGCTGAGTTTGTGAATTGGTACTTGACATCCAATCCCCGTGGATACGATAAACCGGTCTTACCACCGTATTACTTGCACGACTGGGTATACTTGCCCAAAACCGTCTAACACTTAACCATTCTGACGGTAGATTGGTTCTTTCCCCCACCTGAAAGATGTTCAGCAATATCCAGCTACTTGTCGATTCTGTGATCAAAGTCCCCAGAGAGTAATTTCAGTCTCTTCTAAGCAAACACGAGCACTAACGACAACCCATAGAGTCGATCCAAACATAGAAACAGCCAGACAAATCGCCAAATTAATTTCTCAACAATTACACTATAATTATAGCTCAATAGCATATTTAATTTCTTAAAAAATCTCATTGGTTTAAGTCAAAACAGATTTTGGGGTCTTTAGGCTCAAGGTGAAAATTGAGAAAAATCAATTAAACAAGGGACTGATAAAATTGATTTAGGGGAACACTTAATCATAATCCCAATTTCATAAAATACCAATTAATTTCAAAAATCAAACTCTGAAATTAAAGTTAGGGTTTGAGTTTGGGGAAAAGTTGGGGTTTCTTGAAAATGAACCAAAGAAGTGAGGAAACCACTCACCCAATGAAGAAGATGAGCTTGTGGTGGTGCTAATGGCGGCGGCGCACGGCTGTGACAGCAGCGGCAGGGGTGGTTTTCTGTAAAACAAAGAGAGAAAGAAGACACATCAACACAAGGGAAGAAGAAGAAGCTTGGAAGGAACCCACATAGTGGAAACCACCACGAAAATGGCGGCTTGCGGTGCTTACCGTGGTGGAGGCGTGATTCGCGCGGTTGAGCTCGGCCTAGGCGCAGAACAGGCGGCGCGCGACTCCTCTACTGCGTCGACAAGCAGCGGCTCCGGTTTGATGTGCGGTGGTGGCCGTCGTGGTCATGTAGGGGCGGCGGTTGTAGTTTGTTCAAGGAAAGTGGAGGGAGATGAGGTTGGGGTTATGGAGAAAAGAAGAAAAAAATGTGTTGTGTTTTGAAGAAAAAGAAGGCAGACTTGGAAAGAGAAGGAATACGGGTGAGAAGAGTTTAGGAAGGCAGACATGTGTTTTAGGGATTTCATTTTTAGCGACCGAATTATTCGGTCGCTAAATCGGTCTCTAAATGGGTTAAGTTGAAATTTGAATTCATAAATTTAGCGACCGATTTAAAATTCGGTCGCTAACACGCTCTATTTTATTTTTTTGCGTGCCGTTTAGCAACCGATTTAATATCGATCGCAAATATAGATAAAATTTAACTGTTGCATTTAACTCGGTCGCAAGGTCAGTCGCTAAAAAGTCAGCAATTTTGGCTTTTACTTTCCTTTATTTTGCGACCGAAATAGAGACCAATAACTCTTCTACGCTCTATTTCGGTCGCAGTATCAACTCTAATCAGTATTTGATTTAGATCCTATAATCGGTCGCTAGCAAACAGCAACCAACAAATTCAGTCACTATTTTCGGTCGCTAAATGACCTTTTTTTGTAGTGTAAGTAGCAGCCACCAAAAATAGGGTTAAAATGTAACCCTTGGGTTCTGTACTAACATATATAAAGGCTACACCTGAGCACGGCCGTGCTAAACCTTGAGCACGGTCGTGCTGGACTTAGCGTCAGCGAGACGCGGTCCGCACATTGAGCACGGGCGTGCTGGCTAATGAGGACAGGTGTGCTCATGTGCCAGAAAGGGACTTTTAAGCCAAAATCTCACTTAGCCCTTAACCAAAACAGCTTAAACAACCAAACAAGCCTTTAGAAAAGCACTTAACGAAAAAGCAGGGTGTTACAATAAACAACCATCTAACCCATCCATTAATCATTGTTATATGGATGGATATCCAATCCATCCATAAAAATTATTTTAATTTTATAAATTTTAAAATATTCACTCATTCCTCTCTCTCCTCTCCCCCTCTCACCTTAGGAAAATGTGAATGTGGTTTTTTATTATTTTCTCGGTTCAGGCAATGATTTTCTATTTTTTTAAAATTTTAAAAATTAGTATTTTTGTACATGTGATAATCCTATAAAATATATTAGTATTCATTTCTAAGTTATCAGATTGGATAATAAAGTACACACTATAACGTGTTTGCTTCTGTTATCACCTAAATTAATGTAAACTGATTTAGTCGTTAGTAAACTAGCCGTTGAAAATTAGCCGAATCGGAAGCCAGTCGGGGATGTTATTGGTAGCTGATGAGGAACGGCTTTTAAGGGGAAACGGTTAGGTCAGGGATACGAGCTAAAGGATAATTCCATAAAATGATCCGTTGATATTCAGAGTGGAGGTGATTGCCAAAGAAATCAAAAGGTAGTTTTGAGCATCATAGCCGCTACACGTGCTAACAACCTTCCGAGATAAGGGGGAAACGGTTTTCGAGTTGTTTTGCTTGATTTTAGGAAGCAAGGAGACGTTGAAGAACGAAGACAACGTGCTCAGATGATTAATGACGGATGATCATTGAAGACGTGCCTAGAATATAGGGATTCTGGTTTAACATGGTTAGTCGTTGTAATTTAGTAAATTCATGTTGGCCACTTAAGTGCATAATGCTAGAATGTAGGAGAAGGTGGCCAATATGGACAGTTTTGCATAGTGTTCGAGTCGTAGCCTATAAATACCAATTGTAAATATGGTAAAAGACACATCAACTCAATCAAACACATTTTCAGGCTTATTTCTTCTTGCTGTAAATTTACTTTCACGTATTTAGCTTAGTTCTTTTTTATCTTCCACACGAAACACTCTTTGGAGTAGTTTAGGAACCCACAAGTTAGGAGGCAGAATCTCCCTTCTAACGTTATCGACTGATAAGGGAATCTTTGTTATCCAAATTTAGTCGAGGTCACGGCTAATTCTACAATATATGATAACAGCTTCATTTGGCTTTTTTCTTTAACTTTGATTACCATTTACCAAAATAAAAGATTGGATTGTAACCACAAAAAAAAAAGATTGGATAATACACCACTACCAAGCCAAGTTGTAAAATTAGAATAGAGGAAAGCAAAAGAAAAGAAAAGGTGCAGTTTTTTCAGTATCAGAGGTTTAGAGGTGTTCTAACCTCTAATTTATACTGTGCGAAAACGCAAATGTTTATATTCGAAGTTTGTGTTTGTTTTCATTGCTTTGAAATTTTGACATTTTGAGTCTATAATGGTTCGTTCGTCGTTGCCGTAGAACTGGCAGAAGTTATCATTTTCTTTTTGTAGTGGATAAAAACTAATCCATTATTTTTGTTGTTGGTGGTCCAATGAATTTTTCAAAAATATGGATGCTTCATAAACCATCCATTATAAAATTCATCCAGTCCAATCGAATCCATTTAATATTTTTTTAATAAATGGATGGATTTTCTAATGGATGAGCTGGATGGATAGTGGATCTATGGATTATTTTGCCAACCCTAATCTTGTGTCAATATGGGTTTCAAGCTTTGATGTTTACCCTTAATCCTTATCTTGACTTCCTTGGATATTCCTGGGATAAGGTATAATCCTTGTGATTATAATCATTTGATCCATTTTCATTAATCCTTTTTTTTTGGTAGAAAAAAGTTTAGATTAAGGCAAGAACCGAACCCATGCAAGGTCAGAGTCAACCACCAACCTCTATGAGGATTTCCGGTGTAATTTAAGGATCGTCTGTCCCAGCCCACAACGCAAACTCGCTTTGGATAGGCTATAAATCGATGGGAAGTGGGTATCGAACTCGTGACCTGGCTAGCAGGATAGCGAGTACGTTACCAACTGGTCCACCTCAAAGGGACTCATTAAGCCTTTATAAACATTAAAGATTTTGATTTTGCTAAAAAGTTTGATAAACGTTCAACGCCATTCTTCTCGTGTTTATATCTGTCTATTTCAATATATTGTTCAGTCTCAAGAAGACATCTTGAGCAGGTGCTAGGGCCATTTTGTTTGGAATTGCATTTTGATCATATATTGACATGCAATTTCGTCATCCTTTCCCATTTACCCATATATACATCTTGTTGGGTCGTCCTGGATATGAGTATCTTGCATATATGATATCAGTGTTCCTTTAAACATGATTTTCTGCAATAAATATGAATTATGTAGTCCAAGTGGAAGAATATATTGGAATTATATAATATAAAGTACATTCACATTAAAAAAATCACATTAACAGAATATAATGGAACTATATATTCCTATGATTTTTTTGCAGAAATCTTTCTTGCTGCTATAATTGTCATCTCAAGAGAATGCTCCATGCACGACTTGAATTTTTGCTTGTCGATGAAGCCTTTCTCCATTCCAAACGCAATTCTTAACTTTCCCATGTAGCTCATGATCGTTATAGTGAGACTCTGCGACGACGACAACAACAAAAAACATTATATATGCCAAAATCAGGTTAATAAGTTTTCAGTGCTGTTCTATTTTCTTTTTTGGAAGAAAAACAAATGTAGAATTTAAATAATTAATTTATGTTTTCTTTTGTTTTATGTGATAATAATGTAATCCTGATAAGAATAGTTTTAAATGTAATTATTAGTATAACAACATATCAAAAAGTGCAAAAACGAATACACTAATGATATTTGAATATCCATTTGGGATACTTTTTTTGAACACCTCATGACAATTGTGTAAATAGATACAATGAGAATTGTATAAATATAAGTACAATATTAACTCATATATACTTTGGTGTTCATATAACACACCTCAAACTGATGTGCTAGCTAGTAGCTTAATTTTTAGTGTTATGATATTTGAACATCCAATTTCAAATATCGTATGTGACACTGTATGCGTTTATCTTTATATCTCACTTACTTTTTTATCTTTTTTGTGTACAAACATCAAAAAAATATACCAAAAAATCAAAAGGATACTGTATGATGTCCCAAATTTGATGTTGAAATATAATTTCTTTGACTTTTAACCGGCGAGAAATAGATTATTTTCTTTAATTAAAAAGTGCTGGAAAAAAAACGACTTTTTTTATTATATGTTAACGTTGATGAATGTTCCCCAACTACCACAAGTCGTCAACAACCAAATTAATGGATCATTAATTGGAAAGAACATCAGAAAAAGCTAATGCATACTGAACGTGATAGAGATAGAGACATGCTTCCTTCCAGCGTAGAAAAAGAGAGAGATTTTTTCTACTGCAATCAATCACATTCACATACCTCTGGTGGTCCAAGGACCATGAAGTATAAACCTTTAACTGGATGGTTAGCCAAAGCAATTTTTTCCACTGGCCCAACGATGCTTGAGATTGTTGTGCTCGAATTTCTTAGAGTACTGTGTACGTATCTAGCTGCAGCCTGAAAACCAAATGTATTATAAGAAAAAATTAAATGACTAGATATAATTAATTTGTAGTTGAAAGTTAGTTATAGAATTGAAGACTATAGTAGCAAAATGTACTTTTAGTCGTTTAGCCACTTTTGAATTATCAATGTGAGAGTGGTCGGGTGCTGGATACTCATAAATAAGGTTTCAAATTTAAATTTTGTAAATGAACAAAAATGTAGGATCAAATAAGATTGAATATTTTATTATGTTTCCAAAACCTTGAATCTATTTACTTTTATATCTAATATTTTCTTTATTTACTATTTGAAGGATTATTAGAAGTATAAAATAAATTATACAAAAAAAAAGTATAAAATAAAACTTTAGTGAAACTAAAAAAATTATTGCAAGATCTAAATATTTAAGTCAATATTTAAAGATTAAAATACTGCCTAGCAGTCTATATAACAATGAAGAATAATAATATTTTTTTTGTTTGATACTCACCCTAATTAGTCCTTGGAACCGAGTGAAGCGCCCAAGATCCCACACGGCTGATCCTTTGGACCCGCTATGAGACTAATCTCCAAGTCGGTCGCGTGGTTAGTAAAGCTTGGCCGAGGATTGTTGCATACCCAAATAACGAACTCGGACAGAATCCGAACAATTCGTCCTTAAGTAGCAGTGCGTTAACCACTTGTCCTCAACCACTTGGTTGAAGAATAATAACATTTAACTAAGCATATATACTCAGTTTAAAATAAAATAAAAAAATAATGCGTAGTTAGGTAGCTACCTACCTCTGGGCCTCTGAGTTTGTTGACCATATTTAAGAGCATGCCAGTAAGAGGTGTGGCCCAAGAATTTTTCTTCCTGGCGATTTCTTTATGGGCTTCCCATATGAACTGAAGTGGGTTGGCTGATCTGGTGTCGTTTAGCTCTGGAATTGGTACATGCAAAAAGGCAAATCGATTACCCCATGCTGCATCATTATTGGTCTTGTCAACCATCTCCTTAATAGACTTGTAGCCTCTGATGTTTCTTGCATTGAGTAACACCAATGCTGTAGATTGAGCTTTGCTTGATTCAAGATTATTTTCTTGCATATATAATCGAATGCCAAAGAAAATTAAGCCAGCGACGACTCCATTTAAGCTCTGTATTTGGTGGGGAAAAAATCAATAATCATTTATCAAAAAAATAAATAAATCAATAATCAAGGTAATGAAATAAGAGTAATATGAATTTGGATTCGGTATAGTAAAAAAACACTGCATTATTCATTGATATACATCATTGGATTAATAATATTTCATTTTTTTACTATACACTCAAATGCATTGTAAGGATGTATCTTAGTGAATCCAGTAAATGCAGTGATTTTTAACTGCAGTAAACCCAAATTTGAGTAATATGTTAGCAACATATTCTTTATCACACTTTCTTTAATAGATTCTCTACTATTGGGTGAATTTTATGTGGGACCCAACTGAATAGAGAGTGAGCTCAAATAATTTAATGAATCACATATGAAATTTATTCAATAATTGAGAGTGTATTAAAGAGTGTGATAAAGAATATGTTGTTAGTATTTTTCATGAAATAATTAAGAAGATTAAAAATATAAATGAACATCGTTAAAGTTTAGTGTATTTGAGAGATTTCACCTACCACACCAAGTTTAGATTTCACTTCTTTGATGTCATCCAGAGAAAAGGAGACATTTGAGATGGTAACATGCCGAAGCTTGGTGTCTTCCTCACCAGACCTTATTGGTGTTTGATCATCTTCAACCAGGCTACTTTTCAATATGCTCCATCCAAAATCTGACATAGTCCTGAATGCTGAGTAGAAAATGGAGGGCAATCTCTTGAAAACAGTTTTTGTCTTGAAGATTGATTTGGGGCCTTGGCTTGAAGGGAGTGTTAAGGGAAGAGAAGGGTTGTCAGCTCTTTGCAAACATGAAAGAAGAGCACCCATGAGAGAGTAGCCATCACCAAGGGCATGGTGAAGTTTAAATACCAAGGTACCAGCTGCATTGCTTGTTGGATATTTAATTATATGAATTTCCCATAGTGGTCTATATTGTGGTAAATGTTCCATTGCTATTTTGGACATGTACTCATCAAGATATTCATCATAGATTAAGTTGGATGACTTGCCAGTGGGGAATATGGGAATGTTGATATGTTCCTCCAGCTTCACTTCAACTTTCTTCCATTCTCTCTCTCCATTTTCCCCCCTAATCTATATTGATGTACTCCATAATTAATTGTTATTTTGAGTAAACAAAGGAAAAGCTTATAGATATTTACCGCGAATAATGATGACATGTCTCATTTTAGTTTACTGTAACATGTCCCCCATCATTCAAATGTTGACACATAAATTAAATTTTTACATAATACTCTCTTCGGACTCAATTATAAGTAAAATTAACTAACTTCACACTTATTAAGAAAGTTAGTTAATTTAGTTTATTTGTCTTGATTTATATAAAAAAATGAGTTACAATTACTAATACACCCTTTAATTATCTTGGGACTTCGGAATATGCAATGCTCTTGGAAAAGTAAAAGGAGAATTGGTTGGATTGATTAATTTTCTTAATTTTTGAAACATTGACATTAAACAGAGTTGAATTGATTGAATGTTGCTTATATTTAAATCCATAAAATATAAGTATTTTTTTACTTATAATTGAGTCTGGAGTATTAAAAAGATAAAATATGTGACAATATTTGATTTGGGTACATGTTACACCAAAATGACACATTTGATCTCTATCTATGTACTACATGGTTAATGACATATATGATAAATTTCACATATTTATTACGTTATTTCATCCTTCAGAAAATGAACCCACCTACAATGTTAAAGTATGGTGTCCCCTGCTGTCCATTCAAAAAACTTTTACCACAAATATATAAGAATGTTACTTTAAAAAAGCATACATAAGAATGTCCTAAAATGCTTAATAAATTTTCTCTTGGTAAAGTTTATTTTCAAATTAAAGATTTGACACCTCATGAGATACCACATGGCGTGTCTCATTTTTTTATAATCATATTACAGGAGAGGAAAAAATATAAATAAATATATTGAAATATAAAAATATGCATTTATTTCCTACCAAAAAGAATAAATAAAAATATGCATGTATTTAAAAATATTATACAAATAATATATTTTTCACTTTATTATGACTTAATTTCCACCGAACCCCATGAATGATGCTTTCTATCATTAAACAATGTCAATCTCATTTTCTTTAATTAAACTTCCATTGTCACTACTTAATGACTTATCAAGCCTAAGATTTTCATTTAAGATCCAGATGTGACTAACATTCTAAACATGAATATTCGGATTCCCTAAAGTCAAAATAACATACATTGTAAGTATGCACCCTTAATCAATCTTACGTTTTCTCAAATATTTTCAGTGATTAATCCAACAAGTGAATGCGTGTTGTATTGACTTCACGGAATCCATTTCCATTAATGGATCTGGATACAAATCTTAAAATAGCCTATCCATTACTCTGCATGGTACTCTTTGAGGAAGAGATCTGTACATAAACAAGTTATAGGAATGGTGAGTGAAGTTAAAAAAGTTACCATGATGGAGGAGAATCGTGTATTGATGGGAAGGAATACATCATGAAGCAGAGTCATGGTTTGGCAGTCATCAATTGGAATTTCAAATTCTAAGACACCAAGAATGTATACACTCAGAGCAGAGCTGTTCAAGTATTGCCCTGTGGGACTCACTGGCTCTGTAACTTCTTCCACAAAGCTCTCCATTCTTTCACTTGTAATGGAACTAGCTTGCTATGTTGAACGACAGATTAAGTTTTGCTGTTGGGGTTCGGTTCTTGGGTTGAGCTCGTTAGATGTATATAATGGGGGGAGTGAGAGAGAGAGAGAGAAAAGTGGCATTGATGACATCAATGTCTCATCTTGTTTGGTACTCTTTAATGGTTACACAGCTAGCAATCTAGCACCCCTCTCTACCCTGACGGATAGATAATATTTATTGTTATGGTTGCACTTGAAATTACATTACAAGAGCGGCTATTAACGGTTCTTTTGGCCTTTTCACCGGGTAATCTTATAGGAAATAATTATGAGATCAACCGTCGGGTTGAGAGCGATCATTCGATTCCAAGATTCAAATATTGATCTTGTAGATAAAGTTTGTGGAATGTAATTTACTTGGGACTAACCATTAAAAGACTATTAACATTTCAATTCTTTATTTATTTTTTTATGATTAATTATATTTTTATAAATTAAGAAAATGATGATTATAATTAATTAATAAATAATATGTATAATTTATAGTGTTAACACTTACTTAGTATCTTAGTTCTTAGACAAGTCACGAGATCAAAAAACTAATGGAAAAGACAATATGGGATTAGACCGAAGATCACAAATATAATTTACCACTTAAACAAAAAATATGATGGGTGTGAAACATCATATTTTGTTCTTATTTTACATGTGTTTTTAGTTTATTTAGGTGTTTTAGTTTTCCTTTTTATTTGTTTCTCTATTAATTTGGATAATTGCGGTGTTTCTTGTGTTGTTGTACAGGATTGATGTTAAAGTGGCTTAAAAAAGGATGGAAAGCTTACATGATTGAAGTTGGAGCTTAAAGGAGAGCAAAATGGGGCACAAAGATCATCCCAGAGGCATCCACAACCTCGTCGTGGAATGGCCTGAAGGATTACCTATAATTATAATTTGTTTAGAACATCATACAGATACAAATCATAGCATATTACACATGTTAATCAAAGGAGAGGAGAAGAATTATGTACCTTGCATCATCGTAGAATCCATTACAGTGGGTCAGAATGTGAGAGAGAGTTGAACAGTGGATCAGAATGTGAGAGAGTTACTTCTCTCTTTCTGGTTGGTTCAGTATGTGTGCCTATTGGAATGCCTAATGGGGAGGCAATCCTTATAACCTACCAGCAGAGAGTAGGGACCTCTCAACGGGTTAACATTAGAATGGCCCAGCCCATCATAGGGTCACTCTTAGTAAATACCCAATAACAATTTCATCAATTGGTTACGTAATTAAGAATTAAATTATATAACTGATATATTAATAATTTAATTATAATTTAATCACCAATTAATGCTAATCCACATATTATACACATGTTAAATTAAAAATTTTAACAATTCTCCCACTTGGATAGCATTAATCAATTATTAAAATATTAGAAGGAAATACCAGTTACGATCAAAGCATACGTTAACCAGCAGTATAAGAAATATAAGCTTTAACAATGCAGAAATAGTATCCGATAGGGAAGTAAATCATACATGCTAAAGACTCATATCTCACATAAAGAATGATGAATATAAAATTGCATATAATTAATAAAGAGAAATATGCAATTCAAGAATGGTCCAAGCATCTTAAAATGCTATAAGAGATATGAAAACAAGAATGACGTCAATTTACATATCTCATAAAAACGATAATGGGCAAATAATGGTTTCAGACTCCCACTAATCCAATACATCAAAAGACTTAACTAAGCCCATATGAATTACATGATTCGGAATATTCCAACGAGTTAAGCCTTTGGTTCTTTGGATCGCCAAGCATGTTTCTGTATCAATATGATCAATACGAGTCCGAAACTCCTGAATCTTCTCTCTAACGAACAAATATTTCACATCAAAATGCTTAGTGCGAGAAGAGCTTCTATTGTTATGAGAGAAGTTCACAAGAAGCGATATTGTCACAATATATCACAAGTGGCCTAGATATGCTTTCAACAATATGAAAGCCGAGAAATCAAATTTTTCAGCCACATGGCTTGACAAGTAGCCTCATAGCAAGCAACATACTCTGCTTCCATGGTAGAAGTAGGCTGTAAGCGTCTGTTTGACGCTTTCCAAGAAATAGCTCCTCCCGCCATCATAAAGATAAAGCCGTAAGTAGATTTTCGATCGTCGGGGCAACCTGCGAAATCAGAATCAGAATAACCGGTGACACGAAGTTGATCGGACTTCTTATAGGTCAACATATAATCTTTGGTTTCCCTGCAGATATCTCATGACCTTTTTACGGCTTTCCAATGACCCAAACCTGGGTTGCTCAAGTATCTCCCTAAAGCATTTACAGCAAAAGCAATGTCGGGACGAGTACAAACTTGAGCATACATTAAACCGCCAACAAGCGGAAGCATATGGGACTTTTTCCATTTCATTTATTTCTACATCATTTTGAGGACATTGAGATTTAGAGAATTTTTCCTCACCCTTTTGAACAGTGCAGCACATGGGGAGCAAGAATGCATATTAAACCTTTTGAGGACCTTTTCAATATATCCTTTTTGAGACAATCCAAGAACACCACGTGACCTATCACGATAAATCTGGATGCCTAAAACAATGAAGCATCACCAAGGTCTTTCATATCAAAGTGGCTACTCAACATAAGTTTTGTCTCGGTCAGAATTTTAACACAACTGCAAGCAAGAAGTATATAATAAACATATAGAACGATAATGATGAACTCACCCTCAAAAGTCTTCAAGTAAACGCACTGATCTGAGGCATTTTCTTTGAAGCCAAGAGAAATGACAACCTGATCAAACTTCAAATACCATTGTCTGGAGGCCTGTTTCAGTCCATAAATAGACTTATTCAGCTTGCAAACCAAGTGTTCTTTGCCTGTTTCAGTAAAACCTTCAGGCTGAACCATGTAAACATCTTGATGAAGGTCTCCATTCAGAAAAGCCGTCTTCACATCCATCTGGTGAAGTTCTAGATCAAAATGAGCTACCAAAGCCATGACAACTCGAAATGCATCTTTTGTAGAGACTGGTGAGAAAGTCTCCTTATAGTCAATGCCTTCTCTTTGGTTATAGCCTTTAGCTACTAGTCTGGCTTTGTACCTTTCAACTTTACCATCTGGAGTACGTTTGGTTTTGAAAACCCATTTGCATCCAACAGGTTTACAACCAATTGGTAATTCCTCTAGACTCCAAACACCATTATGAGACATAGAAGACAACTCATCATGCATAGCATTCAGCCAATCAGAAGCATGAGAGCTAGAAATTGCCTCCTTAAAGGTAATAGGATCATCATCATCATTGAGGTCAAACTCATGTTCCTGAAGATATACAACATAATCATCTGGTATGGAAGGTCTGCGCACTCTTTGAGATCGTCTCAGTGGAACTTCATCAACAATAAGATCATGTTCTTGTTCATCTACTAGTGGTGCTGCCACACCATCTTCATGTTGAAGATTCTGATCAACATCATTAGCTGGAATCATAACTTCGTAGGAAAAGGAACAGCTGGTATAGGAACAATGGTGCGATCTTCTCTAAGAGTAACTGGTCGTGGTATATCACTCCCACTATCTAAGTCATCCTCAAAGAAAATTGCTCGATCAGATTCGACGACTCGCATAGAATGAGATGGACAATAGAATCTGCTACCTCTGGAACCCACACAATAGCCAATAAAGAAACCACTAACAGTCTTAAGATCAAGCTTTTTAGATCGAGGATTATAAGGTCTAACTTCTGCCTTACAACCCCATACATGACAATGTTTCAAACTCGGTTTCTTTCCACTCATGAGCTCATATGGAGTTTTTGGTACAGACTTCTTTGGGTACTTGATTTAGAATGTAGACAGCAGTTTTTAAGGCATCTCCCCAAAGAAAGTCAGGCAATGAAGAAAGGCTCAACATACATCTTACCATATCCATAAGTGTGCTGATTACGCCTCTCCGCAACTCCATTTTGCTCGGGAGTACCAGGCATAGTGTATTGAGCTTCAATACCGCATTCCTCAAGAAATCGGGCAAAAGGTCCTGGGTTTCTACCCGTCTCATTATATCTACCATAGAATTCTCCACCTCTGTCAGATCTTACACATTTTATCTTCCTACCTGTTTTCAACTCAACAGCAGCCTTAAAGGATTTGAAAGCATCTAGGGAACTAGACTTTTCTTGAAGGAGATCTATCCATCCATATCTCGAGAAGTCATCTATAAAGGTAATGAAATGCCCATATCCACCCATGGCAGTGGGTATAATAGGTCCACACAGGTCGGTGTGAATCAACTGTAGCACATCATCACACCTATTTGCTGCTTTATTCCTAACCTTGGCAGTAAATTTGCCCTTGATGCAATCAATACATGTATCAAAATCGGAGAAGTCTAGATCATGGAGAATACCTTCCTTGACTAGCCTCTCAATACGGGGCCTAGAAATATGCCCCAAACGTCGATGCCATAACATAGAAGAATGTTCATTAATCCTACTGCGTTTGTTTCCAACAAAGAGAATTGCTGAACATGTCATGTAGATTTAACATATAAAGGCCATCACGTAAAACCCCTGAACCAACGGAAATAGAATCTGAACAAACAATCAATTTTCCACTACCAAACTTAAAGGTGTAATCACATTTATCCAAAGCAGAAACAGAAATCAAGTTCCTTCTCACAGAAGGAGCATACACAGCATCTCTTAAAAGCAAATTATGTCCAGAAGGCAAAAGTAAAGAAACAATTCCAATGTCAATAACATAAACTCCAACTCCATCTCCCATAATAATTTTAGACTCAGCATCACTTGGTTTCCTCAGGCTTGTGAACCCCTGCAAGGAATTCACAACATGAATGGTTGCACCTGAATCTAACCACCAAGTATTTGGAGGAACATCAATGACATTGGATTCAAAGCATGTTAAAGCCAGGAATATACCTTGCTTCTCTTGTTTCTTTTTCAAGAAATAGCAATCATCTACCTTGTGGCCATACTTCTTACAATACTTGCAGTTACCCTTGAAGAAACTTTTCTTAGCCTGCAGATGCTGCTTTGCATTTTTCTTCTTTCCCTTTTGATCTTTCTTCACAAATCTTGAACCTGACTTAGAAGTTTGATTTGGATCGAGATGCGACAAAATGAGCACCTGTGTGATTTACCCTTTTTAATGGACTCTTCTTCTTGTGTAACAATGGCAATCATCTCGCCCACTTGTCCATTCAACCTTACGTGTATTGTAAGAGGTCTTCATAACATCAAATTGTGAAGGAAGAGATTCAAGAACCCGGTAGATTAAAGTACTTTCGCCAATTTCAACTTTAAGAGATTTCAGTTTGTTGTAATAGTGCATCGACTTCATGATATGCTCACGCACACCATCGACCCCATCATATTTGGTCTTGTCAAACAAGGAAAGATACTTACTTTTCCGATCCTTCTCAAAAGTCATAAATTTCTCCCAAATGACTTTTCGATATTCCTTAGCATTATCGGTCTCTATGATACTCTGCCCGATGGATTTTTCCATAGTATACTTCATCACTTTCAGGCACACTCTATTAGAGTGTTCCCATTTCTCATAAGCAATCATCTGTGCTGCAGTAGACTCATTTGTGAGAGCTGCTGGCCTGTCTTCCCTCAAGGCCAGATCCAAGTCAGCAATGGTTAAGTAGAGATCTAGAGACTCTTTCCAGTCCTCATAGTTTGTCCCATTTAGAGTTTTGACAGAATTTGGGAAGGAGGCTGACATAAAACAAAGAATAAGGAATCATTAAGAATTGAAAGGTAATATGATTCCATATATGTGTTCAGCCAATCTTGCCCATAATACAAATTTCTTATTCATTATAATTCCGCCTAAGGGTCCCGAATCATAATAAACAAGAAATATAACAAGAAGAATAATACAATGTACAAAACTTACATCACCAAAAATTCTAATACCGATAGGGTACTTGAAAACCATAATTGACATAAGCTTGAGACAATGGTATGATGTATAATAACGAATTACATTAATAATAGTACACTGATAGGGTATAATTATTATTAATATAATACAAATATAACACATTAGAATAATTAATTATTTAACAACACAAATTTTGTATAATTATACCCACGATAGGTGAGTTCATAACTATACAAAATATCAATAGTCATGCTACAATTATACATTAGAAAAATTATATTGTATAACAAATGTAGCATAGAACACACAACTTAATTCACATAAGGCTCTAAAATTAATTCCATCTATATGACACATGATCAAGGAGAGTATAACATATCAAAGTGTCACAAAAAGGTAGGGAACAATCACAAAATTTTAGACCAAAACCTTAGAGTACAGTATTAAAAAATACAATATATTTTCGTATTTAACCATATAAAATGATTCGCGAGGCGAGAGGTATCTCGCGAGGCGAATCTTGTGAAAAGTCAGCAACGTTTGGTCTTCTCGCGGATACTCGCGAGGCGAGTCAAGTGTTCGCGAGGCGACCCAGAAACCTTTCATTTTCCTAGAACAGTCAGCCTTCGGGGTCGTGAGGCGAAAAGAGTAGTCGCGGGGCGAACCAGAGAGGATGACATTTTCACTGTTCTGCTGGCTTTCAGGTTCGCGAGGCGAGAAGAATCTCGCGAGGCGAATCTGGAATTCCAACAGATGCTGATGCCTAGAATCGCGAGGCGAGCATACACTCGCGGGGCGAAGCATCGATTTCTTACGTTTTATTTGATAAAATCCAACGATTTTCGAGTATGTTATTCGAATAACATGCGGGAATTGATTCAAGAACTTCAGGAAAACAAAATCCACGAATTTGTACAAAGTGGTTCTTGATCCAATTCTGCAATAACTATAATATGTATCTATTGAGCTCTGATACCAATTGAAGGATTACCTATAATTCTAATTTGTTTAGAACATCATACAGATACAAAGCATAGCATATTACACATGTTAATCAAAGGAGAGGAGAAGAATTATGTACCTTGCATCATCGTAGAATCCATTACAGTGGGTCAGAATGTGAGAGAGAGTTGAACAGTGGATCAGAATGTGAGAGAGTTACTTCTCTCTTTCTGGTTGGTTCAGTATGTGTGTCTATTGGAATGCCTAATGGGGAGGCAATCCTTATAACCTACCAGCAGAGAGTAGGGACCTCTCAACGGGTTAACATTAGAATGGCCCAGCCCATCATAGGGTCACTCTTAGTAAATACCCAATAACAATTTCATCAATTGGTTACGTAATTAAGAATTAAATTATATAACTGATATATTAATAATTTAATTATAATTTAATCACCAATTAATGCTAATCCACATATTATACACATGTTAAATTAAAAAATTTAACATGGCCAACAACCATAGAACTTAGGAGCGCTTCAGAATGGTGTGACACAAAATTTAATTTTGTTTTTCTTTCTTTCTTTTGGGTTGAACCTTTTTAGACCCCTAGGGTATTTATAGTTGTTCTGAATACATTATGAGTGTGTTTGGAAAAACAGAAGAAAAAAAATTATGCAGATAATCATTTTTGTATAATCGATTATTGTGTTAATAGATTATAATTAGAATCTGTTTTTGTTTGGGTCTATTTGCTGAAATACAATTTTAAGATAATCTATTTGGATTGGGTGGTACAAAAATTTACTTTTATATAGTAAATTACGAAAAATGGTATGAAGTTATTTGTATAATTTAATAATATTTGTTTAGAAGTTAGTTTTGTAGGTGTAAAAGGGAAGAGAGTTTGAGAATGAAAAATAATCAAATCACAACAATCTTAAGCTAAAACAAAACTAGATGGCATAAAATAATTTTTTTATTAAAAAAAATGCTTCTTTTTTTATTTATAAATTTAAGTAAGATGTCTAACATGTTAGATTAATTTGAAAACAACTTTTTGGGGATAAAACAACTGAAATGGAAAAAATACAGTTTTCCCAAACATACTCTATTAGGGCACAAAATTTTGTTTGAAGGAGGCACGTTTGGAGGCTCTAGATCTTCATCTTCATCTTCCAATTCTGTTCTCCTTTCGCTACTGGTTTGGATGTTCTTTATTATATTTTCTGGTTTCTTCTTCTCCACGAATGAGTAGTTTTCCTTGATTCTAGAATTGGGCAATATCCTTTGGTACATTGATGATGATTAATTGACTTTGTTTACCCTTTTTTTATATTAATTTTGAATCGAATCTTCTTTTATTCAATTCTTATCACTTTTATTCATATGAATTTGCTCCCACATATTTGCATCTCATAGATATCTAGGGAGGTACCGATAGGTGAACTGAGGTATTGGAACTATAAGAATTGAACTTAAAGTTTAAATCATGAGAGTATGTTTAGCCTTTCGAGAACCTAATGAATTACCACAAAGCGTAAATGGTTCAACTTAAATTCAATTACCGTAAGAATATGAATTAGTTTAATTGGGCACAATTCTTGTCTCTTGAGAAAGAACATTAAATTGAATTTTAACTATTTAG
Source organism: Sophora flavescens (assembly GCA_030762895.1). Lineage (NCBI taxonomy): Eukaryota > Viridiplantae > Streptophyta > Magnoliopsida > Fabales > Fabaceae > Sophora > Sophora flavescens. The sequence goes on from CM061062.1 coordinate 3,384,855, forward strand.
GATAATTCACCTTCAATATTGAATTTTAATTTTAATAAAAAGGTTGTCAATTAGGATATATGTTGTATCATTGTGGTTACCCCCAATCATGGAAGCTTTCTTGATTTTTGAAAACCTTTTTCTTGAAAAACTTGCTTTTCTTGAATTATTAACTTTGATATTTATTTACTTAATTGTTTGGTCACTACAATCTTATTACTTCACTTATATTTTCCCTTGTTAAATTTAATTGAATTAATTGGTTTTCATAGGGATAGTCCTTATGGATTCGATATTTTTATTACTTGAAGATGATATGGTACACTTGCGGATTTCACATATCAAAATGTTTTCTCAATTACGGTGGAGATAACTTGGCCCATATGTATAGGCTCTTAAAAAAAGTGATTTTGTTAATATGTTTTTGGTAGAAATGTTTTTTTTTTAGAAACCGCAAAAATTCAGTCTATTGAACTTATTTTTAGATTATTCTTTGTAGGAAAAGCTCAACAAAATAAGTATACAAATGTCAGATGTATTTTAAACAGGCTCTTAAAATGTAAAATTTATAAGACATAATATTCCTGCAAATTCATAAACTGTTATCTCAATATTTATATTTAATAGAAATCATGAAAAATACTATGCTATCAGCTAAACTTAAAATTATATATCCTTTTTGGGTAATTAATTTGAAATGCACATTGGATGTAGGCCCATTTAACTCATCTATTCTTTTCATAATTTCGAGTTAGGAGGTGTGGATATATAGTACCTTGGATCCTTGTCTTTATATAAGGAAATTCTAGTGTCATGAGAAGCCTAAAAAGGGGCTCCACTCAAGATCACCCATACATGCAAAAAAGCACGGTAGAAATTAGTTACATGAAAAAGAATAAATGGCCACATTGAGTATCATTCTCATGTATATCAAGAGGCTAAGTTATACCTCCCTCACCTAGATTCACCTCCATAAAATACAAGCATTAGCTAAAGAAGGAAAACTTTTTAGAACCTTGGTACATAAGCAAGTCTCTCTATGGCCTCTACCTAGAGCTTAGAAGAAACATCGGTGGCGTCTGTGATAAATTTACAGTAAAAATGTGATGTCCCACCTCCAATAATTTTTTCAAGTGAAGTGAAATTGCTTAGTATATGTTGAACGTTTGCTATTATACTTAGCATTTGATTTTGCAAGTTCTCTTTATAATTTTTTTTTTTTTGATGGATGAGTTCTCTTTGTGCTTTCTTACTGTTTGTTTTGCTACTATTTTTTTTTCTCTTAGAGTTCTTGTTAGTAAAGATGGCTCGAAGTGTACTGTTTTATGTTTTAGTATATGTTGGATGGTAGCGGAATGATGTTGGTGATATTTGTGGTGTGAAACACCTTGACCGCATCCTTTTGAGTTTTTTTATTTTTATTTTTATTTTTATTTTTATTTTTATTTTTACTATCTTATTTTAATTTATCAATAAAGATTTTTTTTTAATCCCAAAATCCAAAAATAAAATATAAAAACAAGAATCACAAAATAAATTAACATGTAAAATAATTTTTGTGTAAAATAAATTAACATGTAAAATTATAATCATTATATATTTATAACCAAACAGTTGGACACAAGTAGTTAATGTATTACTGTTAAGGACAAATGATTCGTATTTTATACGAGCTTGACAACAACTACTATTGGTCAGGTTTTGACTTTGGACATCGGGGCTGGGTCTAAAACCCTCCGGACCAAAAAAAATTATTATATTTATAAAATTGTAGTTAGGGTTCGTTCTTCTATAATTTCTTTCATCTGCAATTTTATCTTATCGAGATACATATTTCTTCATCTTCAAGTTTAATTTTAAAAGATACATAATTCAAAATGTTTCCCTTCACAGCCGCATTACCGGCTTGTATTTGCCTTTGGATTTGGAATAGTTTAATTCCAAGCATACGATAAGTGTCATCAGGGGAAAAGAAAATAGGGCCAAACTTCATTAATTAATCATCTTTGTATACGCTATTGATGGTAGGAAAAAATAGTAAAGTTAATATCTTCCTTTTTTGCCACACGGCTTCTGCACTCCATGTGTCAATAGTCTAAGCTTCTCAACCTAGAATCTAGAAAGCCCCTTTCCGACTGTTACGGAATATAATAACTTCGTTGATAGGGGTTTGTGATTTTAGATGGGAAGAAGGTGCGTGGAGAAAGCAAGAGAGTTGGGGTGAGAGGTAGGCAAAAAGGAAGATGAGTTTTTAATTTGTAGAAATGGAAGTTGAAATGAGAAATTGCAGATGAAGGAAGAAATTGCAGAAGAAGAACCCGGACCATGAAAAAAGGAGCACAAATTGGGAGGAAGAAGTCCCACTCATCACCTTTTTTTCTTAACTTTTTATTTAATATAAATTAATTATTTAATATAATTAAAGCCAGGTGGACTTGCCATGTGGCACAATGATCACCACATAGGACACTTCTGGTAGAAAATTAACAGCTGTTGGATGAAGTGACTAATTTCACAACTTTATAAAAATAGGAGACCAAATATGCTAAAAAATATTATAGAGATCAAAATTACATATAAGTCAAAGTTGGAGGATAACAATACAATTAAACCATTTTTTTAGATTTCAAAATGGCTTGTTTTTATTTTTTTTATCATTGGATTAAACTAGCCAAAACCCATTTCCTTTCTTCCAGACCCAAACCCGGGTCCAATCACCCCCCACCTTTCAGTTAGTTTAGTCAGTTTCTATTCAATTAGTTGATGAACCACAACATTCTTCATCATCATGACACCCTATTCACAAGATAACTTTCACCACTTCTGCGTTCTCCTAGGTTTAATTTCAACAATATTTTCTTTAATTTGTATATTCCATGTTGTGGTATTTAATTTTTGGACAATCAATGCAAATGATCACAAGCAATACAAAATTAATGTTTGTTTTGCTACTATTGTTTTTCTCTTAGAGTTCTTGTTAGTAAAGATGGCTCGAAGTGTACTGTTTTATGTTTTAGTATATGTTGGATGGTAGCGGAATGATGTTGGTGATATTTGTGGTGTGAAACACCTTGACCGCATCCTTTTGAGTTTTTTATTTTATTTTTATTTTTATTTTTATTTTTACTATCTTATTTTAATTTATCGATAAAGATTTTTTTTTAATCCCAAAATCCAAAAATAAAATATACAAACAAGAATCACAAAATAAATTAACATGTAAAATAATTTTTGTGTAAAATAAATTAACATGTAAAATTATAATCATTATATATTTATAACCAAACAGTTGGACACGAGTAGTTAATGTATTACTGTTAAGGATAAATGATTCGTACTTTATATGAGCTTGACAACAACAACTATTGGTCAGGTTTTGACTTTGGACATCGGGGCTGGGTCTAAAACCCTCCGGACCAAAAAAAATTATTATATTTATAAAATTGTAGTTAGGGTTCGTTCTTCTATAATTTCTTTCATCTGCAATTTTATCTTATCGAGATACATATTTCTTCATCTTCAAGTTTAATTTTAAAAGATACATAATTCAAAATGTTTCCCTTCACAGCCGCATTACCGGCTTGTATTTGCCTTTGGATTTGGAATAGTTTAATTCCAAGCATACGATAAGTGTCATCAGGGGAAAAGAAAATAGGGCCAAACTTCATTAATTAATCATCTTTGTATACGCTATTGATGGTAGGAAAAAATAGTAAAGTTAATATCTTCCTTTTTTGCCACACGGCTTCTGCACTCCATGTGTCAATAGCCTAAGCTTCTCAACCTAGAATCTAGAAAGCCCCTTTCCGACTGTTACGGAATATAATAACTTCGTTGATAGGGGTTTGTGATTTTAGATGAGAAGAAGGTGCGTGGAGAAAGCAAGAGAGTTGGGGTGAGAGGTAGGCAAAAAGGAAGATGAGTTTTTAATTTGTAGAAATGGAAGTTGAAATGAGAAATTGCAGATGAAGGAAGAAATTGCAGAAGAAGAACCCGGACCATGAAAAAAGGAGCACAAATTGGGAGGAAGAAGTCCCACTCATCACCTTTTTTCTTAACTTTTTATTTAATATAAATTAATTATTTAATATAATTAAAGCCAGGTGGACTTGCCATGTGGCACAATGATCACCACATAGGACACTTCTGGTAGAAAATTAACAGCGGTTGGATGGAGTGACTAATTTCACAACTTTATAAAAATAGGAGACCAAATATGCTAAAAAATATTATAGGGATCAAAATTACATATAAGTCAAAGTTGGAGGATAACAATACAATTAAACCATTTTTTTAGATTTCAAAATGGCTTGTTTTTATTTTTTTTATCATTGGATTAAACTAGCCAAAATCCATTTCCTTTCTTCCAGACCCAAACCCGGGTCCAATCACCCCCCACCTTTCAGTTAGTTTAGTCAGTTTCTATTCAATTAGTTGATGAACCACAACATTCTTCATCATCATGTCACCCTATTCACAAGATAACTTTCACCACTTCTGCGTTCTCCTAGGTTTAATTTCAACAATATTTTCTTTAATTTGTATATTCCATGTTGTGGTATTTAATTTTTGGACAATCAATGCAAATGATCACAACCAATACAAAATTAATGGGAGCCTTTTAATTTTCCTCTTGGAATTCTATTACGATCTTGATAATTAACACCACCTTTTTGCCTTCTTTAATATTTCATTAAAAAAAAGAATTCTCAAGAACGTCAATAAAATAATAGCTAGTATGTGATTATTTTTTTGTCTTTATTTATTGTTACAGTGTAAGTGGGATTTCATTTTATTTATTATGAAGTCTTTTTAACTTTGATCATATGTTTTCAAATAGCTTATTGTTGTAGATTTATTGTGTGAAGATTGATTCATGATTTTATTTTTTTTTACTTCTAATGCTAATTAATATATCATTAATTAAATCTGAGGCCAACAAAACATAGATACAATCTAGTGGATCTTCTAGCAAATACCAAGATCATTAGTTCTCGTATTATTAGCTAAACACAACCACAATACTACATGAGCGGGAAATAAAACTAGATTTAAAACAAGTAAATCGTGAAGCAATAATATGAATATCACTAAGAATGGTATCGTCAAAAACATAAATCTTAACCACTTCCATAGATGGCGTCATAAACTTGCAGAGGAGTACTGTATGTTTTTTCTTGCCACACATCTATTCGCTCGATCTCTTCATATACTTATCTACAACATAGCCAACAATTCAAGCTCGACCATAGTTCTAGAAGTAATTACGTTTTGAAGGAAAAATAGCCATTCACCAAGATTGTTGGTATATACCTTACTTATTATGTGGTAGCAATATTGCAGAATTAACACGATATCCGCTTCAACTCCTTTCTGATTTGGCCTACTCCTCATAGGGATATCTCCAGATACTCTCCAAGGAAAACCTTTATTTTTGATAGGACACAACTTCCATAACTTTTTCAACAAAGTTATGTACCATGATAAAAATTGCCAGGTATATATTGATGCCATGTTTTGATGGGCATTCTTCTGATTCTTCAACTTCCACGATTCTCTATACCCGACCGTTTTTATTAATAAATGTCTCTTTTCTTATAAGCCCAGCATAGTGTGTCTGGATGGCTACCCTAGTGGAGATGGATTTGTAGGATAGTCGCATCCACATCATGCTCAAAGACCATATTCACCATTTTGGGATTGAAAGTACCAGATATGAGACGACTCCAACCGAAGGATCTCTTAAATGATTAGGCATAACGTAAGTGAACTATGGAAGAGATGGGATCCATGCTGTAGCGGCGGATCTACGATCCTGACTTAGTGAGACGATTTATTTTAAAAATAATGATAATAATAATAATAATTAATAGGACTTAATATGTTTTTGATCTTTATAAAATTGGCAAAAATTAATTTTAGTCACTATAAATTTTTTATTTATTTTTAGTCTCTAAAATAATACAAAAATTATGTGTTTTCAATCCATAGTGATGGACTAAAAACACACTATTTTTATTAAATGTTGGACTAAAAATGAATCAAATTTATATAGGGACCAAAATAAATCAAATTTTATCAATTTTATAGGGATAAAAAAACATATTTAACTCTAATTATTATCATATATATGAATATAAAGATATAGAGGACCCAGTGAAGGTGAGAATTTGAGAGAGAAGAGAGGATTGAGTGACTATGTTTGTTGGAAAAAATAGAGCAAAAAGAACAATGGGTTCAAACCTATAAAAATAGTGGGGGCAAAATACAAACATCCAAGATATTTACTTATAATTTTATTAAAATCAGGGTGTGCAAGTACACACCCTCACTTGTATATAGATCCGCCTATACATGCATGCCTCCATTTTTCAATTGAAGTGTCATCACAAAGAGTCTTTTTGGTTTGTTAAATCTACTAGCGTATCGCGGATAACTAATAGCGGATGGAAAAGTAGCCCCGTTTGATAATCGTTTTTAAAATTAGCGTATAACGTTTTTTCACTAGCGTATAACGTTTTTTCTAGACGCTACTTAAAGTAACGTTTGAGCTTATAATTTTTTCTTCCATTTTTATCCTTACTACGACTCTGTTTGGTAAAAACTAACGGATAGCGGATAAGCTAGCGGATTTAATTTGAAGTGTTTGGTAAAACTAGCGGTTGGACTAACTGATTAATTAAAATTACATAAAAGGACATGTTTGCATGGTTTTTTATATAAGTTATATATATGTATTTATATATATTATTTATTTTAAAATAATTATCATTTTAACACTTTATCTTATTTTAAATTATTTATCATTTCAAAGATTAAAATATTAATTTTTAATTTTAATATTTATTTAGTTTTAGTTCTTTTTTATAAATAATATGGAATGATAAAAATAATATTGATATGATTTTTATACGATTCTATTTATAAATAAAAATATAATTTCTATTTTTTATCTTAAATATAAATTTAAATAGTGATATTAATTCTAACAAATCAATTTTAAAGATTTCTATTAATATTTATTTTGTTAGTGAAGGATAAGTAAGGAATTTAATTAAGATAGTAAGGATAAAAATAGAAGAAAAAGTGATACCCTATAAGCTCAAATGCTACTTTAAGTAGTGTTTGGAAAAAACGCTATACACTAGTGAAAAAATGTTATACGCTAATTTTAAAAATGGTTGCCAAACGGGGCTAATTTTTCATCCGCTAAACGCTAGCGTTTTTGGTAAACCAAATAGTGTCTATCTTAATTAAATTCCTCAATTATCCTTAACTAATAAAATAAAACACTAATAATTTAACATAATATAAAAATAAGAATTAATTTATCTATTTAGATTTATATTTAAGATAAAAAATAGAAATATATATTTTTCTTTAAAAAATAAAATTTATATCATCATATAATTTATTTTATTATTCTATTTTGTTTATTAAAAATGATTAAAACTAAATTAAAAATGATAAAATATTAATATTTTAATATTTTAAATGATAAGTAATTTAAAATAAATTAAAGTGCTAAAAGTGATAATTATTTTAAAATAATATATATATATATATATATATATATATATATATATATATATATATAACTTATATAAAAAACATGGAAACATATATTTTTATGTCATTTTAGATTTATCAGATAGTCCAAGAGTTAGTGTTAACAAACACTTCAAATCCAATCCGCTAACTAATCGCTATTCACTATCAATTTATCTTATCCGTTATCCGCTATACGCTAGCTTATCCATTATCCGCTAGTTTTTATCAAACAGAGCTAAAGTCTCCAAAGAGAACCTGTTTCCAATATTAATTTTCCTTCCTTCCAACAAGCTCCTCCAAGTGTATGATGGACTAGTAGAGAGACACCCGTGCAACACACGGGATATCTATAGAAAATATTTGAAGAAATCATATAAACTTTTGTATGAAGCATATTTTTTCTATTTTGTATAACAAAAGTTAATATGCTCAAAACATAAGAAGTGCAGCAAGTACATAGTTTATGAAATACAGCAAAATATGAAGTACAGGGAGTTCCTTCATCAACTGATATGAATTTTCATCAATACTTGAACACTACGAACTATAACTGATATGAGTTTTCATCAAAATGTTGACATTGTCTGATAATGTGTTCATTGGCTGCATATCTGCAAACAATGAGACTTACAAAATAAGTATGACTTAATTGTTTTGAAAATATAAGATACCAATTGGAAATATAACTTCAAAATGAAATAAAGGTTGGGACATTCACCTATAAAAACAGATACTGCTCACTGTGTTGTAAAGATATGCATGTTTGACACCTTTGATCCCTTTAACAGATGATACCTATAAATCCATTGCAGCAGAAGAACAATGAGAAAAGGTTGTGAATAAAATAAAAATGACATATGTAACTATACATACCAATCACAGAAAGGTAGGTCATTCTTTTCATATATGGAGCATTCCCACCTTGCATTTCATTGTTACTGCTGCCAAATTACCCTGTAAGCAAATATAAGGTGAATGTTTTAAATTCCTTTACTTTGGATCTCCTTTTTCTGATACCAACAACAAAGTAACCAAGTTTTGTACTTAACAGTTCATATGCAGACTCTGTAAGGTCATCTTCATGAAGCATTGAAGACCCAAAACTAAGATAATGGTCAACAGAAAAAACATTTAGTTATGGATTAAATTTGAGATGCTGAAAAAATATCATTTAAATTATATTAACAATATTAATAGCATTGTTTTGTCATTTATGAGTGTTTTCTACAACCTGTGATGCAGCAAATGTGTAAACACCTATCCTGCAACAGTAAGTAAACGAACAAAATGATGTATAGTATTAATGATTATAGCAGTTGTTCAACATATAACATGATAAAGAAGTTTGTAACTTGTGTTTTTGTAGCAGTTTAAGTGTAACAGTTTTTCCAAGAAAAGGACCTTGATATAACTTATATCAGTCACCTAACTTAGTTGTCCAACATACCAATTTTGTATATCAAATGCAGAATACAATGAAACAGGGTAATGAAATTTACAATAAGCTACTAATTTTAAAATATGAGTTCGAAATTTTGCTAAATAATTAGGTGGTTTAGGTGATACAGAAAAAAAAGGTGTTGGGCTTTCAGACCATTGGCCTATCCTATATGTTACTGAATAGCAAGAAAAAAAAAATTACATTTGTAAAAAACTTTTGATCCTTTAAAAGGGATATGTATTAATTAGTGGACATAGATACTGACAAGTGTTGGGTTTTTAAGTATTAGGCTGACAGCCCAACACTTGTAAAAAAAAAATTAAATAGAATATTGAAAGTTATTTAGGTGATAAAAAAACAAAAAACAAAACAAAAAAAATTTGACCTTTGAGACTATTGTCGTGTCCCTAATGTTACCGGTAAGGAAGAAGAAAACACAAACTAATCAAAATTTATAAACAAAATTGGATCCCTTTACTGATTCATTTAAGTTCATAAGTGGTGGGTTTTTAAGTATTAGGTTGGCAGCCCAGAACTTGTAAAAAAATTAAATAAAACATTGAAAGTTATTTAGGTGATACACAAAAAAAAAGTAAGTGTTGAGCTTTGAGACTATTGCCCTCGCCCAAGTGGATAAGTTAACATTTTAAGTGGTTCAGTTGACATTTAAAAGCTTTGGAATAACGTGTCATTTACGGTTCATTTAAGTTGATAAGGTAACATTTTAAGTGGATAATAAGGTAAACTCCACAAAAAAAGTCTAATCTATATAAACAGACTTTATAGTGCAAGCTGAAGGTATAAAACACAACAATCAAAATAATAAAAAAAACTTCAATTTCAAAGGCAGCAAGGCTTAACATAAGATCAGTGATAACAAAACACACCAACAGTGACAGCACTTAAGCCCAATTACAAATGTTGTCCACTGAATAATAACGACATAGACTACATAACAAAGAAAGATACTAAGTTAACACTTAGTACAACAAACAACTAATCCTACAGCAGAAACATCAAACTTCCTAATTAAAGTTGCTCAAAATATTTGGGGTATTACATATTCCACTACAAAGCAGCAGCAACAACCCAATACATAAAACCAGTTGCCGTAAATAAGGGTATCTTTGGGTAAACAACTTAATTAAGAGCTTATCACACAAGACCTTATCGCATGAGAGCTTATGCCATAAGCGCTTAAAGAAAGAAAAAGAAAGAAAGGGGCATGAGAGGATTCGAATAGTGAAAAACACGGAAAAAATATTTAGTACATAAGCTCTTATGATAATTCCATAAGCTTCTCCCAGTGACTTATGAAAATAAGTGAAAAACTCCTTATGGGATGGCATAAGTTATTTTTATAAGTGATGAGTGTGATTTCACCTCATATTTCATTGTCATTTTGCATGCATTTTCATATAGCTTAGGCATATTTAATTTGATTTTTGTTAATTTTTACCTTGGAATGGGTAAGGCGGTTTTATGGTGTTGTTGTGCAGGAATTGATGATTTAAATGCTCAATATTAACCATGATGGAACTTGCATGAAGATGGGGCTTGAAAAGTGAAGAAAATGAGCCAAACAGAGCCCATCACAGCCTCGCCGTGACAGCCATCACGACCATGATCGAGTAGAGCTCAAAAGAAAGAATGGAAAAGTCAGAACTGGTCACGGCCAGCCCGTGATGCCCATCACGGTCGTGACATGTCAGCTGAACCAGACCCTCACGGGCAAAACTGATCACGGCCTAGCCGTGATGGTGGTCACGACCGTGACGGACCAACAAGTGAAGCAATCTCCAAGGCAGAACCCGTCACGACCGTGACGTGTGATATATGGATATGTAGAAACTGATTTGATCTAAAATTGTGGTTGCTTGAGATTCAAGTTACCCTAGTCTATAAATAGAGCACTTAGGCTCGAAATTAGGGACTTTTGGGAGGACTTTTGGGCTGCTACACTTAGGCAAAATTAGGATTCTCCTCTTCTTCTTCTTCTCTTCTCTTAGGTTTTATTTCATGTTTTTGTTAATCAAACTTGTCATCACCATGGCAATGCTTGAGTAGTAACTTTATTTCTAGGGATTGAGACTATGCCCAAGATCTGATTTATGTTATGAATTGATGTTTTACCTTTGTTAATTTCGATTTTGCTTTAGATCTGATTTCTATTGTTTTAATTACTCGTAAATTCGGTGGCCACTTATTTGCGTGATGTAGATACTCTGAGGAGGAACCTAGCGGTGAACTTAGGTATCAGATCTATAGAATCAGACTTAGGACTTAAATCACGAGAGTTAGAAGCGGTCCTTCGAGGGGTAACGAATTGTCACAAAGCTTAAAGGGTTCAACCTAAATTCAACTACCACGAGAGTAGGGGTTGGTTTAATTGGGCACGGTTTTTGTAACCCGAGAGGGAGCATTGACTTATTTAGGATAAATTCGCCTTCAAAGCAATTTTGATAATTAACAAGGGTAGTCAATTTAGTAACATAAACAATCTTGTTGGTAACCCAATTCCTAGGAATCTCTTTAGATTTGAAAAACCCCAAATTGATTTACTTTCCTATTTTGTTTAATTGCAATTTTAAATTTGATTGTTACTTAATTCTTATTTCAAAAATCAAAACTTTTTCAAAATCCTTTTTTATATAGTCCAGTTTAATCGATTTGATAATTAGTTGCGATTTGAGATCACGGTCTCTGTGGGATCGATCTTTTTATTTCTTGGCAACGAATTCGGTACACTTGCCGAAATTCACGCACATCAAGTTTTTGGTGTCGTTGCCGAAGACTGTGCTTTCTTGAATCTCAATTTAATTTTAAAACTGATTTTTCTGGACTTTTTCTTTTTAATTATTTCTTTTTAAAAATAAAATAAAATAAATATATATATAGATATACACATTTCTTTTTTTTCATTTATCTCTTTTTCTTTCTAGAGTATCTATCTCTCTCTTATATGTGTTTTTCTCTTTTATGCAAAGATCCCTAAGTCTTGGAAACCTTATTGAGGTTGACCCCGAAATCGAAAGGACCTTTCATAGACGTAGGAGACTACAAAGAGAGAGAGAGGTAATTGATTCCCATTCCACTCATGGCGAATCTACCGGATACCAAACCACTGAAGGACTATACAACCCCAAATACTAGAGGTCTGCGAACTGGGATTGCGAGGTCAGAGATCGAGGCGGAGAACTACACTATACTGCCTATGCTAATTAGCATGATTAGGCAACATCAATTCGGAGGATTGCCCTCAGAGGACCCGACTGATCATGTGGAGACATTCTTGGATTTCACCGATGCAATTAGAATTCATGGTGCCCCGATTGATGCTATACGCTTGAGGTTGTTCCCCTCCTCTCTTTATGGAAAGGCAAAAGCTTGGCTGAAGCAAGTGCCCGCTAATACCTTGTCGACTTGGGCCAAATGGAGCAGGCATTCTTGGAGAAATTCTTCCCTCCATCCAAGACGGCTTACCTACGAACTCAGATCACCGACTTCTTGCAAAAGGACGGAGAATGCTCATTCGAAGCTTGGGATCGCTACAAGGGATTGCTAGAGTCTTGCCCACATCATGGACTCAAGAGGTGACTATTAGTGCATACTGGTCGCGCTGTCGCGCACGCGCCAAAAAGGACGAGCGGGTTTTAAAACTGTAGTTTAGGGCGACAACTCGGATGTCGTTCTCAAGGACTCTTAAAGTGTTATTTTCCACAAAAATAAGTTTTTTTTGGGGGGGGGGGGGGGGGGTTGGATTGAGATGCAATCAAAGAAAACAAAATAATGAAAACAGAGCAATAAAACAAGACAGTTCAAAGAGGTTATCAAATGGCCAAAAACAGATTAATCTATTGTTCTCAATTTCCCAACTATCATAGGTTCATGCAATTTCCAAGCCCTAAGCAGATTCTAATCCCCTCCCGGTTGTAGCAACAATTTACAAGCGAAACCACTACTACAGATACATGTCCCTATTCCCGAATTAAGCAAATAGGGCTAAGCCCTTCGTGAACTAAGCGAACACGAAACGTACACACGCGAATTAAGCAGACGCGATTAATTATAGGAACATGATATCACCGGAAATAAATCAACACAATACAATATACTCCTGAATTAAGCAAACAGAAATATAAAGCATGGCATTGAAGAAGGAAAAGCATATAAAACAGGAAATACAAGAACCTCAAGTATAATGGAAATTGATTACAATAGATTAATCCTAGAAACTTAGTTCTCCATAACAAAAACGAAAACACACAGAGAAGAAATGTAAACAGAAAAATGGAGAAGCAAAAGTCACTCCAAACTGTTCAGAACAGCTATTTATACTAATCAGAAATTAAGTCTACTCACGAGGCGAAGCCTCTCTCGCGACGCGAATCTTGTGAACAGTCTGCAACCTTTGGTATTCTCGCGAGGCGAACACACCTTCGCGAGGCGAGGCACTGAAGAGTCTTCTTATTACGCCCGTTATGAATATCAAGGGCCAACCGTGATGCTTTCTGACTTCCAGGCTCGCGAGGCGAATGGATGCTCGCGAGGCGAGACTCTTCAACTTCAAAACTGCCACAGCCGTGACCTTCAACACGGGCAAGCCGTGATCGTCTCTGACTTTTCAGGCTTGGGTGACTCGCGGGGCGAGATCTTCTTCGCGGGGCGAACCAGAGACCTTGCATTTTCTTGGAACAGTCAGCTTCGGGGTCGCGAGGCGAAGATATGTTCGCGAGGCGAATCCCCTGTTTCTTTATTTTCTTGACTTCCAACTTAACCTGAAAACAAAGACACAACTATAAGTGTATTATTTGACTCAAACTAGCTAAATTAACCTAAAACTACTCTAGAGACTCAAAACCTTGCTTGAGGACAGTCTAATCTAATTTGGGTGAAAATAGGATATAATTTGCACAAAACCCTGGTCATACTAGCCATAAAACTAGATGAGCCAGAGGCTTATCAAAATACCCCAAACTTAAACTTTGCTTGTCCCCAAGCAAACTAAGACTATTCAATCAACCTTGCACAAATTCAAGCAACACATCAAAACAGTTTTCTTCAATGTCCCCCCTTCCAAACAAAGCAATCCCCACATTCATTTATTCTAAACATTTGAGAATTTCATCATTCAAACAATCAGAAATCTAAGCAGGGGATCTAAGTTACACACAAGAGGGAGATCACCAATTCCAAACAACTGCCTTCCTCACAAGGGCATTTAGTATATCACCCAATCACTCAGTTTGTTTCAGGCTATCAACATTGCACTTAGTTTGACTTTTCAAGAACACTTCCCATAAATTTGATTTTCATCTCAAATAGGTTCCCACAGAAAATATGTATGCAACATCAAAAGGTCTTTTATGGGTTGTAATGGGGCCTGGCTAAGGGTAGGATATACAAAAGGAACTAGGCTGAAGACCCTAGGAACTAAGAGAGCATGAACACTTTTTTACACTTTGAAATTAACTCAAGTTCCTTTCTTCATTTTTTTCTTTATGCTTCTGGGTGACTACAGCCTCTTATTTTCTAATACTTTACACTTTTCTTTTCCTTTTTTTTTTTGTTTTGTTTACATTCATCATTTTTTTTCTACAAGCCTTTGGCTCCAACCTTTTTATTGTATTTTTTTTCTCAATCCCAACAACATATTACACCTTGTAGCCACCCCAAACTTAGTTCTTGCACCCATTCTAAGATTACATGCTCTCCTAATCCTAAGATCGGGTTAACATGGTTTTCCAGATTTTTGGGCTTATAACATTAGGTTATCAAGAATTAAAGGCTAATAGGCTCAATGGGGCTAACTAGGGAACATGCATTAGGGATGGTTATTATTTATTTTTTTTTGCTAAGTAGCTATTTACAAAGAAAATGCCTAAATCATCTGAAGCAAACACATAATCATGCAAACCAAAAAGAGACTCAAGCAAATTCAGGAAAGTGCAACTTGAAAGTGAATTTCACACAGTCAAAAACATGTTGGAGGCTCAAAACCTCACCTGGACATTATTTTGCAAATTGCTTGACAGAGATTATATCCCTAGTGTGTGCTTCCTGTCACCCCAAACTTATCATAAATCATGCCATCATAACAAAATCTCAAAGTTCATTTTTCAATCACATGGGGATCAAATTTCAAAAAAATTTCTCAAATCCTAGGGGGGAAACAGTCAACACTATCATGCAATCAATCTATGCAAAATCAATAAAATCCAATAAACTTGCCAATACAAGACTTAACACAACTCCTGAGCTTCTCAAATTATTCAGGAGCTTTATTGAAACAAAACAGAAATAAAGCAAGCAAAGAAAATTAAAAGAACAGGGTTAAGAAAAACTCATTGAAGGGCGGTTCCACCAGGATCTCATTGCTTGTAGCATAAGGCCCACGTGATGGACAAAGAGTGGGAGTTCATTCCATGCTTCCCTAACTCGCAGCCTTGATGTGGGGGTGAGCACTTGACAATTATGATGACTTCGCCGAGTGCGGCGGACTTCTCACTCCCCTTCGGGTCACAGCTGACCTCTTTATCTACAAAGTCTCCCCAATAGAAGTGGGGCTCAACCTCTTGGACCGGCCATGGTGCAAAATCCAAGGGTGCAAAATCCAGAGCTTTTGGTTCCACAGGGGGAGGTGGCAAACAGATTAGTGGGGTTTCCGGTGTCTGCTTCAACTTCTGCAAGGTCTTCATTTACTGCACTAACAAATTTATCACCTGCTATACATGCAGAAATTTCAGCACACACCACACAAAGGTTAGTGTTAGTAAAGTCAGTACATATATCACAATAAAATGAATCAGTAAAATTCTGAATGTCTGGAAATTCAGCAATTAATTCATCCACCCCATTACTCTCAACACATGCAATTGATTTACTTGAATCATCTACTTCCAAAGGTTCTTCATTATCCTCAGGCACGGGGAAGCAGATGTCCTCCTGATCTTCCTGATCCTCATTTTCTATGTTAACATGGCCCTCAACCTCATTTGTCTCCTGTTCCATATGGATGCTTTGCTTAACATACCTTTCAAAATAACATTCTACACACAAAGCAGTGCCAGAACAATAACAATCATCACATGCATTAGAATCAGGGGATTCAACACACAGTTCATCAATAGAAACATTATCAGAATCATCATCAGAAATATTTTCAAGAATAACTTGTGACTCTGTATGTTCTTCAAGGGGCTGTGGATTTAGCATTGCAGCCGAGTTGGCAACAATTTGATCAATTTGCATAGCCAACTTCTGAGATTCAGCTTCACTCCTCTGATATTCAAGATTACTCGCCTCCATCATCTGTTGAAATTCGAGATTACTGGCTTCCATCCTCCGTTGGAATTCGAGATTTTGCTCTGCTATCCGTTGATTATTCTCAGCCATTTGTCTGAGCATGTCCTCTAGTGAAAGTTCGGAAGGTGCAGATGTGGTCACTTGGGGAGGATTCTGGGGTGGTGCCAGTGGTAACATCAGTTGTGAGTCTCCATACCAAGGGTTTAGATAGTTTCCCCAACTCAACAGGAAGGCTTCCTTCAAATCAAACCAGCTTGAGATGGAATTCTCATCAAGACAATACAACCAATCTCTTGCAGCACCTTCAAGTGAGAACTGGAAAGCTTCCATCTTGATGTGGTCTTCTGTTATTCCTGCAGGTCTCAGCATTATAGAACAAGCAATCTGGAACTCCCTCAGATGCTCCTGCGGATTTTCACCTGCAAAACCACTAAACCTTGGCAACCAGTGTGATAAACTAAGAAAATCAGGAAAATATATACATGGTGGTGGTTCATAGTAAACATTAGGCATGTAACCATATATGTGATTATCCATGGGGGGTGCTAAAATTCACAACCAGACAAAACAGACAAAACTAATTCAGCAAAGCAAAAAGTTTTTTCTTTTTTTTTTTTAATTTTATTTTCTACTAATAACAACAAACAAGAGTCCCCGGCAACGGCGCCAATTTTTGAACGCGCTGTCGCCACGCGTCAAAAAGATCGAGCGTTTACAAAATAATGCAGATAGGGAGCGACAACTCGAGTATCGTCTCTCAAGGACTCTTTAGTTGTTGTCGTTATTAACAGAAAAGTTAGTAAAAGTCAGATTTGGGGGGGTTGTTTTGGATTGAAATAAAATAAAGAAAACAAAACAATGAAAACAAAGCAGTTAAAGAGAATAGCAAATAAACTAAAGACGATTAACCTACTGTTCTCGGTTTCCCACTATCATTGGTTCATGCAAATCCAAGCCCTAAGCAGATTCTAAACCCTTTCCGATTGTAGCATCAATTTACAAGCGAAATCAATACTACGAGACATATATTCCTATTCCCGAATTAAGCAAACGGGGTGAAGCACTCATGAACTAAGTGAACATGATTGAACACACGCGAATTAAGCAAACGCGATTATATATAGGAACATACAATCATCGAAATAAATCAATACTAATCCTATACATATCTGAATTAAGCAAACAGAAACATATAGAACAAGATCGAAAAGGAATAGCAATTCAAATAGGAAATCCAGAACCTCAAGTGTAATTGAAACCAATCCCAGTAGATTAATCTAGGAGACTAGTTCTCCATTACAAAGGAAAAACAAAAGACAAGAATTGAACTACTGAAAGCTACTACTACTGTCTAAGACTAGCCAAAACTGGCTAACTCTGACTCCCTCTTCAGTTCTGCCTAAGATTGTCTTATATACACGTTTCTAGAATCATCCTGTTCGCGAGGCGAAGCCTCTCTCGCGACGCGAATAATGCGAACAGTCTGCAACTTTTGATCTTCTCGCGAGGCGAGCATACCATTCGCGAGGCGAGAATCTGAAGAGTCTTCTTATTACGCCCGTTATGAACATCAGGGGCCAACCGTGATGCTTTCTGACTTCCAGGCTCGCGAGGCGAACACTTCAACTTCAAAACTGCCACAGCCGTGATCTTCAACACGGGTAAACCGTGATAGTCTCTGACTTTCAGGGCTGGGTGACTCGCGGGGCGAGATAACCTTCGCGGGGCGAACCAGAATTATTTCCTTTTTATTAACCTGAAAAACAGAAAATAACATAAGTACTTTATTTAACTCTAAATCAACTAAATTAACCTAAAAACACTTTACAGACTCAAAATACTACTTAAGGACAATCAAGTCTAATTTGGGTGAAAATGATATAAAATTAGCACAAAGCCATGGTCTTTACTAGTTATAAAACCAGTCAACCAGAGGCTCATCAAAATATCCCAAACTTAAACTTTTGCTTGTCCCCAAGCAAACTAAAACTCAAAAACTTAAAAAGACTCAAGACAAGGCAAAACATGGCAAGCTTAAGGACTCAATCAACTTTCACACAAATTTCAAGCAATTTTTCAAAATAAATTTTTTTCTTCAATGTTCCCCCCTTTTCAAACAAAGTAATCCCCACATTCATTTATTCTAAACAGTTGACAATTTTATCATTCAAACAATTATTAATCTAAGTAGGGGATCCAAGTTACACACAAAAGGGAGATCACCAAATCCAAACAACTGCCTTCCTCACAAGGGAAATTTGTGTTTCACTCAATCGCTCAGTTTGTGTCAGGCTATCAACATTTCTCTCAGTTCACTTTTAAGAGCACTTCCCAAAAATTTGATTTTCATCTCTAAATGATTCCCACAGAAAACATGCAAGCAACATCAGAAGGTCTTTTATGGGTTGTAATGGGGCCTGGCTAAGGGTATGATATACAAAGGAACTAGGCTGAAGACCCTAGGAACTAAGAGAGCATGAACATTATTTACACTTTGAATTTAAATCAAGTTCCTTTTTCATTTTTCATTTTGCTTTGGGTGACTACAACCTTTTTATTTCTTTTTGGCATTTTTGCACTTTTAAAAAAAAAAAATCTTTTTCTTTTTTTTTCTATTTTTTTCACAATTTTTTTTTCTCAATCCCAAACAACACATTACACCTTGCAGCCACCCCAAACTTAGTTCTTGTACCCATTCTAAGATTCCATGCTCTCTTAATCCTAAGATCGGGTTAACATGGTTTTTCAGATTTTTGGGCTTATAACATTAGGTTATCAAGAAACAATAGGCTAATCAGGCTCAAAGGGGCTAACTAGGGAACATGCATTAGGAATTGGTTATTTTTAGGCTAAGTAGTTATTTACAAAGAAAATGCCTAAATCATTTGAAGCAAACACATAATCATGCAACCCATAAAGAGATTCAAGCAAACTCAGGAAAGTGCAACATAAAGTGTTATTTTCCACAAAAATAAGTTTTTTTTGGGGGGGGGGGGGGTTGGATTGAGATGCAATCAAAGAAAACAAAATAATGAAAACAGAGCAATAAAACAAGACAGTTCAAAGAGGTTATCAAATGGCCAAAAACGGATTAATCTATTGTTCTCAATTTCCCAACTATCATAGGTTCATGCAATTTCCAAGCCCTAAGCAGATTCTAATCCCCTTCCGGTTGTAGCAACAATTTACAAGCGAAACCACTACTACAGATACATGTCCCTATTCCCGAATTAAGCAAACGGGGCTAAGCCCTTCGTGAACTAAGCGAACACGAAACGTACACACGCGAATTAAGCAGACGCGATTAATTATAGGAACATGATATCACCGGAAATAAATCAACACAATACAATATACTCCTGAATTAAGAAAACAGAAATATAAAGCATGGCATTGAAGAAGGAAAAGCATATAAAACAGGAAATACAAGAACCTCAAGTATAATGGAAATTGATTACAATAGATTAATCCTAGAAACTTAGTTCTCCATAACAAAAACGAAAACACACAGAGAAGAAATGTAAACAGAAAAATGGAGAAGCAAAAGTCACTCCAAACTGTTCAGAACAGCTATTTATACTAATCAGAAATTAAGTCTACTCGCGAGGCGAAGCCTCTCTCGCGACGCGAATCTTGTGAACAGTCTGCAACCTTTGGTATTCTCGCGAGGCGAACACACCTTCGCGAGGCGAGGCACTGAAGAGTCTTCTTATTACGCCCGTTATGAATATCAAGGGCCAACCGTGATGCTTTCTGACTTCCAGGCTCGCGAGGCGAATGGATGCTCGCGAGGCGAGACTCTTCAACTTCAAAAGCGCCACTAGTGACCTTCAACACGGGCAAGCCGTGATCGTCTCGACTTTTCAGGCTTGGGTGACTCGCGGGCGAGATCTTCTTCGCGGGACGAACCAGAGACCTTGCATTTTCTTGGAACAGTCAGCTTCGGGGTCGCGAGGCGAAGAGATGTTCGCGAGGCGAATCCCCTGTTTCTTTATTTTCTTGACTTCCAACTTAACCTGAAAACAAAGACACAACTATAAGTGTATTATTTGACTCAAAACTAGCTAAATTAACCTAAAACTACTCTAGAGACTCAAAACCTTGCTTGAGGACAATCTAATCTAATTTGGGTGAAAATAGGATATAATTTGCACAAAACCCTGGTCATACTAGCCATAAAACTAGATGAGTCAGAGGCTTATCAAAATACCCCAAACTTAAACTTTGCTTGTCCCCAAGCAAACTAAGACTCAAAAATCAAAAAGACTCAAGACCTGGCAAGCTTAAAAGATTCAATCAACCTTGCACAAATTCAAGCAACACATCAAAACAGTTTTCTTCAATGTCCCCCCTTTTTCAAGCAAAGCAATCCCCACATTCATTTATTCTAAACAATTGAGAATTTCATCATTCAAACGATCAGAAATCTAAGCAGGGGATCTAAGTTACACACAAGAGGGAGATCACCAACTTCAAACAACTGCCTTCCTCACAAGGGCATTTAGTGTTCACTCAATCACTCAATTTGTGTCAGGCTATCAACATTGCACTCAGTTTCACTTTTCAAGAACACTTCCCATAAAATTGATTTTCATCTCAAAATGGTTCCCACAGAAAACATGCATGCAACATCAAAAGGTCTTTTATGGGTTGTAATGGGGCTTGGCTAAGGGTAGGATATACAAAGGTACTAGGCTGAAGACCCTAGGAACTAAGAGAGCATGAACATTATTTACACTTTGAAATTCCACTCAAGTTCCTTTTCTCATTTTTCTTTATGCCTTGGGTGACTACAGCCTCTTATTTTCTAATACTTTACACTTTTCTTTTCCTTTTTTTTTTTTTTTACATTCATCATTTTTTTTTCTACAAGCCTTTGGCTCCAACCTTTTTATTGTATTTTTTTCTCAATCCCAACAACATATTACACCTTGTAGCCACCCCAAACTTAGTTCTTGCACCCATTCTAAGATTACATGCTCTCCTAATCCTAAGATCGGGTTAACATGGTTTTCCAGATTTTTGGGCTTATAACATTAGGTTATCAAGAATTAAAGGCTAATAGGCTCAATGGGGCTAACTAGGGAACATGCATTAGGGATGGTTATTTTGTTTTTTTGCTAAGTAGCTATTTACAAAGAAAATGCCTAAATCATCTGAAGCAAACACATAATCATGCAAACCAAAAAGAGACTCAAGCAAATTCAGGAAAGTGCAACTTGAAAGTGATTTTCACACAGTCAAAAACATGTTGGAGGCTCAAAAACCTCACCTGGACATTCATGCAAATTGTTTGACAGAGATTCTATCCCTAGTGTGTGCTTCCTATCACCCCAAACTTATCATAAATCATCCCATCATAACAAAATCCCAAAGTTCAGTTTTCAATTTCACATGGGAATCACTTTTCAAAACAAAAAATTTTTAGCCTAGGGGGAATCATCACATATCAATCATGCAAGCAATCTGTGCAACATCAATCAAAATCCAATAAACTTGCCAACAAAAGACTCAACACACAAATACTCCTGAGCTTCTCAAATTATTCTGGAGCTTTATTCAAAGAAAAGGAAAAACTACAACTAGTTCCCTCCCCCACACTTAAAACATGCATTGTCCCCAATGAAACAATATATCAATGAAATCAGAGTGAGGGAAAGGAAAAGAAACTCCCTGATTAAGTGTCAGTGTAGGTTGGAGCTTCCAAGGAGAGCTCCTCAACATTAACTTCCACGAGAATACCAAGATCCACACCATGGAATGGCTTGACCCTCGGCCGTTAACCTTGAAGGTCTTGTTGGTACTGTACTTTGAATCTCTCTTGCACCATAAGGAAACACATTAGTAACCACAAATGGTCCAATCCACTTGGACCTAAGTTTCCTGACCATCAATCTCAAAGCGGGAGTTAAACAATAAGACCTTCGACCCACAAAAATTCTTTCCTAACAATCATCCTATCATGAAAAAGTTTTGTTTTCTCTTTATAAATCCTGGAGCTTTCATAGGCTTCTAGCCTAAGCTCCTCAAGTTCCTGCACCTGCAGTGTTCTTTCCACACCAGCTTCCGTCATGGCCAAGTTCCAGCTCTTTACTGCCCAATATGCACGGTGCTCAACTTCCACCGGGAGGTGACATGCCTTACCAAATACAAGCCGGAAGGGGGACATTCCTATAGGTGTCTTAAAAGCAGTCCTCTGGGCCCACAGTGTGTCTTCCAGATGGCGGCTCCATTCCCTTCTGTTCGGCTGCACCATCTTCTCTAGAATTTGCTTGATCTCCCTGTTTGATATTTCAGCCTGGCCATTGGTTTGGGGATGGTAAGCAGTGGACACTCTATGTACAACCCCATATTTTCTGAGTAAGGCTTCCATGGTTCTCATTGCGAAGTGAGTGCCACAGTCACTGATGATGGCCTTGGGTATGCCAAACCTGCAAAAAATGTTGGACCTAACAAATTTGGAAACAATTTGAGCATCGTTAGTCCTAGTGGGGATTGCTTCCACCCACTTTGAAACATAATCTACAGCCAAAAGAATATATACAAAACCAAAAGAAGGAGGGAAAGGACCCATGAAGTCCATCCCCCACACATCAAAAATCTCACAAAAGAGCATGGGCTGTTGAGGCATCTCACTCCTACGAGTGATGGCAGGGCCTGTTATTTGACATTCTTTGCAATTCTTGTATACCTCATAGGAATCTCTAAAAATTGTGGGCCAGTAAAACCCATAATCCAGGACTTTTCTTGCTGTCCTCTGTGGTCCAAAATGTCCTCCAATTGGAGAGGCATGAGAGAAATGCAGGATGGACTCTGTTTCATGATCGGGGATACACCTCCGAATCACCTGATCACTGCAAAACTTCTACAGGTAGGGATCATCCCACACATAGTACTTTGCATCGCTTTTGAGCTTGTGGAACTTATGTCTACTTGTACCTGCAGGAACAACACCAGCAACAAGAAAATTTACAATGTCAGCAAACCAGGGGGTTACCCCATACAGATGTAAAAGTCTCTCATCAGGGAAATCATCTTGGATGGGAGAAGTATCCTCATCCCTTGCTATCCGGCTCAAGTGATCTGCTACCAAATTTTCAGCTCCACTTTTATCCTTTATCTCCACATTGAATTCTTGGAGCAAAAGCATCCACCGGATCAGTCTTGGCTTAGCTTCGGTTTCTTTAACAGATATGTCGAGCTGCATGGTCGGTGAAAACAATAACCCTAGAACCTAGCAAATATGACCTAAACTTATCAAGTGCAAATACAACGACTAGCGAGTTCTTTCTCGGTGGTGGTGTAATTTGACTGTGCGACATCTAATGTCCTAGAAGCATAGTGAATTACATGGGCAACCTTGCCCACCCTTTGTGCCGAAGCTGCTCCCACAAAGAAAATTGGAAGCATCACACATTAGTTCAAAGGGAGTGTCCGTCTCAAATTTGGATGACAGGGGTAGAAGTCAATGCTTTTTTCAGATAGTCAAATGACTCCTTGCACTTTTCATCAAACTGGAACAGGGCATCATTCTTCAGCGGGTTTGACAATGGCAGAGCGATCTTGCTGAAGTCCTTTATAAAGCGCCTGTAGAAACCTGCATGTCCAAGAAAAGAACGGATCTCGCGTACGCAAGATGGGTAAGGCAATGAAGAAATCACATCAATTTTTGCAGGATCTACAGAAATACCCTCTTTAGAAATTACATGACCCAAAACTATCCCCTGTTCTACCATAAAGTGACATTTCTCATAATTCAAAATCAAATCAGTATCAATGCATCTTTGTAGAACTAAACTCAGACTATGCAGACATGCATCAAATGAGGAGCCATATACAGTGAAATCATCCATGAACACCTCTATGCAATTTTCAATAAATTCAGAGAAAATGCTAAGCATGCATCTTTGAAAGGTGCCAGGAGCATTACAAAGGCCAAATGGCATCCTCCTATAAGCAAACGTACCGAAGGGGCACGTGAAGGTGGTCTTTTCCTGATCCTCAGGGGCAATATGAATCTGGAAATACCCGGAAAAGCCATCAAGAAAGCAATAATGAGATTGACCAGCCAGCCGATCCAGCATCTGATCTATGAACGGCAAAGGAAAATGATCCTTTCTGGTGGCCTGGTTCAACTTCCTATAGTCTATACAAACTCGCCAGCTATTCTGGACTCTAGTAGGCACAAGCTCATTATTTTCATTCCTAACTACTGTTAGACCGGACTTCTTTGGTACAACTTGCACCGGACTTACCCAAGTACTATCAGAGATGGGGTATATAATACCTGCCTGTAGAAGCTTAGTCACCTCTTTCTTCACCACATCCAGAATCAGTGGGTTAAGTCGCCTTTGGGCCTGTCTTACTGGTTTAGCTCCATCCTCCAATAAAATTCTGTGCATGCATCTGGAGGGGCTAATTCCTGGAATATCAGCTAAAGTCCACCCAATAGCCTTCTTGTGCTTCCTCAGAACTTCCAATAGTTTTGCTTCCTGGTCAGAGTCAAGGCTGGAAGAAATGATGACTGGAAGTCTTTCATTTGTCTCCAGGTAAGCATACTTCAGGTTCTCTGGGAGTGGCTTGAGCTCTAAGGAGGGCGGCTGCTCAACAGATGGTGCATTGGGAGTAGCCATGATGCCACGGACTTCTGCAGAACAGACAGCTCCAATCTCACTATCACTATCACTATCACCCTGCAAGGTTGAATCCAGAAACTCAGAACAAACAGAACACGGGTTAGTGTTAGTACAGTTAGTACAAGTATATACATCATCAAAACCAGAAATAAAAGGAAAATCAGAAATAAAGTCCTCATGGGTATCTTCAATAAGCTCAGAAAGCAACTCTAAGTGGAAAACAGAGTGCTCCTCCAGTGGGTGTTTCATAGCATCAAAGATCTTGAACTGGGCCACAATACCACCAAACTCCATAGACATAGTCCCATCATACACATCAATCTTAGTCTTGGATGTCATCATGAATGGTCTGCCCAAGATTATTGGTGACCTACTGGAATGTGTCTCTCCTGCCATGTCTAGGATGTAGAAGTCCGCAGGGAAGATCAAATCATCAACTTGCACTAGCACATCTTCTACCATTCCCATGGGTGGAGGCCTTTGGTCCTGTTAGCTAACTGGATGGTGAGACCTGTATACTGCAATGGCCCAAGATCAAGGTTGTTAAAGATGGAGGTAGGCATGACATTGATTGAGGCTCCCAGATCCAGCATGCAATTTTCAAACTTCCTGTCCCCAATAGTGCATGGAATGGTGAATGTGCCTGGATCCTTGCACTTCTGTGGTAGTGCCTGAGTAGGGGTTAAAGCAACAACTCTTTTTCGGCTTAGGATCGGATAAGCGCTGAGACATTCATTCCCAAGTCAACTCTCTCATTATTCTTCATCGTCCTCTTGTTGGTGCATAGATCCTTCATAAATTTGGCATATCTGGGCACTTGCTTGATCACATCTAGGAGAGGAATATTTACTGACCACCTTCTCGAATACATCAAGAATTTCCTTCTCCTTGTCTTCACCACCAATCCTCTTATTTTTCTCGAATTCGGTGTGGGAATGGGATTGGTGTTACGTACACTTTCTCAACTTCAACTTCAACAATAGGCTCGGGAGTAACCTCAACGGTGAGGCTCGGGAGTTACCTCAATAGTTTCTTCATCCTTTCCGGAGGTGGCCTCAACAACTTTTCCCGATCTCGAGAGATATAGCACTCACATTAGGATTGGAGGCATTAGGATTTATCACTGGTTGTGTTGGCAGCTGGGTTGAACCTTGAACTTGCGGTATGCTGTTTATGGATGTGGCCAGCTGTCCAATCTGTGTATGCAAGGCCTGAATACTAGCATCCGTCCTCTGCTGAAATTGTGCTGCGAAAGCTGAGACACATCCAACCTCCTTCTTTGGCTGTGCTGTGAGGCTGAATCATCCCAATTTTCTGCTGGGCGGAGATTTTGTGCGGCCATTTGTGCAGCCATTTGTTTGAGCATGTCATCTCTGAAGGTCCGAGAAGGTGCGAAGTGGTCCACTGGAGGAGGATTCTCGAGGTGCCATCGGTTGTTGTTGTTGGGATGAGTTCCCATACCGCATGATTAGGATGATTCCTCCGATTATGATGGTACCTATTTGTTGAGAGGTGCGGAGTCTTTACCTGCTGCAGTTATTGCCTTGATTATACGGATGGACTGCAAAGGCTTGAGGTGATTGATGAATCGATCCTCCTTGCGGAATGGGGCATGCCTCATATGGGTGCTCAGGAGAACTGCACATGCCACACAACACCGCAGGCTGAACCCTATCCATTGCCAATTTCTCTACCAAAGAAGTGATCCTATCAATTCTATCATCACGGTCATGGTTGGAAGTAGAACTGTGGACCTCATGCACTCCTCTTGTCTCAACCGAATTTCTTCTGGTAGTAAACTGCTGGGAATTCAGTGACATATTTTCAACGAGGAGCTTGGCAGCAGCTGGGGTTTTATCAACAAGAGCTCCCCCACTAGCAGCATCCAAGATATTCCTATCCATTGGTAGTAATCCTTCATAAAAATATTGGATGAGAAGTTGTTCTGAAATCTGATGCTGGGGGCAACTGGATGTCAACTGCTTGAACCTCTCCCAATATTCAGCTAGCGACTCATTTCCTTGTCTGATGCCACAGATTTCTTTCCTGATTGAGGCAGCTCTGGAGGCAGGAAAATATTTCTCTAGGAAGAGCCTCTTCAAATCGTTCCATGTGGTGATGGAGTTTGGCTCTAGATATAACAGCCAATCCTTTGCAGCTCCCTGGAGTGAGAACGGAAAAGCTTTCAACTTAATGTGATCTTCAATTACTCCCTCTGGTCTCAAGGTTGTGGAGCAGACGACCTGCAATTCCTTCAAATGCTTGTGTGGATCCTCACCTGCAAGACCATTGAACCTAGGCAACAAATGGATTAGACCAGATTTTAATTCAAATGGAGTATCACCACCAGGATATGAAATACACAATCCATTATAGTTGACATCAGGGGCAGCAAGCTGTCTTAATGTCCTTTGGTCTCCCATGTTTTCAAAAACAGTTTTGAAATTGGAATCACTACTAGTGCTAGCCCGAAATTCCCTACGGAGTGTGTGCAGTGTTCTTTCAATTTCCGGGTCAAAATCACGATTCGGGGCAATTAGACCTAGTAGCCAGACCAATTCAAAACAAAAACAGAAAATAAAAGAAAGAAAAGAAAATAAAAAAATGCGAAAAATAACAAATCGAGTCCCGAAACGGCGCCAATTTTGGTCGTATTTGTGCGCACGCGCCAAAAAGGACGTGCGGGTTTTAAAAGCTGTAGTTTAGGGCGACAAGTCGGATGTCGTTCTCAAGGACTCTTAAAGTGTTATTTTCCACACAAATAAGTTTTTTTTTTTGTGGGGGGGTTTGGATTGAGATGCAATCAAAGAAAACAAAATAATGAAAACAGAGCAATAAAACAAGACAGTTCAAAGAGGTTATCAAATGGCCAAAAACAGATTAATCTATTGTTCTCAATTTCCCAACTATCATAGGTTCATGCAATTTCCAAGCCCTAAGCAGATTCTAATCCCCTCCCGGTTGTAGCAACAATTTACAAGCGAAACCACTACTACAGATACATGTCCCTATTCCCGAATTAAGTAAACGGGGCTAAGCCCTTCGTGAACTAAGCGAACACGAAACGTACACACGCGAATTAAGCAGACGCGATTAATTATAGGAACATGATATCACCGGAAATAAATCAACACAATACAATATACTCCTGAATTAAGCAAACAGAAATATAAAGCATGGCATTGAAGAAGGAAAAGCATATAAAACAGGAAATACAAGAACCTCAAGTATAATGGAAATTGATTACAATAGATTAATCCTAGAAACTTAGTTCTCCATAACAAAAACGAAAACACACAGAGAAGAAATGTAAACAGAAAAATGGAGAAGCAAAAGTCACTCCAAACTGTTCAGAACAACTATTTATACTAATCAGAAATTAAGTCTACTCGCGAGGTGAAGCCCCTCTCGGGACGCGAATCTTGTGAACAGTCTGCAACCTTTGGTATTCTCGCGAGGCGAACACACCTTCGCGAGGCGAGGCACTGAAGAGTCTTCTTATTACGCCCGTTATGAATATCAAGGGCCAACCGTGATGCTTTCTGACTTCCAGGCTCGCGAGGTGAATGGATGCTCGCGAGGCGAGACTCTTCAACTTCAAAACTGCCACAGCCGTGACCTTCAACATGGGCAAGCCGTGATCGTCTCTGACTTTTCAGGCTTGGGTGACTCACGGGGCGAGATCTTCTTCGCGGGGCGAACCAGAGACCTTGCATTTTCTTGGAACAGTCAGCTTCGGGGTCGCGAGGCGAAGATATGTTCGCGATGCGAATCCCCTGTTTCTTTATTTTCTTGACTTCCAACTTAACCTGAAAACAAAGACACAACTATAAGTGTATTATTTGACTCAAACTAGCTAAATTAACCTAAAACTACTTTACAGACTCAAAATACTACTTAAGGACAATCAAGTCTAATTTGGGTGAAAATGATATAAAATTAGCACAAAGCCATGGTCTTTACTAGTTATAAAACCAGTCAACCAGAGGCTCATCACATACCTTCTACAATGGATTGGATTACTCTTCGAATATGTCACTTGACTCCACAGCTGGTGGAGCCTTTATGAATAGGCCTCTGACAGAGGCATTCAATATCATTGAAAACGTAGCCACCAACTACCACCAATGGGATTCCGAAAGAGGTAATAACCCGAAAAAGATTTCGGGGGGTAAGTTTGAAATGAATAGCACTGATCTCATTATGTCTAAAATTAACTCACTGAATAAACGCTTTGATCAGCTTGAAAAGGCTAATGTGAGTTCAATTGGTGCTACTAATATTGTTTGTGAGATTTGTGGAATGTAGTGACATGACATAATGGAGTGCCCACGTGGTATTGATCATGGATCCGGTGCTTCGGGGGAACAAGTGAACTCTTGTCACAACTTCTATGACACGAACCCGAAGTTACCAAACTATGTCCCCCCAAATTCTTACAACCAAGGAAGGAAGAATAGCCCTTACCTCTCCTATGGGAACTACGACAACACGTTGAACCACGAGTTCCAAGAAGGCCAAGGTAATAGGAAACCCGCATCGGGGTATCCTCAGGTACAAAAGTCTAAACTTGAGTCTCTCTTGGAAAATTTTGTTGAAACTCAAACAAAACAAAATGAAGAGTTTAGGCAACAAGGTAGGGCAGTCAATGAGGCAATAAAGGAGTTAGCATCTAAGGTAGATAACTTAGCCATCCATAATAAGATGTTAGAAACTCAGATTGCCCAACAAGCTAGTACATAGTCTAGACCTAAAGGTACGTTTCCGGGACAACCCGAAGTTAATCCCAATGAACATTGTAATGCCATATACTTGAGGGATGATAAACTTGGGGTGGTTGAAAAGGATGTGGAATGTGAGGAGGACATGAGCGAAGTTGAAGAAGTAGAGCCAAAGTATGTCCCTCCACCACCTTACCAACCCCCAATACCTTTCCCACAAATGTTGGTCAAGAGAAAGCAAGTAGAAATAGAAACTAAGAGCTTAATTAAGGAGCATAATGCCATGATAAAAACTTATATGCCTCCTAAACTAAAAGATCCAGGAAGTTTCTCTATTGCTTGCTCAATTGGAGAAGTGAAAATAGACCAAGCCTTATGTAACTTAGGGGCTAGTGCGAGTTTGATGCCGCTTACTATCTTCAAGAGGTTAGGAACCAAGGAACTGAGTCCATCCAAATTCTCTTTACAATTTGCGGATGGCTCAACTAAAACTCCTCTAGGCATACTAGAGAATGTCCTCGTAAAGGTAGGGAAATTTTTCATCCCTACCGATTTCATGGTGTTGGATATGAATGGGAATTCTAAATTCCCTATCATTCTAGGAAGGCCGTTCTTGGCCACCACTGGAGCGATAATAGACGTAAAAAATGGCAAGCTCTCTTTAAATGTAGAGGAAGGTATGGTAGATTTTGATTTGACTATCGCATATAACAACCCTCCTTTTGAGAGTCATGTGTGCAGGATCGATATAATGTCTCCAGAGGTGAAGGAAGAGCTTAACATGGGAGCAACTCCGAAGCTTTACAAGACAGATGATGCACCTAATGGCGATGAAGTTGGAATTGCTCATCATATGGAGTTAGAACTTCCGCCGGGAGGGAGTAAGGCCATGAAACTCAGAGTGAAAAGAGCAAAGCGAAAGCGCAATTAGCCATATGAACAAAATCGGCTCTTTGAAGGACTTCCATGGAAGAGAAGTGTTCTTGCACTTCTAGGCCCAGCCGACCCCGATTGATTGAAAGAAGTATGGTCAAGCTTAAGACCGTAAATAAACGCTTCTTGGGAGGTAACCCAAGTTTTCTTTCCCTTTTTTTTAAGTCGTTTTGAATTTTGTTTTTGAATAATTGAGAAGATTCAGAGAAAAAAAATCATAAATTAATAGATTTGCCAAGTATTTTCAGGTTAAGAAAGCAGTAAGAGCAAAAAGGCAAGGAAAAATAAAGTCAGAAGTCATCACGCCCAGGCCGTGACTGTGGTCGCGGCCGTGATTAGCTAACCATTGAAGATTAGAAAGGATCACAGTTCAGCCATGATATACATCACGGGCGTGATAAGAAGGACCCCGAAGATCAGAATGTATCACGACCTAGCTGTGATGGAACTTACGGCCGTGACAGGCCAGCTCCTATAGACCAGAATTGATCACGGCCTAGTTGTGATGAGCATCACGGGCGTGGCATATTTTCCAGCATCTCTATGACTGGCATGTGAGCCAGCACCCTCTACCACCTCGGTGTGTTGTTCCATTTTTATCCTCTCTCTGACTTGATTATTTACATTGGGGACAATGTAAGTTTTTAAGCTCGGGGTAGGGATACTTTTGCATTTTTACATTTTTCATGTTGCATTCATATAAGCATAGTTTTGCATGATCGCATGATTAGATTGCCCCCTTGCTTAGATTATGCATCCAATTGTGAGAACTTGGTGCCAAATAAATTGAGATAGTGAATTTTTGAACCCAATTTTTGTATTCTTGTGATAAGGCTAAAAATAAAAATTCTTGAGATGATCTTTTGATAGTTGATAATTAGCATGTGGTTCCTTAGATTTGTGTTTCTCATTGAATTTAAACTACTAAATGTGAGATTTTTGAGCCAAAAAGGGGTACTTTATAAATCTACCACATTCCTTATGATTGAGTGTTTTATTCCTCTTGGATTGTATTCTCTATAACTTGACTTGAAACCGTTTTGAAACTTAAAATTTTTTTAAAACATTTTAGAAAATGATCGAGGCACTAGGTGTTTTTCTGGCCTTCTGAGCTTGATTGATTAAATGCTACCCCTTAGTTGCCCAATTTTGAGCTTAAAAGAATAAAATACTTTTCTTGGTACCTTTATCTATTTTGATGAATAATGCTTAGTATGACACCTTCTAAAGTATTGCAAAAAGGGTAAAAATGTAGTTTGAAAAATAAGTTGTGGGATGAGAAAGTTAGAAAAATATTTCTCTTAAGCTGAAAGTCTCACCTTCTCCAAATAAATAAAATAAAATAAACAAAAAAAAAATGGAGAAGGGGATGAGAAAAAGAAAGTGAGAAATAAGAATAAAAAATAAAATAAAAAAAAGAAAGAAAGGTGGAAAAGTGAACTAAAGCCCAAAAAGGTATTTTAGAAGGTTGTCATGCTTTGTATTGTTTGATATTTTGTTTAGCCTTCTTGAAATTTCATTTTCTTGATTTCCCCACCTAACAATTAATCCCATGGCCCATTGACAGTGCGCCGCTCGAGCGACGCGACGCGTGCGATTCCGGCAAGTGTACCGGACTGTCGCCAAGTAATAAAAGATATCGATCCCACAGAGACTGTGATCCCGAATCGCAACTGATTTTCAAATCGAGTAAATCTGGACTGTGTAAAAAGGATTTTTATATTTTGAAATGGTTTTGAATTTTGAATTAAGAGATAACTAAAACAGAATCAAATAAAACAGAAAACAAATCTTTTTGGTTTTTCAGATCTAAATGGATTCCTAGGGATTTGGGTTACCTACGAGATCGTTTACGTTGCTAAGTCGATTACCTTTGTTAATTAGCGAAATTGCCTTGAAGGCGAGTTTATCCTCTAATAGTTTAAGATCCCTCTCGGGTTACAAAAACCGTGCCCAATTGACCCAACCCCTACTCTCGTGGTAGTCGATCTCAGATTGGACCATTTGCGTTTCGTGACAACTCGTTGATCCTCGAGGGACGACTTCTAACTCTCATGATTTCAGTCCCAAGTCTGACTCTATAGATCCGACACCTAAGTTCACCGCTAGGTTCCTCCTTAGAATGTCTAAGTCATGCAAATAAACCTAAGTTCACCGCTAGGTTCCTCCTTAGATCATCCACGTCTCGCAAATAAGCGGCCGCCAAATTTTACGAGTGAAAAACACTAGAAATCCTGAGTTCACCGCTAGGTTCCTCCTTAGAATGTCTACGTCCCGCAAATAAGCGGTCGCCGAATTTACGAGTGATTAAAACACTAGAAATCATATCTAAATCAAATCGAAATTAACGAAGATATTACATCAAATTCAACATCATAAACGAATCTCGGGCATAGCCCCAATCCCTAGAAACAAACTACTACTCAAGTCTTGCCATGGAGATGACAAGCTTGGTTGACAACATCATGCAAATACAAAAATCAGAAAGGAGGAGGAAGATGAAGATAGATCCTAAAATGTAGCCTAAGTAGTAGCCAATAGTCTCTCTATATGTGTCAAGTCTCTGAATCTCCTTATTTATAGATGTGGGAAGTTAGAATCCCAATCTAACTCAAATTCTGATTCAAATTCGGTTTCTTCAGGTCCAAGTAATGCGCGTCATGGCCGTGATGGCAATCACGGCCAGGCCGTGACGGCTTGTCTCGGGAACTCCTATGGATTCAGAACTTCGCGACGCGAAGGGGGTCTCGCGACGCGAGCCTTCTTTTCATGGCCATGATGAATATTACGGCTATAGCCGTGATGTACTCTGACTTGTGGGGATTTTAGGTCACGACCGTGATGGCAATCACGGCCAGGCCGTGACAGACTCTGACTTCAGCCTTTCTTCCTTTTCAGTTTTGCTCGATCATGGCCGTGATGGGCATCACGGATAGGCCGTGATGGGCTCTGTTTGACTCATTTTCTTCACTTTTCAAGCCCTATTTTCATCCAAACTCCATCATGGTTGATCTTGAGCATTTTACCCTTGATTTTTGTAAAACAACACCACACAAACCGCCTTACCCGTTCCAAAGGAAAATTAACCTAAAATCAAATTAAAAATGCCTAAACTACATGAAAATGCATGCAAAATGATAGACAAAGATGATGTGAAATCACACTCATCACCCATTACAACCAAAATAAAAGACCTCTTGATTCTTATGTGTTTTCATTAATAAAGTAGAGATTTGGTTAATAGTCAAGCTTATGGTAGAATACCCTCCTTGAGGAGATCGAGCGAATTGTCATACATCCTTAAACACTTGAGTGAGGTGAGAAGAGTGTCCGAATCAGTGAGAGATATGAACTTAGGAAACCTAAGCTTCTAATTGGACTTGAAATTGATTGTCTCTTGGGTACTTATTGAAT
This sequence comes from Sophora flavescens, assembly GCA_030762895.1. Taxonomy (NCBI): domain Eukaryota; kingdom Viridiplantae; phylum Streptophyta; class Magnoliopsida; order Fabales; family Fabaceae; genus Sophora; species Sophora flavescens. The sequence goes on from CM061062.1 coordinate 3,418,835, forward strand.
ATGCCTGTTACTTGGATTAGTTAATCGGGTTCTTGGTTCACTGTCCACGCACTGATTGTTTATCTTGTCTGGCCTTAGTGATTGCTTGAGGACAAGCAAAATCTTAAGCTTGGGGTAGTTTGATGAGTGTGATTTCACCTCATATTTCATTGTCATTTTGCATGTATTTTCATATAGCTTAGGCATATTTAATTTGATTTTTGTTAATTTTTACCTTGGAACGGGTAAGGCGATTTTGTGGTGTTGTTGTGCAGGAATTAAGGATTAAAATGCTCAAGATTAACCATGATGGAGCTTGCATGAAGATGAGGATTGAAAAGTGAAGAAAATGAGCCAAACAGAGCCCATCACGGCTTAGCCGTGACAGCCATCACGACTGTGATCGAGTAGAGCTTAAAAGAAAGAATGGAAAAGTAAGAACTGGTCACGACCAGCCCGTGATGCCCATCACGGCCGTGACATGTCAGCTGAACAAGACCCTCACAGGCAGAACTGATCATTGCCTAGCCGTGATGGTGGTCACGATCGTGACAGACCAACAAGTGAAGCAATCTCTAAGGCAGAACCCATCACGGCCGTGACGCGTGATATATGGATCTGTAGAAACTGATTTGATATGAAATTGTAGTTGCTTGGGATTCAAGTTACCCTAGTCTATAAATAGAGCACTTAGGCTCGAAAATAGGGACTTTTGGGAGGACTTTTGGGCTACTACACTTAGGCAAAATTAGGATTCTCCTCTTCTTCTTCTCTTCTCTTAGGTTTTATTTCATGTTTTTGTTAATCAAGCTTGTCATCACCATAGCAATGCTTGAGTAGTAACTTTATTTCTAGGGATTGGGGCTATGCCCAAGATCTGATTTATGTTATGAATTGATGTTTTACCTTTGTTAATTTCGATTTTGCTTTAGATCTGATTTCTATTGTTTTAATTACTCGAAAATTCGGTGGCTACTTATTTGCGTGTCGTAGATACTCTGAGGAGGAACCTAGCGGTGAACTTAGGTATCGGATCTATAGAATCAGACTTAGGACTTAAATCACGAGAGTTAGAAGCGGTCCTTCGAGGGGTAACGAATTGTCACAAAGCTTAAAGGGTTCAACCTAAATTCAACTACCACGATAGTAGGGGTTGATTTAATTGGGCACGATTTTTGTAACCCGAGAGGGAGCATTAACTTATTTAGGATAAATTCGCCTTCAAAGCAATTTTGATAATTAACAAGGGTAGTCAATATAGTAACATAAACAATTTTGTTGGTAACCCAATTCCTAGGAATCTCTTTAGATTTGAAAAACCCCAAATTGATTTACTTTCCTATTTTGTTTAATTGCAATTTCAAATTTGATTGTTACTTAATTCTTATTTCAAAAATCAAAACCTTTTCAAAAACCTTTTTTATATAGTCCAGTTTAATCGATTTGATAATTAGTTGCGATTTGAGATCACGGTCTCTGTGGGATCGATCTTTTTATTACTTGGCAACGAAGCCGATACACTTGCCGAAATCCACGTACATCAATAAGCTTTGCCAAACACACTGCATAAGAGCTTATGTCATCAGATAAGTCAAAAGGAGCTTAAATAAGCTCTTCCAAACGCCACCTAAATGTAATACCCGACACCCTACAATGTTCCCTATGCACTCTAGTCCTTTTCAATTTTGATGTTTTTCTTCGACATTTTCAGTGGCAGCTCCATCTCAGAGAGGGTGGGTTCGGTTGCAATGTCCCTCTTAAGAGGAGATATCTGTTGTGAGTCTCTGGACAGATGACCCTCGTAAAATTGGCTCTCACTCTCACCACCAGCTTGTGAAAACTGCTGCATCAGATTCTATGAACAACAACACATTAAAAATATAAGCTTCAAAGTGTAAGAGGATGAGTAACTAAAGAATAATAGGTTATCATTAACATTAACTATTTCAGCCCAATCTCAGAACCTTCAACCATCAACTGCTTCCCACCAACCAAATGAACATTCTCAGAGTTCACATTCTAAAATAAAAAATTACAACCCAATTATTATAAAAAAAACATCCAAAACCATGTAAGAGAGGCTAAGTACAACACAGTTAACAGTAAATATATTGGCCCTGATTTCAGGTACAGCTCCTTGAACTTGTTTAGAATTACAGCATCACGACAAACTTTCTTGACTCTAAATGACTGCTCAAACTTTCCACTGAATTCATTCCTACACTCCACTTTGAAAAGAAACGACTTATCCACCAAACCATAAATTTCATTAGGAATAGATCCTTGGGCAGACCTCTACACAATAAAACAACATATTAGCAAATATCAACATCAATACAAAAAAAATCTCAAGTACCAACAAAAAATTCATGAATGAAATAAAACATGCAGACCTTATCACATGCTTCAAACATGTCCGCACATGTTTTGTTGTTCAAAAGAGCCATAGCATCACGATCAAATATCACAAATGTTGCATAATCCGTCTCATCAATAACACGAACCATGATACAGTACCTTAGAAAAACCTTCATCACATGCTTATTGCATTTCTCACAAAAGAACATTTTGTGATCTGGATAAACTGACTTGCCACATATGCAAGCAGTGTAGTACCAATCATCATCATCAGAAATGTGTTTCACAGTAGCAGGGACAACACAGCAAGAGTCCTGCATGCACTTATAAAATTTATCAATAATATAAATTGACTTACAACATATAAAAGACCATAAGTCAGTTTGCAAAATGAAATACAATTGTCAACCTCTTTGCAATCTTTTAGACCCTCAATAGCTTCTTGGGGTCTATTGAAGAAAGTCCTCTGAGAGACCAACAGTTGGAGTTTCAATGAGCTGGCTCAACCCTTGTGTCGGATATTCCATAGTTTCATTCGTTCTTATTCAACAAACAATTAAAAAAGTGAATAACATCTGAGAGAACATTAAAAGCCAATTAAAAATTGTTAAAAACAGATAACCTGTTTCTAAGTTGCACAGTCTCTGCACATGTTGGATTGAAGACTAACTTGGTACAGTTCATACGGTTTTGTAGATGAATTTTGCCTAAAATAAATAAATAACTTATCAGTCTAACATGAGTTAAGAAATAATAGGCTCCTTTGAAAGATTTAGTTTGGAGGAACATGATACCTTTGAAGGTTTTGACTTTCCCAAATTGGACAATGATAACCACATTTTGTACATCTCCAGCAACAAGGAATGTATTCAATTCATCAGCATAGGATCCAAAGAGTGCATTCAATCCTTTGCCTATTACAAACAAAGGACAATCATTACATACAAAAATAAAAAACAAGGAACCAGGATGAGTGGTGATTGATACGAAATCATTACCCATCAGCTTCCAGGTAAATAAAGCCCTCTATTAATTCCCTCAGAAACTTATAAATCAAAGTCTTCCTAATTGAAGCATGGATTTTGTCTCCCTGAAACAAAAAGGAATTTATCAACAACTTATATGAAAAGGTATAGCAAAAAATGAAGAGGAACAACATTTAAACATCAACCTTGTCATCCATGAGAACCAACTCCATTGAAAATGGTAATTTTTGCTTACTGAAGTCAGCCACCAGCCATAGACAAACCACCCTAGCCACGATGGTCCAACTCCATTTGTTGTTTTGAATTCGGTGCTGCTCCATGAACCCGAACAAAACAATTTATAGACGATGGGAAGTATGATAAACAATAAAAAAAAAATTTAAACAAAATACATTTAAATTTAAATTATAAAAGGACAACATCAATTCAAAAGTCCTTTGACCAAGGGAACTCACATCGGTCCCTGTGAGAGGCAGAGTGTGTCAGCAAGCGCATGGCTCCATGGTCCGATGGAAAGCAGAAAGGCAAAACCACATCAGAAACCACAACCTTTGACAAAGAGAGGGGGGATGAGTTGTTTCCTACACCGTACGAAATAGAAGGCAGGGGCAAAAAATTGAAACTTTGTAGGTTTTGTTGGGATGTGGAGATTGCATGTTTTTGACAATAAATTACTGATACCTCAGAGATTTTGTAAGATTCGTTTCAAATTTAGGTTGATTTCAGAAGTAATTTTCAAAACGGTGAGAAAGTTGGTTGATGTTTTCTGAGGATTGGAGCCAAAAAGAAGAGCGGGGAAGAGAAATGAACTCTTCTTGGTTTTGGGGAGAAAGGGAAATTGCATGGTTTTGACTAATAATATATGTTTTATGGGTGATTTTTGAAGATACCTTTCAGATATAGCAAGATTGAGGAAGTTTTATGGTGGCGTTTGGAAGAGCTTATTTAAGTTTTTTTTAATTTATCTGATGATATAAGCTCTTATACAGTGTGTTTGTCATAGCTTATAAAAATAACTTATGACATCCCATAAGGAGTTCTTGACTTATTTTCATAAGTCACTGAGAGAAGCTTATGAAATTATCATAAGAGCTTATGCACTAAGCACCCTCTCCATGTTTTTCACTATTCGAATCCTCTGATGCCCCTTTCTTTCTTTTTCTTTCTTTAAGCGCTTATGGCATAAGCTCTCATGCGATAAGATCTTATGTGATAAGTTCTTAATTAAGTTGTTTATCCAAACGTACCCTATGTTGGAAACGATGAGGGTGTGGTGTTTGCTAAGAGCCTCGTGAATGGTTGTAAAACCCTGTTGAGTTGGGCCTCTGTCGTTGGGCCGCAAGTTGTGGTAGGGGACACAACCCATTTCCTTTTCTTGAGAAATTTCGAAGATGGCTTTTTTTTAGTGGATTGCTGGTTGAGCGCCATATGGAAAAAAAGCCTCCAACAATGACCTAAAAACAGATATATTATACATTTGTCCCAAAATGTACAGATATAAAATCACTTTTTTTTGGGAAATATCCAACTATGAGGATTTTGGAGATTAAAACGTCAAGATATTCCATAATCCTCCAACCTTTTTTTTGGTTAACAAAAATTTATGTTAGCGGAAGGCACACCCCCTTGTAAGGTTAGAAAAGACCATCAACCATAGCAATGATTTATGGTAGGATTTACATGTCACCTACCAATAAGGGAAATCTTCGAATTGAACACAAGCCACAACATGTGTGAGTAGAAGACTTGACCAGATAAAGATATACACAAAAGATATGTATTAGTATCATATTCTAAACTATCAGTTAGTTAAAATCTAATTTTATAATAAATAAATTCATATATAAAAATAGTTAAAATATGTTTTTTATCCTTATAAAATTGATAAAACTTGATTTTGGTCCCTATTAAAATCTTATTCATTTTTAGTCCCAAAAAAATATAAAAATTGTGTGTTTTTATCCTTGGTGTGAGACTAAGACAAACTACTTTTATTAAATGTAAGAATTAAAAATGAATAAAATTTGTATTGGGACCAAAATCAAAATTTACCCTTTTTACAGGATAAAACATATTTAACATAAAATAAAAAAACATTAATTGTCCCACGTGTACAAACGCTTTTTGGGCCTGCAGTGAATTTCAATATCCAAGCCATCAACAAAAGTGTCCAACCCAGCTCAATTTAAATTTATCAATCCAGATTGTCCCAGTTCAAAGTTCAAACACAAAAACCCTTTGCCATAGAGTCATAAGACCCATAGTGAGAGTGATCCACTTTCTTATATATCTCACTCCCAATCTTTGCTTCCACCATTTAGGGTTTCTTCTTTCCGGCCATTTCAACCAATCTTCTCTCTCTTCCACCACCATGGTTGCCGCAAAGAAAACGGTAATGCCTTCCCTTTTGTTTCAATTTTGTCTTTGATTTACATTTCTAGCTTCTGTTGTTAATGGTTTCTGTGATTTTGTGATTTTTTTTGGTTGGTGTTTCTGCAGAAGAAGACCCATGAGAGCATTAACAATAGGCTCGCTCTTGTGATGAAGAGTGGGAAATATACTTTGGGTTATAAAACTGTTCTCAAATCTCTTAGGAGCTCCAAAGGTAATGTTTCTTTTACTCCTAACATAGGATCTCTCTTTTTTATTTTATTTTTATTCTTTCTTGTTGCTTGCTTCGTGAGCTTCATTGAATTAACGGGGCGTGTTTGAATTTGTTTTTCTCCGGTAATATTGTAGAAATAATGGATTTTTTTTGTGTATGGCTTTTATAATTTTAGATTGCTCAGATTTTAGATTTATTCGTATGTTTTAGCAGTTTTAAGCTATAAGAATAGGTTGCAGGATCAAATTTCAATTTGTCAAATTGTGGGTCTTGTTAATGTGGAAATAATGATGAGGGTTTTTTAGTGTGTTGGAGATTGGAACCCATTTGTATTGTTTAGATCTCTGAAGATTATGATTTATAGTTGGTTTTTAACTGTTGTGGATTGTGCTTGTGTATTCTGTAATTTGCCAATTGTATAGAATTTGTTGTAATTTTTTTGTAATTCTTGCAGGCAAACTGATTATCATCGCCAACAATTGCCCACCATTGAGGAAGTCAGAAATAGAGTACTATGCTATGTTGGCCAAGGTTGGAGTTCATCATTATAATGGGAGTAAGTTCTTTCCATCTTTTGATGTTAATTAGTAGATCAATGCTGCATGTCCGTTTGATTTGAGAGTTTAACCATTCAAAATCATCTATTTTGACACAATATTAAGCTATTTAATTTGAAATATTGTGGTTAGGAACAATTTGTCTATACAGTTGAGGCTTTTCTTTAATTATTCATGGCTACATTTGATTATTTGTATTCTTCATCCTTAATGAATTAGGTCCCTAAATTGATTTATGTATCAAATTCGATGTACATTAAGCTTGCAATATAGGCCAGCTCTAATAGCTTGAACTTCCCCTTAATACTACTCTTGAATTGGTCAGTCAAGTTGAAAGCAGCATAGTGGTTTCAATGTAGTTAGTGTGAATAGACATGGTTTCAATGAAAAATTTTAGCTGTCAAAAGTTTTGTGGGATTTGCTTATTAGTTATAACCTTAAAGTTTCAGTAGTTACATTTGGAATCAATATGAAATGAACCATATGTTTTTAGAATATGTTGCATTGATCATATGAAAGATTACACTTGTATTGCTATAATTACAAATTACAAACTTTATATGGAATTGATAGCTATCCTTGATGTACTTGTTGTTTTCCTTGATTAAAGTACCAATCTGTTTAAGGTCAAATGCTCTGATATTTAGTAGAGATTTCAATGGACACAAGTGTGACAATCTTTAGTGGTTCCTATATGTATCAGTTTTGTTTAGCATGTCTAACAAAGAGTTTCTTGGTTATAGACAATGTGGATTTGGGCACTGCATGCGGCAAATATTACAGAGTGTGCTGCCTCAGCATCATTGATCCTGGTATCTGATATTGTTTAACTATAACTAATTAAATATTAGAAACTTATTTAATGCATTTTGTTTTTCTAAATTTGTTTGTTTTTATTTTCAGGTGATTCGGATATCATTAAGACATTGCCTAGCGAGCAGTAGACTTGTATCAAATCCTCTTTTTTATGAAACTTCGATTGATTTTCTGTTTTCAGTTGATTAAGCATTCTTGAAAGAAAATATAATGTAGTCTTAAACTATCTGGTTGTATGTGCGGTTAATGTTTTCTGGTATTCTACCTCGTTGAGCATTAAGTAATTTTGTTTGGGTAATTTTTGCTTAAAAATGGTTTAATGAGCCATTTTTTTTTGAGGGAATGAGCCATTTTGTTAGCAACTTCAAATGTTTGTTGACATTGTTTTGCCTTTAAAGCAATGGTCCAATGCAATGGAGTTGGTTAACTCCTTTTTATGGGCCAACATCACTGCTTTTGGGTGTGTAGAGCTTATTTGAGTTTATGAGAGTAGCCTTATGAAAATAAACTTATTTAAATAGTGAATGATTTTTTTATAAGCTTATTTTAGCTCATTGCAATAAACTCACTAGAGAAGCTTATGAAAATAACTTATTTTTAGTTTACTTGAAATTTTTTTTATTGAATAATTGTTTGATTAAGTTGTTTATCTTTGGAGCATGAGCTTATGAAAATAAACTTATTTAAATAGTTAATGGTTTTTATATAAGCTTTTTTTAGCTCATTGCAATAAACTTGCTAGAGGAGCTTATGAAAATAATTTATTTTTAGTTTACTTGAATTTTTTTTATTGAATAATTTATATAATTATTTTTAGTTGATCAAGGAGCATGATCTTTGGAGTCTCTCACATCTATAGGGAAGAAAATTTTTGGGCAGATAAGTTAGTCTCTTTTGAAGTATCTTCCAAATGTTTTACTTGGTGGGATATCATCCCTAGTTTCAGTTTAGAAGACTATAACTGCAATAGATATTGGTCTTCCTAGTTTTAGATTCTCTTAATTATTCTTTCATGGGTCTTGGCTCAATGCCCCCATGTTTTTGTATTCTTTTATTTTTCTTAATATATTTCTGGTGTGGTGTAAATGATGGGTGAAGGTGGTGGTGCCAACCTAGTTGGGATGACCATTTTCTACAACGATCCTTTTGTATGTCTTTTTTGCCTTTTTAAAAAAAAAGTTGTTTATCTAACTGTACTCTTTTTTACTTTATATATATATTTAAGCAATTTTCATTTCAAATAGTGAAAAGTTCATCAACAGAGTCCAAGAAGTTATCTGTAAGAACTAAGGTGCGTTTAGGTAAATAACTTAATTAAGAGCTTATCACATAAGATCTTATCGCATGAGAGTTTATGTCATAAGTGCTTAAAGAAAGAAAAATAAAGAAAGGGGCATGAGAGGATTCGAATAGTGAAAAACACAAAGAAGGTGTTTAGTGCATAAATTCTTATGTTAATTTCATAAGCTTCTTCCAGTGACTTATGAAAATAAGTCAAAAACTCATTATGGAATGACATAAGTTATTTTTATAAGTTCTGTCAAACATACTGCATAAGAGCTTATGTCATCAGATAAGTCAAAAGGAGTTTAAATAAGTTCTTCCAAACGTCACCTTAGTATGTCACATTAATGTACTCTAATGGTGATCACAATGAGAATTAGTTTTTTTTAAAACTAGTTAAGCAATTACGGGATTTTGCGTATCTTATGAAGGTGCAATTATTAATTATGCTTTTCTTAGAATGCTGGTTTCGATGCCATTGATAATGGTACTCCAACAAACTAACGGTGACATGGGCTGCTGCTTGCTGGGCAGAACTCAAGTTCCAATTAAGGATGGGTGCATCTTTATTCATTCATTTTATCGATATCCATGTTACTCACAAAAGGGTTACAAATTATCTGCCAATCAAATTATGCACTAGGCATATTGTTCTAAATAGAATAGTCTTTGTATAGAAGACAAATGGCTAAACTATTATTTTGGTCCCTTATTTGTTTTAAAATATTTTGGTCCCTCAATTTTTAAAATGTTTAAATTGGTCCCTTATTTAAAATATTCAATTTGGTCCCTCAATTTTTAAAATGTTCAAATTAATCCGTCATTTGTTTTAATTTATTTAACTTAACGGTGACACTTAACGGAAAAGACTTTTTTGCTTAATGCTTGACAATTGAATGATCAAATTGAATATTTTAAAACAAATAATGGATCAATTTGAACATTTTAAAAATTAAGGGACCAAATTGAATATTTTAAAACAAATAAGGAACCAAAATAGTAATTTAGCCAAAACAAATACATAACAATTATATATTTGATTCACTTAAAATTGACAAATCTATCATCTTATTATTTTTTTGTTACAAACCCCTCTGGCCCACTTAAAATTAACACATATTATATAATATATTAATTTATAAAATGTTAATTAATCTTGTCTTTTAAACAATTTTCTCTTTTTACCTGCATGTGTTTGATTCGAGTGGTAACGGGCTCGGGTCCTTTAAGTAAGTGATCATGGATTCAATCTAAGACTCTTGCATATGTAGAAAATCTGATTGAAAGAGATCAACTCTTCAATGTCGTTCAATATTTCGATGGATTATTCTTTGCAGAGTGCAATTGAGCACGAAGGATACCTGGAAAAACAAATAAACAATTTTCTATTTTTTTCTCAAATGAATAAAAGAATTTATAAAATGATTTGTTGAAAGATATAGCATTTCTTATTTTGGTTGTCTTCTTATGTACATTTGATTCCTTGAAATTGGTTACCGGCCACATATTGTTTAGGTTGAAGGGAACCTCGACAGATTTTGGGGTCCTGGAACATGCAACGTGTAAGATAAATAAAAGTGGGTCCATCAGAATCCTATTAGATGCATTTATTGGTTAATAAGCATGCATATCTCTTGTTGCAAAACCTGAATGGCTAAGCACAGATAAGAAATTAGTTTTTGTGTTGTAGCGGTTCATTATCAATCAGCTATCATGGGGCCAATAGCCATTAATGGAAGTACGAAGTACTGCTTTCTCATAATAACCTCATGCTTCTTTTGGTGTTCTGAAGCTCTGATATGTGATAACGAAACCAGTTCTGTGCAGTTTGGTACTTTCAAGAGGTATCCTTTTCTTTGTATAAAAATGAAGCCATGGATTTGAATCTCACTCCTTTAAGTTTTTCAAAGCGAGAAAATACTGGTATTCATTTTTCAAGTGCCTATTTCTTCACCATTTCAATTTGTTAGCTTTCAAACAAAAAAACCAAGGTCCTTAAGATAACCTTGTTCTAATTCTATAGGAATTGATATGTTTCTGCTTGCTTGAGAAAGCTACTAGAAATAATGAAGTTAATTACAATTCTTGAATTAGGAAATGGATATTAATAGAGCTGTAAGATGCACTCTTGGTGGTGCAGGCTGGCCTGAGCTGTATTACACTCTGTTGGTGTTTCTGGTTTAAGGAACATTGGTTGTGATTTATGCAGTTTTTGAAAGTTGTATTTTTGGGGTTTTCAGGTTCAGTTAGAGGCATTCTTCTTTTGCCTTCTGGTTTGTTATTGGCTGTGATTTTTGCAGATGTTCAAAGCTGTTTTTTTGGGGTTTTTAGCTTCAGTTAAAGGCATTCTTCATTGGCCTTCTGGTTTTTTTTTTTTTCTGTACAAGGGTGGTAATGCCAACAAGAGTGCACAAAGGTGTTTTGGGTACTGGGACTGTTTTCCTGCACTGCACTCGGGTTTTCTGCTATATGATTTTCGTTTGTACAGTGGGTGTTTGTGTAGGGGTTTGGGGGTCCTTTTTTGTTCTGCGGTTCTTGTTGTAATTGGTTAGGCACTACTGGTGCTCATAACTTTATACATAAATATACCTATTTGTTCATCAAAAAAAAAAAAACAAAAATCTTTAGTGCTGTGATTATTGCTTTTGCTATGAGCATCTTTTTTTGGTGTCAATGAGGCTCTATTAAATTAGAAAAATAGATGTCTCTCCAGTGTTCTTTTTAGTAGGCAAAATAACATGGATTTTCATTTCATGATGTTTCAGTGTTTCTTGCTTAAACTGAATCCTCCAGAGCAGTTTGTGTTCTTGAAACTAAAATATCATGACACAAACATAACTGATTATCTATATAACATTGCAGGAGTGAACCACAATCAAAAACAGCCTTTGGGGTTATATTTGATCAGTATCTGTATCCTATAGATGTTACTTATCCTTTTCTTTTTCTTCTTTTCAATTTTTTCTTCAGGTTTTCATGGCTGCATTTCCAATATGTTACAAAACGCCTTACAAGGACCAAAACCTACCAACCCAAAGTGGGACAAAACAGAATGAAAAGAGGTTCATGTATGACTGTGGTAATATGCTAAGATCCTTCACTTCAATTCATAGTCATATTTGCAGGAGTTGCCATCCCTCATATAAAGTCAACAATATCCTTACAAAATCAAACACAAAAGAGAGGAATGCACGTACGTATATAGTTCATAGCAAAGACTCTCTGCATAAGACTCTGGCTGAAGTAATTCAAGGATGTTATTCAAAGAGAGAAAACCTTTCCACAGTTTGGTGTTCAGCAGAATCTAGATCTATCGAGAAGCAATTACGATCATTAGATTCTTATTTTGGAAAACTCCAAGATAATGCTAAATTATGTACTTTTGATTCATCAAACAAGGTGATGCTGGAACATCGTAGAGATGGTCAATCCAGGTCAATAAATGGACTGGAGTCTCTCAATGAGTATCTTGGCAAACTAAATAATGGTAAAGTGTAATTTCTTTGAGTATTTGAGTGTCTTCTCATTTATTTTCCTTCTGGTATTCTAGCTGAATATCTCTTACTTAAACCTTGTCTCAACTGAGAAAAGAACAAGTTTGTTTCAAAGGTTTGCGTAAACAAGACTGATCATTTCTTTTGCAAGTTTGCAACCCAATATTTGAAAGTACTAGGCATGAATTTTTGAATTTGTAAATGCTGATATTGTAAGTTTTAGAAAGTATTGACTTGTAAGTATTTTTATTTGCAGATGTAAACCAAGAATCCGGCCTGCCATCTTACATTGAGAATTGTAGTGAAGACAATTTAGCACCAAAACAATCTTTCAGCAAAGATACTGAAAGAGCAAATTTTAGGAAAGGGAAAACTTATTGGAATATAAGAAGAATAAAAGGTATGCGTGGTGTAAGGTCCGCTATAGATTCTCAGCAGAACGATGATACCTCCAGTCTCTACCTAATGTAAGTCCTACCATGTCATGATTCATGTTTTATTTGTTCATAGACTTCTCTTGTTGCTTTCATACTTAGTTTCCCCATATTAGTTGTTCAATACAATACATATCATGAATCACTCTCTTTTACCCTTCTATGTTATTATCTTGTCTGCAGTGGCATATTGGTTTCTGTGAACATTGCAGTATTTCTATTTGAAATAGCAAGTCCTATAAGGAATTCTGACTTTGAGCTGTTTTCACTACCGCTACTATATGGAGCAAAGATAAATCATTTGATCATGGTTGGAGAATGGTGGAGGCTTGTAACCCCTATGTTTCTGGTACAAGATTGAGAATTGGGTCCGTGTTTCCATTCCACATATATAGAGCACTGTTTAAATGACACTCATCACAGTTTGGGAGAATCACATGATTTAATTTCTGATATTTGATTTAAAGTTGGACCGTAAATTATTTTATGCTAAGTTTACTTTGGGTATTGACTTTATTCCGAAGTTTTAACTTTCAAACTCAAACCATTATATAGTCTAGAATTGCAATGATATACTTCCTGCATTGAAAGTATTGTCATTGCTTATTGCTATCATGAAAAATCAATAACAGTATCAGGGGTCATAATGCATTATGTAAATATGTGTACAAAGTTGATTGAAACTCTAGAAAGTAGAAACTTTTCAGACAAATAAAACGAAAAGGCATATTCTGTCATGTTTTTAAGTGATCTGCTTAATACCACATGCTAAATTATTGTAATGGTGATTGTGTTTCTTATACCTGCTTCTTAGGAATTTTTTCATATGCAGCACGCAGGAATACTTCACATGGCTCTCAGTTGTTGGGCCCTTGTATCATTTGGGCCTCAAGTTTGTAGAGGCTATGGTCCATTTACATTTTTCTTGATCTACATACTAGGTGGAGTTTCTGGCAACTTGACAAGCTTTCTACATACACCAGATCCAACTGTTGGTGGGACAGTAAGTATCATTCTACAATTCTAAGTGATTGTCCTTTTCATTCAACCAATTTTTTTTATTATATTTTTTTAATGATTAAGCTATAATATTTCATTTTTCTATTGAAATGAATTCTAGAGAATTATATATTAATGTGACTTTTTACACAAAGGTAGAGTTTTGCTTTTCCCCATAATGTTTTTGAATAAGGATGCTATATGATTTTGATTAATCCCGATTATAATGAGCTTCTTTGTTCATCTGTCACTGTCTAACTTCAACTTGTACTCAGGGACCTGTATTTGCAATAATTGGTGCTTGGCTCATGTATCAAATTCAAAACAGAGATGTTATTGCAAATGATGCTTCAGAGAACATGTTCGGGAAGGCAATAATTGTTACAGCTCTTGGTTTCATATTAAGCAACCTTGGTCCAATTGATGAGTGGTATGAATTACATTATTCAGAGAATGTAGTTTATAGATGAAACTCAATAAAATATCGATGGGACTTAACTTTAAAAGGAAGAGGCCATGTAGGTAAAGAATTATGATATTTTCACACTGCTTTTTTCCACATCCCTTTTTTTTTTTGAAGAGTTTTTCCACATCCTTTTGTTTCTACTTTATAATCATTAATTATATATCCAGTGCTATTTTCAAAGCAAAAGTCTTTTGATCAATGGTTATAAAATAGGTGTAAAAAAGGAAATGAAGAAAAAGAGTGTAGAGTATCTTTTTTCATATGTAAGGATCTCACAGGATACAAGCAAAGTTCACTTTTCTTATCAACGCCTGTGTTTGGAAACTCAGGGATCAGCATGTGGATATGCGTTGTGGAGAAGTTACTGTGAGTAGCTTCTCCATTTCCAACGTAATTATGAGGGTTTCAAACGTGGTTCCAAATGCCTTAAAGGTGTTATAAGAAATAATAAAGTTTTGATAATTTATATGTCAAAAAATATGCAGGAGAACTCAAAATAGTTGAATGGAAGAAATATATTTAGGAAAAAAGAAGTTATATATTTCCAAAATGTTCTTTAGATTGTGAAATAGAAACCTTTATTTGGTGGTTGATTGGTTTGTAGGACACATTTTGGAGCAGCCTTCACAGGCATGGCATATGGCTTTTTAACAAGCCCAACTCTTCAGCTGGATGATGCATCCACAGGAACAGGTCAAGAAGAAGGACTCAAACTTGTTAGAAAACATGGTGGCTCATGCAAATCACTAATTGTATTCACCATTTTCATCATTGTTTTAAGCTCATTCCTTTTCTTTATGGAGCCCCCCCTCAATGCCCTGGCATGCAGCAGCAGTTGATGAACACTTGGTATAGACGTATATATTTGGTTGATGAAACATGTCACCAACTCATCAGGTTTCTCCACCTTGTAGGAAGGCATTTGCAGCTGCCTTACAAATGGATGTACATTGTAAAAAAGGAAAGAAAAAAGTGTGAGGAGTGACAAAGGAGACAAGTACTAGGCATTTATCACTGAGATTGTTTCTGTTATTACACATAATTGAGGGTTACAATAATATAATTGTATAACCTGTGTTAAAATATCTAGACAAAGTTTCTATTGTACTGTAGAATATTCTAGAGTATTTTGAATGATCTTTTTATATAGTGGAATTAATCAGTTATTCAATAGAGCAATACTCTGCAATTATTTACTATTCATCACGTTTTTTGATATATTATTTTCCTAGTAAAAAAATACACTCCTACTTGCCTACTTTAAAGATAAGCTCAATTTATAAGCTCAATATAAATAGGGATTGATGATTGATTTGGAATTTGTATCATATTGTTCAACGTTATATATTTATTATAAAATATTATTGAGATTCTTATTTCTCATATTTTCTTGCCTAAATCATATAATTTCAATAAAATATGAAACTGGTAGTATCCCCTGTGATCTCCATTGTTGAGTGCTTTGGTGAAAGGTGATGGGTGTGAATTTGTGAACCCGATCCTCTCCATTTGTTGGAGAAATGGACATTTCCAGTCCATTAAATATGGACCATTAACGTGGCAAAAGAAAGAATCAATGGTTATGATTTAATATGTTAAATTAATTACTATTTTATTTATAAAAAAAAAAACACATTGGAAACCCAAGGACCTGCAACCCTCCTCCGCCCAGAGAGTGTCGCACCGCCACCGCGCCTCCTTGACACCCCACTGCATAACTGCCGTCACGCCTCGCGAAGGTTGAAGGTTCGACGTCCCTTCATCTCCCAGAAGCACCGCCGTCACGCCCTTCGTCGCCCCTTTACCTGTGCCGCCGTGCGTCGCTGGAGTGCTGAAAATGATTCGCCCAACTCCCAATTGAGATTTGTATTCTGTATGTTGTATTGATCTGCGCAAGCCAACCCCCCTAGTGTGTTTTTTCTTTTCTCATTCATATTATACAATGAAAGAATTGAAAATGTCATAAGCATAACAAATTTCTCATTCAGATTGTTGCTTCTAAAATGTGAATAGCTAAAAACATCTTATGTTTTTGCAACTGAAGTTGGGTAGTCTTTGTACACTATGGTTATGGTTAGTAGTCTGTTTCTTCAAGTTTGGGTTCAAAGAAGAAGGTTGATTAAGAGAAATCATTCAAGTTATAATCCAGAGAAAGGAGAAGGTTGTTTCAGAGAAAGCATTCAAGTGAGTGGGTACGGCGGCACGGAGCAGTGGCGGGGTGAGACGTGGAAGACGACACTGTTGCACGGGTTTCCAATTCCTCTGTGTTTTTTTGATAATTAAAAGGTGAATTCTCCTATGCCTTCCATAAAATTGGGGTTAGATTTACCCAGCTCACGTGGATCAACGAGGTGCTGCCAACCAAGTCCAGCTCATTTAAAATGGTCCACCTCTTCAAAGGCTTAGTCAAACCTCATTAAGTGTATATTTGCAAAAATAATTTACAGTGATATGTGATTTTCCCCTTCTATCCTTCATTCATCCATTCTTTGCAAAATCAGAAACTCAGCAAAATCCTAAACCTAAACGCATCATCATCATCATACCCACACCAAAGTAGCAAGCATCAACACCCACACCACCCCTGTTCGCCGGCGTTCAACAACCCAGTCGGCGGCGGCCCTTCCTCCCCCCTTAGTTTCGACGGCTGCCCCTCCTTCACCATAGCCTCAATCTCCAACCTAAAAGTTACCCAGAACTTGAACCCCGCACCTTGTCCACCGCCACTGAAGTTCTACGGCGCAGTCCACAACCCAGTCGGTGGCAACCCTTTTTCCCCCGTGTTTGCGACGACGGCCCTTCCTTCCCTCGTGTTTTCGACGGTGCCATTCCTTCCCCCTTGTTTTGGATGTTGATTTCGTTCGCCCTCGTCTTGTGACAGTGTTTCCTCCCGCTTCTGCCTTCCACCTCCAGCCGTCCCAGATTCGTTCATTTGTTACAGCTCGCGTTCACTTGGAATCAAAGGGGGAAATAAGGGTGGCAGTGGTCTGCGTTTTGGACACCGCCGTCGAACAGTGGTGGCGGTGGGCAAGGTGTGGGTGAGGCCGTCGAAACCAAACCATTGTTGCTCAGTGATGCAGATGAATGTTTAGGTTTTAGGTTGGGTTTGGAGTACGTGATTTAGCTGGTGTTCTAATTTTGCAAAGAATGGATGAATGAAGGACAGAAGGGAAAAATCACATATCAGTGTAAATTATTTTTGCAAATATACCCTTAATGAGGTTTGACCAAGCCTTTGAAGAGGTGGACCATTTTAAATGAGCTGGACCTGGTTGGCAGCACCTCATTGATCCACATGAGCTGGGTAAATCTAACCCCAATTTTATGGAAGGTACCGGAGAATTCACCTAATTAAAATATTACATTAATATATTAAATTACAACCATTATTCTTTCTTTTGCCACATGTATGGTTTAGATTTAATGGACTGAAATTGTCCATTTCTCCCACAAATGGTGAGGATCTGGTTCCGTGAATTTGCGCCGTTAAATCATTCTTTGATCACCAGTAAAAGTTAATCAATGCTCAAGTAATCACTTTAAGGATTCGTTTGGTGGTCGAGATAAGATAGGGGCGGATATGATAAGAGAGCATGATAGGAGTATATATGATAGGTTATGAGCAGGATAAGCTGATTATCTTATTCGACGTTTGGGGATCGTTTGATGGTCATGATAAGAGGGGCAGATAGGATAAGGGAGCATGATAGGAGTAGGATATGATATGAGCATGATAAGCTATTATCCTATCCTACGCTTGGTGTCCACCAGATAACCAACTGGATATCATTGTAATTTTAGTATGAATTTTAAAATTTTCGTTCTTGTTCTGAATGTTTTCATATTTTATTAGATTTTAGTTTTTTTATAATTTTCATTTTTTTAAGATTATATAAAAAGACAAAATTGTCCTTATGATAAAATTACATATAATATTTAAAATTTTTAAATTATTGTTTAACTTAAATTAAATTTTTTATAATTTTAAATATTCATTTTTAGTTTTTACTTTACATATAGTTAAATTATTAGAATTTTTTATTTATTTTTCAGTTTTTAAAAATAATATGACGTAACAAAATTAGTCTTGTGAGAAGAAATAATAATTTTTAAAATTAATTATTAATATTTTTATTATTTTATGTTTTATTATATCTTTTTCGGTAATCATATTATAATTTATTATACTTTAATTATTTTATGTATACATTTTTTTATACTTTATTATACTTTAAATCACCTTATCTTATCCTGTTGAGTTCTAACCCAGCTCCCCCCTCAGGATAGAATTTTAACTGGATGGATAGGATAGGATAGGAGACAGGATTGGTTTATCCTATCCTGCTGGCTCACCAAACAATAGTTTCAGACAGGATATGATAGCTTATCATATCCCGTCTCTCTTATCCTGACCACCAAACGAGCCCTTGGTGTCCACCAGATAACCAACTGGATATTATTGTAATTTTAGTATGAATTTTAAAATTTTAGTTTTTGTTCTGAATGTTTTCATATTTCATTAGATTTTAGTTTTTTTTATAATTTTTATTTTTTTATTATACAAAAAGACAAAATTGTCCTTGCGGTAAAATTATATATAATATTTTAAAATATTGTTTAACTTAAATTAATTTTTTTATAATTTTAAATATTCATTTTTAGTTTTTATTTTCCATATAGTTAAATTATTAGAATTGTTTTTAGTTTTTAAAAATAATATAAAGTAACAAAATTAGCCTTGTGACAAAATAAAATTAGTTTTTAAAATTAATTATTAATATTTTTATTATTTTATGTTTTATTATAATTTTTTGGTAACTATATTATATTTTATTATATATAAAATATTTTTATACTTTATTATACGTTAAATCACTT
The DNA here is from genome assembly GCA_030762895.1 of Sophora flavescens. NCBI lineage: Eukaryota > Viridiplantae > Streptophyta > Magnoliopsida > Fabales > Fabaceae > Sophora > Sophora flavescens. The sequence continues at coordinate 3,437,691 of CM061062.1, forward strand.
TATCTTATCCTGTTGAGTTCTAACCCAACTCCCCCTCATGATATAATTTTAACTAGATGGACAGGATATGATAGGTGACATGATTGGTTTATCCTATCTTGCTGCCTCACCAAACAATAATTTCATACAGGATATGATAGTTTATCCTGTCATGTCTCTCTTATCCTGACATCAAACGAACCCTAAAAATCCAATGATTTTATATTGTAATCTTGATCATATATGCATGATCTAATGATTAAGATCAATGTTTTAAAAATCGGACCGGAGATCAAACCAGTGAGATCCTTGGATCATGGTTCAATTGGTTCAACCGGAACACTAATAAATAAATAAATAAATTATATACTAAATATATGTATAAAAAATATGTTAGTAAAAAAATGTATAAAAATTATTGTAGTTCCCAAAAAATTATATAACACTTCCCACGTTTTTGCCTGGTTCCCAACAAAGCTGCCCAATTGAATTTAAAAACCGACAATAAGTGGCAGTGGACGGTTCTCCGGTTCAAGCGGTTCCACCCGATTCTATCCGGTTTTTAGGCGATTTAAATGGACTAACGATTCTTGGAGCCTGATCGGACTGCACGACTAGTCGGTTCCCGGTTGAATCGGCCGGTCCGGTTCCATTTATCAAGATTTATTTACTCCATGTCAACTCTATCACCAACTACTATTTATTATTTTGGATCAAATATTTCAAAATAAGTTAGACTCTAAGGAAATATATGATTATGTTATCAAATTGTGCTAAATCAATTCAGACAATAGATTGTAAAAATCTACTACTCATTATAGAATAATGAATCATATTTACGGTATTTTATAAACATACATCGGGTACTAATAGATGCATGGGTGTGTCTGGGTGGAGTCACGACCGTATCCCAAAGTGGCGGATCTAACATTGACATTACGAGAATGCTAAATTGACACAGATTCCTGGATATCATGTGGTTGACCCTGTATGAACAGTATACTTTGTGACATTGTAGTGGGTCCTTTTTTTAAAAAAAAAAAAATTTTAATTTTTTTTTATAAATAATATTTTTGATTAAGTATGTGTAAATATCTGATGAATCAGGTACAAATATCTGGTGAATTCAGTTCATTATCTGATGAATGAGTTTTTTTGAGAAATAATTTTTTTGATTAAGTATGTGTAAATATATGATGAATCAGGTATAAATATCTGGTGAATTTAGTTCATTATCTGGTGAATGTGTTTTTTTTTATAAATAAATTTTTTTGGTTAAGTATGTGTAAATATCTGGTGAATCCGGTATAAATATCTGTTGAATTCATTTCATTATCTGGTGAATAGGTTTTTTTGAGAAATAAATTTTTTGGTTAAGTATGTGCAAATATATGGTGAATCAGGTATAAATATCTGGTGAATTCAGTTCATTATTTGGTGAATGAGTTTTTTTTTATAAATAATTTTTTTGGTTAAATATGTGCAAGTATCCGGTGAATCATGTACAAATATCTGATGAATTCAGTTCATTATCTGGTGAATGAGTTTTTTTAGAAATAAAATTTTTATTTTTTTAAAAAAGTCAAAATTAAAAAAAAAGTGTTGCTACAGTAGTACTACAGTGCGCTACTGTAGCAGTGTCGCGTATCTTGTCGAAAATTGTGTGCCAAATTAGCACAACTCTTGACATTATTCAGACTGATTAAAAAAGCTTATCAGCCATACTGTTCAATTTTTGTTATGCAAAAACTCAAACTCCGCAGCTTTTTGAAAATACCAAATTTAGTCTAGATACATCATGTCCAAGAGAAAATACAAAACCAAAACACATACAAATTTGCTATTCCTACTGAATATCACATTAAAAAAAATAAACTACTCTGTGAGTTCTACCAATTGTCGTTGTAGCAAAGCATAGTCATCCTCCATCATTTTGGGCTTAACCTTCACAAAGAGATATTGTGGCCTCAACTCCTTTACAGACGACGACACTTGGGCAAGCTGTCGATCCCAACTTTCCTGACGAGCTCGCGCTTCCTAATTAATATCTACCATCTTCTCCAAAATGCTTAGATATTCATCTTGGTTTCTCTCAAGCTCCGGTGCCCCCAAAGATTCATCATTTTCTAATTGGTCCCACATTTTCGTGATTTCAGCGTCGTTTTGATAGCTTATCTAGTTTTATAGCTAGAAAGGCCAAGGTTTTCAGGTCAATTGAGCTATTTAACCTCACTAATTACCCAAATTTAACTTCTATTGACCCTAAGAAACATTTTTAGTCACTTAGGTAGTCACGTAGGTAATTTTTAGGATATTTTGGTGATTTTTCAATTGATAAAACATTCTAATGCTACATTTATTTTTAGGTTAAAAGTGAAGCTCGAGAAAGCAAAAAAACTTGAAGAAAACAAGCAAAAGGGAAAGCAAAGAGGTCTCGCCTCGCGAGACAAGGCTCGCCACGCGAGCTAGAGCTACAACTGGTAAGCAATTTGGCCATCATTCTAGCCCGCCTCGTGAGCCAGACAACAGGAACTTTAGCAAACTCTAGGTCTCGCCTCGCGAGACAGCTGTCGCCCTGCGAGAGTTCAAATTCAAACAAGAGCCAAAATAAGTGCTCGCCTCGCGAGCGTACGCTGTTTCAGAATTGGATAAGTAGCTTGTTTATGTGTAGATTAGGGATCATTGTTTAGATCTACTTTTCTTGTTTCTCTTGGAGTTGCGTCTCCCCTAGTTTTCTTAGGTTTATTTCCAGTTGTAATGCATTCTTTTCTCTTGGATTTGATTATGCCTTTGCTGAGGAACTAATCCTCTTTTTGAGAGAACGATGAAGCCGCTCATGACGGCATAGTAAGTCAAGTGATGTTTTCTTATTCCCTTCTGTTAATTCTTGTTTCATAATTCTGAATCAATTGCGTTAATTAAAAGAGCTCGTGGTTAACTAGTCAAGCACGATGAGCCCCATCAGAGATTCGTGCTTTAGGACTTGAATTAGGGACATCGGTTGAGAATTTCTATAACTAGAATAGGAGATTGGTTCAATCTATATAGGGAACCAAGAGCTTAATGAATCTAACTTGTGGGTTGCTATATAGAGATATAGGCAATTTGCATGCGTAGGTGTTTCCTTTTGTGCTCCATCGAGACATTAGGATAAATTAGGGTTCCTGGTCGGCGACGAAATTGAACTTAGGGATAAGAGATAATCACTTGGGTTGTATGCTTGATTCAGTGGGCGGATTCGGGACCTTAGATCTCCCAGTCATAAGTAAATCTAGATTTGTTTGTTTCCCCTTTAGGTAATTGATAATTGAGTAGATAACACTTTTTATCTCAACCACTACTCATAGTTGACTTGGTCAAATAATTGTTATATTCTAGGAATTTGGAATAATTGGTCTGCTAATCCTTGTGTTCGACCTTGGTAATTACTTGCCATGTTTTTATTAGTTTCTTCGATTCACACTTGGCGGAGTCCATCACGTTTCTTGTATTTTCTCTTTATAAACGATCTATGGTAATCTTATTTTCCAAATCCTGCTACGAAGAATAACAAACTTTTAATTTATGACTATCCTTCATTTATTTCAAAACATGATACTCTCCGGTAACCACGACATGTATTTCGAAATGGGAAAATTTCACCATAAAGAATTCCTTCACATATGGAATGACACCACAAAGAGCAAAGGATAATTGGGGCTTGTGCGATTCAATAATATTTAGAAGATCCATAATGTGATATACTCCATCTTCATCCCAATTACCGATTAATCGAATCCAGTACTCATTAATGGAGGTCGCCATATCTTATTCTAAACACCTACGCAAGGCCATCAGACTAGGACCTTAACACCCCGTTTTTCATTAACGCTTGTTTGGATGCTTGTTTGGTTGTTGAGTCCTTGGAACTTAGTCTATAATTGTTGGTTAAGGGATAAGTGGGGGGTTTTGGCCTTAAAATCCCTTTATGGTACATGAGCATGCCCGTGCTCATTGACCAGCACGCCCGTGCTTAAGCTGCAAGCGTCTTGTGGATGCTGATGTGAGCATGACCGTGCTCAGCAGTCAAACGCATCTCGCTGACGCTAAGTTGAGCACGTTCGTGCTCAACAATAAGCACGGTCGTGCTCGGGCCTGAGTCTATATATAGACATCAGTTTGTGAGGGTTACGAGTTACAACCCTCAAATTGACATTTTAGGCAACCGTAAGTGTGACGGCAACCTTTCTCTTCCCTTCCTTGGAACCCAAACTGTTCTTGGTGTTCTTGCTCTTTGGGAGAGGCGATCATGCGCTAGTGCCAATTAACGTAAGGTAAACGTCTTCCCCTCTTATGTTTCCTTTTCAATTTATTTGATTAGGAAACTAATTGGTTAACCTTTTTTGATGTTGGCCAAGGCTTGAGGCGATTCATCGAGCCAAATGAGGGAACCGGTTTGAGCAACATTGGTTAGAAAAAGGAATCTTCATACCAGGTATGGGGAGAAGGGACAATATGAATATGTAGGCTTGGGGGTAGCGTAAGACGAAGGGTTACCCATGACCCTATTATATGATAACATGTTTTGAGTGCCTATGTGTTTATCTTGATGTGATAACATGATTTATATGTGTCCTTGTACGCTTATGGCCTGATGTTTAATGTGTTCTTTTGATATGATGATGATATAATGTTGTTATAACATGTTGAATGTATTGATGACATGATTGAATGTTTAACATGAGATGAGATGCCATGAATTGATTGTTGGTTGTTCGTTGTGAACTTTAATGATAAAGGACGTTTAACCTATAATGATAGGTTAATGATAAAAAGGGAGATTTTTCCCTTGGGTTAATAAGACATGAACGCTAATGTTAAAGGGAGGATTTTTGCCTAAAGGTTTAGAAAGACCCTAGGGAACGATTTGTGAGAAATTGAGAGAAGCCAACAAAAGGATTAATTCCCCAAAAGTCATAAGACATAAGAGATTAAGTCAAGTGATAAGAATAATTGTTAATGGGCCTAGAATGCCAATAGGTTTGATCTAAGTTTTACCCCAAAGGTTTTGGCAAGGGTTTACAACCCTTACTGCCCAGAACAGTGCGGCCTGCTCTCGAGAACGACTGTGCTTAATAAGGAGCACGTACGCCCGTGCTCCATTCTAGAATCCAGAATAGGCCTTGCTCTTCGAGCACGACCGTGGTTAACAGTTAGCACAATCGTGTTTGACTTAAGGGCTGGCGCCTAGCATGATCGTGCTGGTTAGGGAGCACGACCGTGCTCCCTTACCTAGAACAGAAAATAGAACAGTTGAGACAGGGGTTTTTACCCCAGACGCTTTAAAGTCTTAATAAGATACCAACGAAACATGAAGATCAAAAAACAAGTGAAAAGATGTTGTACCTTGGTAGCCTAGTGGCCAAAGGGGCCTTGATGCATGATGGTCAAGGTGATAATCTTTAGTGCTTAATGGCTAGAGTGATAATCGAAGTTGACACATGGAAACACAAGAAGGGGGGGGGGGGTTGAATTGTATTTCTTAACAGATTTTCGAAAAAGTCTCAAACCTTTTACAAGCAAAACAATAAAAACAACACACATGAAAACATTTTTGAAGAGTTAATAAACTCAAATTCAGAACCCCACAATTAGTATAAACAAAAACTGTAAAAGATAAGGGTTTAGAAGATTCACGCAAGTGTTTTATCCTGGTTCACTCTCTTCCAACCAAGAGTTATGTCCAGTCCCTTCTACCTAAAGGTTTTTCTCCACTATTTTCCAAATAGATTACAAGTATTCAACACCTCTTCGGGCTACAAGTATTCTTTCTCTACCAAGTCTCTTCAAGCTCTAACTCTAACAAAGAGATGAATAGGTTTGATCTACGAACTCACTATGTGTGAGGATTTGAAAGTTTAAGATCAACAAGATTTACACGTAAACTTGTTTTACAATTTCAATAGATTTTTTGCACTATGATATCATAGCTTCATGTGTATGCAGGTGTATCTTTATCTGTGTCTCTTGTTTCTTCTTGAAAATTTTCAAGCATATATAGATGAAGTGTTTCTTTGTCGTGATCTTCTTCAACGGTCTTCAAATTATATCCATTTAGACATAGCATTAAATGCTTGGATCCGTTAAGACTGATAACTTGATATGCTTCTTGGAGAAGTGCTTTTGATTATCAGAGAAATGCTTAAAGTAGAGCTGTCACTTCTCTGTTGTACCAAGGGTTGCTTTTTGACTTTCCGTCTTTGTACTTGACTTGATCTTTACAACAATGTAGTTGACATAGTACAAAGGTTTATGGTTTAGATGGTACGAAGATCTTTTATCCAAGAGATAAAGATTTTAAACAATAGAAGCAACAAGGGTAAAGAGACATATGTTCTTTGAATTAAATAATCAATCATTTGAAATAAATACATTTAAGCTTTAGACGGGTTCACGTCTTAAAACTAGTGGACGCACAGTTCTTTGGACGTGCAAGATTAACTTATCAGTGAGACGGACTCGTCTACTGATAATGCATCTACAGAGTTTTCGTCTAGTTTCGAGAGTTTGGATGTGCTATACTTAAGAGCTCGTCTGCTGACGTGGCGTCTATTGAGACTACTCCGTCTATCAAGTCTTTGGACTTGTTATATTTCAAAGTCTCGTCTACTTGATTTTTCTTTAGTAACTCGTCTACCTTGGTTAATTTTACGATATCGTCTATACTTTCTTTAACGGTCTCGTCTACCATAAAGCTAAAAGACTCAGAATTTTACCAAGAGTTGTAGACTCGTCTAGAGGATTGAAATAGAATCTGATAGATTCCATACCTTAAATTTTAACTTCCTCTGACTCGTATAAATCAAGTAAGCCCTGCATACTTATAAGAAACAAGTTAGATCTTTGACAATACTTTGCCATACCAATTTAACATTTTTGTTAGCATCAAAACTTAAGGGATTATTTTAATCCAAAATCACTTTGGTTCTAACAATCTCCCTCTTTTTGATGCTAACAAAAAGGTTAAATTTGTTTCACTTTGGTTCTAACAATCTCCCCCTTTTTGATGATGACAAAAACCAATTAAATTTTAGTGAGCAAAGTCTAAGATAGCTACAAAGCTCCCCTAAGACAAAGCATTCAAACTTTAAAGAGTAAAACAAATAAGCAGCAGCTCATATCAATTTTAACTTATTAGATAAGTCAGGTCGTATTCAAGAAAGTAGTATCAGAGCTAAACACTTTATTAGAGCTTATAAGTCAAACTATAGAGATATATCAAACAGAATTATGCAATAAAACAGTATGCACGTGAAAAAAGATATGTATGTCCAAAAACTGACTTTTATATATATATATATATATATATATATATATATATATATATATATATATATATATATATAATTTAATTCTATCATTTCTCCCCCTTTTTTTTCATCAGACAAAAAGGAAACAGGAGTGGATCATCATTGATAGTTTAAGGAAACAAAAGAAAGCCAAGAAGAGGGTGGAGGTGGTGGAGGAGGGTTCTGGTTTGGTGGAGGTGGAGGAGGTTGAACTGGCAAATTTTGACTCTGTTGGAAACTTTGTAAAATGCCCATCAATTGGTTGATCATTACATTTGTTGGAGCCAAAGCTTCAGTAACTTCCTCCTTGACTTGCTCCTTGACCTCTACTTTTACTCTATCCTCTATGATCTTTCCAATAATTTCTTCAAAATTCTGAGGCTGAGAAGGTCTTGAGCTTTCAACACTGTCTTGAGCATATGCTTGACCTTGAAAAGTACTTATAGCTCTAGAATGTTGTGGTTGATCATGTGGATGGATGACTGTTAGAGCCGATGGCTGAGATGAGTGCTTTTCAGAAGTGCTTGGTCTAGGAGCAGACTCAGCAACTTCTTCATTTTCAGTTTCTAGTAGAACAACATCAGCATTCAAATCCTGTTCTTCAACGATGATTTCTTCCTCAATATGCTCAGAAGGAGGAGATGGTGGTGGTGATGAAGGAAGAGTGAGTATAGGAGGAGGCAGCTCTTTAGCCTAGTGGACAGGGTCTTCTTCATAGACAAGACTTATGTCAGGAATTCCAAGAGTATCCTTGTGAATGAAGAATCTGATATTTGAGAGTCCACATTTTCCTTTAACTTTAGGAATACTTCTCTTCTCTTGTTCACTCAAACTAGAAGATGAAGCTTCCTTAGCATAAGCTACCATGTGATTTGACCAAATAGTAACTGCAGAATCTTCATCTATGTCTTCAACTGGCTGTGACAACCAAAAATCAATCATATTCTGATCATAAGGTTCAACAGTATCAGGATTGATCATGCAGGAATTGTCTTCTGGTTTCTTTGAAGTTCTCATTTGCTTCTTCAGATCCTTATCCTTGTTCAAATCTATCATTGGTAGTCTTGGAGCAATCATATAAGGTCTGACACCCATCTTTGTCTCCTTCTTATTATGAAACAGCCATGTTGGAGGGACAAAGTTTGCAACTCTAACATATCTTGGCAGCTCAAATTCATTTTGCAGAAAATCATACAAGAGGTGGTCCACAAGACCAATAGCTCTGCCATAAAAACTTGGATGCTTAAATGTCACCCAAGATGTCTCTCAGTCCAGAATGAACCTAAGTCTTCCTTCTGTTCTTGACCTTTTATGGACAATTGTTGGAGCTTTGGCTTTGCTAGGGTCAGTAGACCAAAGAGGTATAATATGCCTGTTGACACCATCAGTGAAAGGTTTGAAAGGAGGGGATTTGATGAGGTTTGAGTAGATTTTTCTAGGTGGAAATTTTTGTAGTGGAAGATGAGTTAGGGCAGGTCCAATGTGGTTTTGCAGAGTGGATGGAAGAGGATTGTTGTTGTTTGGCACATAGGGAATGGGTACATGCCATGGGGTGTAGGTAGATTCAAGTTCATATTTATACTCAGGTAGGGGATAGAAAGGTCCGGTTGACTCTGGTTCAGGTTCATGTTTGTGATAGAGTATTTTCCAGTCTCTTTTTACTTTGGCCCAACTTTCAGCTTTGCCATCATAGAGAACTGAAGGGTTAGTGTAAGGGAATTTGGTTCTTGGTATTTTGGGAAAGGGGTCACCAGGGTTAATCCCTACATCATCTGGTTGATTGAACCATGGATCATCTACAGGTATTAAGGGTTGGAAATATGGTCTATTTGGTGAGGTTTGTACAGGTGAGTAGACAGGTGAAACTGTTTGTGGTGAAAAGGTTTATGGTGATGGTAGTGTGGGTATGTAAACATCAGTGTCAGGTGCAACAACAACATTATCCCTACTTTCTAAGCTTTCTACTAAGGCATCTATTTCTAATTGAACAAGATCTTTAGCAGAGATATTTACCTCAGAAGTCATAGAGGACTTAGCTTTTCTTGAGGGTTGCCTTCTCCTGGTAGGAACAACAACATCAGCAGCAACATCAGTAGTTTTATGTTTCATCAACATCTCACTAACAGGGACATTGTCCTCATCATCTTCATTGTAGGATAGGACTAGATTCCTTGTCCTTTTCTGAGTTGTGGCAGGTTGAAGGGCGACATCAGCTTGTTCCCTGATCACAATGCCAGCAGCAGGCTTTATGGCAATTGGTTTCCTTGCAACAGTTGTTTTCCTTCTCACTGTTCTCTTCAGCCCTAGTACTTCAGCATTGTTCTGCTCAATATGTTCCTCCTTAATCTTCATCATCTCTTATGCTTTATCCAATGCAGCAACAGTGTATGTACTGAGATTCATGTTGGCTATGTTCATCTTGCCAAAGTCAGCCGCAACCATTCCCTTCTCAGTTAGAATTTTATGCTTGTTCTTCAGGAGACTTGGCAGCAAGAGTGTCGTAGATTCCATGAGACTTGAAGATCTTTGACAGAAGATGACTGTATGGAATTGCAAAGAGCTTCTTCTTGTGAACAATAGCATCCCAGAATCTTCCGTAGAGAATTTTGGGCAGGTTGAATTTAGTCTCAGTGAAGAAATGGCAGAGACAGAACTTGTGCAGAGCTGACAAGTTGTCCTTAGACCCAGTTTTGTGCAAAACAACCTTGTTCAGAAATGGATGAAGAATGCGAACCTCATCCTTCATCTCCACTGACTTCCAGGAATGAGTTCTCACATTATCTTCTTTCATCAGGAAAGCAGCTACTACCACAGAACCACCAAGGTCCTTCTCCCAAGTATCAGTAAAAATCACTCCTTCTTGAGCGCATTTGATAGCATCAGAGATGGTCTTTTCAGAGACAATTATTCTTTTTTTCAAGTACCTCAGCAGAAATCTTAGCAATTGTTACATGAAGGTTTCTCCATAAATCCCTAATTAGGTTAGGGTAGATTGAGACTTTCTCCACGAAGAGTCCTCCCCAACCAACAGCATTGACGTTCTTACTCACATCTAAGTTAAATTCTTCCAAAATTCCAAAGTTAAAGTGGTGTTCAATAGCAAGGTTCAGCTTGTCCACATTGAAAGCAACAGAAGAGGAAGCCATTGTTGAAGTTTTGAGAGCTAGGGTTTTGGAAGCAAGAAAACAGAGTACACGAGAGTTCAAAGAGAGAAGATTGTGAAAGGTTTTTTAGAGGGTGATAATCCGCTGGCTTATCATGTTTTATCTATTATTTTAGAGTGAGTTTAATCAATTAAGTTGAGTTGAATACTTGATTTAACCCAAATTAGACTTTGTTTTCCTATTTTAGTTATTTTAGAGGCAATGTGTGCATTTAATTGATTTTAATTAGAATTTAATGATTTTCTCAATATTTTCTTATTTTTATTTTTAGGAAAGGACAAAGAAGAAGGATTGCAATTAAATTGAAGATTGCCAAGTAAATTGCGGGGGCCCACATGATGGATTTGAATCCAAATCAATTTGGATTTGAATTATTATGATTAAAAGATAATTCAATTGGCTTTGATAGAAAAAAATTGGATTTGGATAATAATTGCCTATCACAACAACAAAGGATATGATAAGATTTGGAAATTAATTTGGAGATATTGATTTGGCAATTAAATACGAAGATTAAAATGCTCAGGACCAGTTATGTTGGAGTTTGCATGAAGGCAGAGCTTGAAATACAAGAAAAATGAGCCAAACAGAGCCCATCACGGCCTGGCCGTGATTGGCGTCACTGCTATGATCGAGCAGGGCTGAAAAAGAAAGAAGAACACAAAGTCAGAACCTGTCACGGCCAGGCCGTGATGGCCATCACAGCCGTGACAGGCCAACCAGTGTCAAGTTCTCCAGGACAGAATCTGTCACGGCCTGGCCGTGACGCGCAAAATCTGGAATTTTGATTTGCTGATTTGATTTGATTTTGTAATGGTTTCAAATCCAAGTTAACCTACTCTACAAATAGGGCAATTAGGCTCGAAAATAGGAATCTCTTGGCTGCTACCTTAGGTAAAAATTAGGATTTCTCTTCTTCTCAATTTCTTCTTTTCTCTTAGGTTTTTTTTTATGCCTTTGTTATTCAAGGTTGCCATGACCATGGCAATGCTTGAGTAGTATTTTTATTTCTAGGAATTGGGGCTATGCCCAAGACTTGTTTTATGTTATGAATTGATGTTTTCCCTTTGTTAGTTCCAATTGGTGCGCACGTATTTGCATGTCATAGATACTCTAAGGACGAACCTAGCGGTAAACTTAGGTATCGGATCTATAGGGATTGAACTTAGGACTTAAATTACGAGAGTTATACGCGGTCATTCGAGGGTTCATTGAATTGTCATGAATCTTAATGGGTTCAATTTAAATACAATTACCACGAGAGTAGGGGTTGGTTTAATTGGGCACGGTTCTTGTATCTCAAGAGGGAACATTTACTTATTTAGGATAAATTCACCTTCAAATCAATTTTGATAGTTAACAAGAGGGGTAGTCAATTTAGTAGCATGAGCAGTCTTGTTGGTAACCCAATTCCTGGAAATCTCTTTTAATTTAAAATCCCAAAAATATTTGATTTGATTTTATTGTTTCTTTTATTTTCTTGAAATATTTTCACACCCATTTCTCAGTCTAAATAGTTTTTTAATTTGTGAAGTGACACTTGGTTTCCCAATCCCTGAGTTCGATACTCGGTTTCTCACCATTTTATTATTACTTACTTCGATCCGGTACGCTTGCCGAATCCTATCAAGTTTTTGGCGTCGTTGCTGGGGATTGGCAATTCCAATATCATTAGTAATAAAGGAGGCAACTACTTTAGACTTTTTAATTTTTATTTGTATATATTTGACCTTTTCTTTTGAGTTTTGTTTGTGCATGGTTGATGAAACACATGGACTATCGTTACTATCCAACTTGGAAATATCAACTTGATTGGATCGTACTTGATGATATCATTGATAAGCACGTGAAGATATACTCCAAAGAAGAATGGAAATCCTATTTGTCATCTTTGTAACCACCACTATACTTCGAGCTGGATCCCGATTTGCTAGAGATTCTTTGGGATATAGATGCTTATCTTTTGAGCTTGAGCATGGAGCGTAGCAAGGAGGAAGTTAGTTCCATGATTCAGAGGGCTGAAATGCGAGCAGGGGAAAATGCTAGTAAGATAGCGGCATCGCTAAGTGACAACTTTCAGAAGTTAGAAGAACAAGCTAGTGAATTTTCTAAATTGCTAGCAGAAAAGCAGCATGGAATTCAAATTGAACAGAATCTATTTGCTAGAATGGACGTTAATGAAGATGAAGTGGTGGTGGAAGATGATTCAAGAGGAGAGGATCATGAAGAGGAGTGCAAGGAGGAAATATCTCCCATTGTTCCTTTGCAAGGGACAAAAGAGACCAATCATGTGGAAAATACTTCTCTCATCATTCCTATTGAGGAGCCTAAAAATTCCGAGTTGGATAAGTATGTTGGTTTGCATGCATGTTTGGATATAACAAAGTTGGTACCTTCTATTTGTCTACAACATTACTTTGTGAAAATACTAACTTTGGAGTTCAAGTCATTGCCTGAGAATTGGGAGTTTTCATCAACAGCGGCAAAGGCTCTAAGGTCGCCTCAAAAAGTTATGGTTCTAGTGCTTCATGGAGAAACTAATTACATAAAGGCCATTCTTGGAGTAGGTGACTTACCATTTGACCCAGGAGGAAGTGAGCTCATCATATCACTTAAAGAAATCAATGGAATCTCATCACACCTGCTTCTTCCATCTCCACTCCACAAGCCATGGGATCCGGGATGAAGGTCTTACAACTTGGGCATCTCTTGGTCTTTTTACCACATGCTATAGGATTCGGGTGAAAGCGTCTTCAATGAGTTTTTCTAAACCCTTCTCTTTTTAATTATTTTGCTTTTATTTACTTGAGTCATATGTGTGTGAGTCTTCTGTCGGTGAGCTTGAATGGATTTTATTAAATTTACCATAAATGGATTGCATGATAAATATTGATTTTTGATGATTTCCCCTAATGATTTGATAATTGAAAATTGATCCCCATATGGAAAATTTAAAATTGAACTTTGAGAAATTTTGTTGTGGATGCATGATTTATGACAAGTTTGGGGTGAAGGGGTGCGCACACTAGGGATTGTGTCTCGGTTAAATAATTTACTAAAAATGTCCAGGTGAGGAATTTGAGCCTCCAACATTGTTTTTAAATTGTGTGAATCACTTTTCAGTTGCACTTTCTCGAATTTGCTTGAATCTCTTCATGGTTTGCATGGTTATGTGTTTGCATCAAATAATCTTTGAAATAACTACTTGGCCTAAAAAGAACCATCCCTAATGCATGTTCCCTAGTTAGCCACATTGAGCCTAATAAGCCTATTGTTTCTTGATGACCTTATGCTATAAGCCAAAAATCGGGAAAAAACCATGTTAACCAAATCTTAGGATTTAGGAGAGCATGGATGCTTAGCAAGACAAGGGCTGTGAGAAACTAAGTTTGGGGTGGCTACAAGGATTTGATATGTTATTTTAGGATGAGAAAAAGAAAAAAATAAAGGTTGAAGCCAAAGGCAAAAAGAAAAAGAAGAAAAGTTCAAAAATATCAAAAAAGGGTATTAAAAGGAAAAGGTTGTAGCCACCCAAAGTGAAAGAATGGAATTTTTTTTTTGAAAAATGAATAAGAGTGGAATGCCAAGGTAAAAAGTTTCATGCTCTCTTAATTCCTAGGAATGTAAAGCCTAGCACCTTTGTATATCCTACCTTTAGCCAGGCCCCATTACAACCTTTAATAGACCTTTTGATGATGTATGCATGTTTTCGTGGGAACTATGTTTGAGATGAAAATCAAATTCATGGAAAGTGTGCTTAAAATGTGAAATTGAATGAAAAGTTGATAACCTAGACACTTGAGTGAAATACTAAATGCCCTTGAGAGGAAGACAATTGTTTGAAATTGGTGATCTCCCTTTTGTGTGTAACTTGGATCCTTTGCTTAGATTGATGATTGCACTTATGATGAAATTATCTTTGTTTGAAGTAAATCAATTTGGGGATTACTATAATGAAATAGGGGTAAACATTGATTGGAATTGTATTGAAAAAAAAATTACATGAAGCATATGTAAGGTTTGATTGAATCCATTGAGCTTGCCAAGTTTTGAGTCTATTTGATTTTTAGTTTGCTTGATGACAAGCAAAGTTTAAGTTTGGGGTATTTTGATAATCCACTGGCTTATCATGTTTTATCTATTATTTTAGAGTGGATTTAATCAATTAAGTTAAGTTGAATACTTGATTTAACCCAAATTAGACTTTGTTTTCCTATTTTAGTTATTTTAGAGTCAATGTGTGCATTTAATTGATTTTAATTAGAATTTAATTGATTTTCTCAAGATTTTCTTATTTTTATTTTTAGGAAAGGACAAAGAAGAAGGATTTCAATTAAATTGAAGATTGCCAAGTAAATTGCGAGGGCCCACATGATGGATTTGAATCCAAATCAATTTGGATTTGGATAATAATTGTCTATCATAACAACAAAGGATATGATACGATTTGACAATTAATTTGGAGATATTGATTTGGCAATTAAATGCGAAGATTAAAATGCTCAGGACCAGTTATGTTGGAGTTTGCATGAAGGTGGTGCTTGAAATACAAGAAAAATGAGCCAAACAGAGCCCATCACGGCCTGGCCGTGATAAGCATCACTGCCATGATCGAGCTGGGCTGAAAAAGAAAGAAGAACACAAAGTCAGAACCTGTCACGGCTAGGTCGTGGTGGCCATCACAGCCGTGACAGGCCAAATAGTGTCAAGTTCTCCAGGACAGAATCTGTCACGGTCTGGCCTTTACAGGCATCACGGCCGTGACGCGCAAAATCTGGAATTTTGATTTGTTGATTTGATTTTGTAATGGTTTCAAATCCAAGTTAACATACTCTATAAATAGGGCAATTAGGCTCGAAAATAGGAATCTCTTGGCTGCTACCTTAGGCAAAAATTAGGATTTCTCTTCTTCTCAATTTCTTCTTTTCTCTTAGTTTTTTTTATGCTTTTGTTATTCAAGGTTGCCATGACCATGGAAATGCTTGAGTAGTCTTTTTATTTCTAGGAATTGGGGCTATGTCCAAGATTTGTTTTATGTTATGAATTGATGTTTTCCCTTTGTTAGTTCCAGTTGCTTTTGATTTAATTCATATTGCATGAATTACTTTTGAATTTGGTGCGCACTTATTTGCATGTCATAGATACTCTAAGGACGAACCTAGCGGTGAACTTAGGTATCGGATCTATAGGGATTGAACTTAGGACTTAAATCACGAGAGTTAGAAGCGGTCATTCGAGGGTTCATTGAATTGTCACGAATCTTAATGGGTCCAATTTAAATACAATTACCACGAGAGTAGGGGTTGGTTTAATTGGGCACAGTTCTTGTATATCGAGAGGGAACATTAACTTATTTAGGATAAATTCACCTTCAAAGAAATTTTGATAATTAATAAGAGGGGTAGTCAACTTAGTAGCATGAGCAGTCTTGTTGGTAACCCAATTCCTGGAAATCTCTTTTAATTTAAAATCCCAAAAATATTTGATTTGATTTTATTGTTTCTTTTATTTTCTTGAAATCTTTTCACACCTATTTCTCAATCTAAATAGTTGTTTAATTTGTGAAGTGACACTTGGTTTCCCAATCCTTGAGTTCGATACTCGGTTTCTCACCATTTTATTATTACTTGCTTCGATCCGGTATGCTTACCGGAGCCTATCAGAGAGAGAGTATTACTTAAAAATGTTTCGAATTTGAAGAGTTTTCCCAAATAAATTAAAAGAAATTAGACGTGTGAGGAAAGGAATAATGAGTACTGATGCGGCGCATGTTTTTGAAACTGTAAAAAGCTATTGATGGGATTGATGGAAATAACCGACTCAGCATAAGGATATTATTAAATATGTCTTGGACATGAATTAATGCAAATATAATAATAGATATCATAGACGAGTCTGATAAAACCATGCAAGCAGTTAATGGACGCAATACTTACTGGACGCACATGTAACATGCATTAGATGCACTTGAGCAATAGACGCGCATGCAATAGACACAAGTATTGAACACACAATAAATCCACACAAATCATATTAAGATGTTTTGTAATAAATATGAATCTGTCCTTTGCAAGAGGTTTAGTAAAGATATCTGCCCATTGATGGTCAGTATCTACAAATTGTATATCAATAATGTCTTTTTGCATATAATCTCTAATAAAGTGATGTTTAATCTCTATATACTTAGCCCTTCAATGCAAAATTGGATTCTTAGATGTTAGACTCAATGACTTAAAGATTTTGATATATGACAAATACAATTTAATGTGTGTGCATGTGTTTTAGTGTCAAATTGCAAAGACATGTATCAAGCAGTAATCAACAAGTTCAGTGAGCAATCAAAGGAGAATATTCAAGGAAGAACTTCAAGAAATCAAAAGAGCTACATGGAGGAATCAAAGATCAAAGACAAAGATCAAGGAATCATCAAGACAAGAGCTTAAAGGAGAAATTAGATTTAAGTCTTAGATGATTTGTAAGAGATGAAATCTCTTATTCACAAATAGCTCATCTAAAAAGATGCATGAAGAAAATCAATTTTCATAACCTGCGTTAAAAGGAATAAGTTTTCTTTAATGAAAATGATTTTTTGGAAATAAGAACAAGATTCTAATTCTGCTCGTCCAACTAAAGTGATACAAGCGCTCATCCACTAAAGTGATACAAGCGCTCGTCCACTAAAGTGACAGAAGTGCTCGTCCACTAAAGTGATACAAGTGCTTGTCCACTAAAGTGACAGAAGTGCTCGTCCACTAAATTGACAGAAGTGCTCATCCACTAAAGTGATACAAGCACTCGTCCGCTAAAGTGACAGAAGTGCTCGTCCACGAAAATGACGTGGAATATGGAGCTCGTCTACTAGGTTACGTTTAACCAGTTAACGGAGTATCCGTCCAAATGATATGGAATATGGAGCTCGTCTACTAGGTTACGTCTAACCAGTTAAAGGAGTATCCGTCCAATGACGTGGCATATGGAGCTCGTCTGCTATCAACTACGAGCCCTGAGGATTGAAAACGACGCTGATGTAGAATCTTATTTCAAGAACCAGAATCGTATTTCAAGAAAACAGATTCTGTTATCTGATCCAAATCTGTTTTAATTGATCCCAACGACTATAACTTGTTTTCTATATAAAGAGGGATCAAAGGAACACTTTCAACAATATATAGAATATTACAACAATATAGAAAATCATTCATCATCTTTCTTGAGCTTATTGTGAAAAGAGTGTTTCATTCTCATAAGTGCTTCAATTTGTATATCTGACTTTTGAGATTTAGGAATCAATTTTTTGTTTTATTTGATTGTAAAGAGAGAGGGGGTCTCTCTGAGTGATTAGGGTGAGGTATACATATGGAAGAACATTGAGGCTCTTCATAAGAGTGTGCTATCTCGAGGTGAATGAGTGCTCTATGGTGTAAAGGTTTTTCAAGCTACCTGGCTAAAGCTTGTTGTGTTAGTGTGTGAAAACCCACAGGTGAAGTGGGGACTGGATGTAGGTCATAGAACAGGATAAATCTGGTTGTGTGGTATCTCTAAACTCAAACTCTTTAATTTCTATCTTGCACATATAACTGTGATCTTGATGTACTAAGTATTCAATTGATATCAGTTCTTGATCTGCATAATCAGTATTGAACCTTGAGTAAACTGTAATAATAACCGTGTATTCAATTCTATTCTCAAGGATCAATATTTGAATTGAATCTTGCATCATATGTGATCAAACTTGAATAGCTTAATTTCTATTTCTTAATCACTGAAACTGAAACCTGCAAGTTTGTTCTTGATTGTTAATGCTTGTATCTGAAACTTGCATAACGTGTTCTTAATCTTCGAAGGCTTAATCAGTTTCTGTATTTTGTTATTATTAAGTTTTGAACTTGAACCTATTCTGTGATCTATTAATTTTGAATCAATCTTTCTTATCCTCATCACCTTCTATTCAAGATTTCATAAAAAGCCCTTCACTGTTTTTGTAAAAGATCCTGAGGCAACTTTGATTTGAAAAGTAAAGTTTTTGAAAAGGAAGAATTTTTGAAAACTCAATTCACCCACCCTCTTGAGTCGTTGAAGCCAAAACAACGATTGGTATCAGAGCGAAACTCTTAATTTTGGCGTAACAACTATAAGAGTATGGCTTCCAATGACTGGTTGAATGAAGGGGCTTCCCTTGCACGCCCTCCTGCCTCAATGGATCTGAGTATATCTATTGGAAGGAAAGAATGGTAATCTTTCTTGAGGCAACAGGTGTTGACATATGGGATGCAGTAGAGAATGGACCATTTGTCCCCTCCACTGTAGATGCTAATGGTGCCCCAAGAGATAAGCCTAAAACTGAATGGAATGAGGATGATAAGAAAAGAGTTCAATATAATGCACGTGCTAAGAATATTATAACATATGCTTTAAGCCGTGACGAGTTTTTCAGGGTTTCAAATTGTAAATTAGTAAAGGAGATGTGGGATACATTGCAAGTAACACATGAAGGAACCACAGATGTCAAAAGAGCAAGAATGAACACATTGACACATGAATATGAGTTATTTCGCATGAATCGAGGAGAACCAATGGAGGTTATGCAAATGCGATTCTCACACATTGTGAATCAATTGGCTGCACTTGGAAAGACAATCTCCAATGAAGATCAAGTTAACAAAGTCATGAGATGCCTAGGTAGAGAATGGCAACCTAAAGTAACTGCAATTTCAAAATCCAAAGACCTTTCAACAATGTCAATTGCAGCGCTCTTTGGACAGTTACAAGAACATGAAATGGAGTTGACTAGATTAGTGCTAAGTGAAGAAGAAGACAAGAACAATAGAAACGTCACATTCAAAGCTGTAAGATCTACAAAGGTTGACAGAAAGCTTAAGAAGGAAAAGAAACTTAAACGTGCATACATAGATTGGAAGGATAACAATCTTGGCTCAACGAATGATTCCAATGATGAAAAATCAAACTTGTGCTTAACTGCTCATCTTCATAAAGAAGATGATGAGGTAAATGATTATAAATTTTGATGAATTACCTTCTTATGATGAATTGCAAAATGCTTTTTAAGAACTTCATAAAGAATCCATTAGACTTGCTAGATTGCTAATTAAGTCTAAGAAAACCATCACATGCCTAGAAGAGAAAAATTATGTTTTAAACAAAGAGCTAGATGAATTAAAAACAGAAAATTGTGCTGTAAAAGAAAGAGTGGCTACTGTTTTGGAACCACCTATATGTGATAATTGTCCTAAGTTGGAGAAACATATAAATCATTTAAATGGTGATCTATCTAGAGTTACTAGTGATAAAGACAACTTGAATGCATTACTTGGACAACAAAAAGAAATGAAAAACCAAGTTGATTTAGTGTACAAAATTGAGATAAAGGCAAAAACCTTTAGAAAATTTCATGTTTCTCATTATGCTAATGCATCACAATATGCTAGATGTCATTATTGCAATAGAAAAGGTGCTTTCTGCAATTTGAGAAATAATTATTCATTGCAGATAAGGCAAATATGGGTTCCAAAAGGAATTTTATCATACTCTAACCATGAAGGACCCAAACAGATTCGGGTACCTATAGCACAAACATGAAATTTTGTTTTGTAGGTGTGGTGGAAGGTTAAGAGCAAAAATTGGAATCATGATATAGAGCTTTCACCAAACACAAAATGGGTAACAATAAAGAAATAATATTGATTGAATATGTTTTCTAATTATCATTATTAATGTGTGATTGTGAATCTTTCTGTGTTGACTTATATATCATTGTATAATATGTCAACGTTGTTCTATTAAAGTTATTTGATCTATCTTGGAATAATCATCTGGCTTTTGTTTCACAAATTGAATCTAAGAAAATTGATGAAGCCTTGAATGATTTGTTTTGCTTTCTATGCAACAATTAACTTTGAACATGATCTCTATCATAAGAACTTTATTCAAAGTAAAGAAATTGAGATTGAATATGTTGATACAACTAAACAACTTCCTGATATTTTTACCAAGCCCTTGAACAAGGAAAGCTTCTTTTTCATTAGAAGATAATTGGGCATAATTGATCAATCCTATATCTAATCTCTAAAGAAACAAAAGAAAATCAAAAAGGAAGAACTAGTTCTACGAATTCAAAGGAATTGGAACTTAGTTTTTGAAAGATAAAATGCCTTAGTTTGTAATTTTGGCTGATGGTTTCTGTTCTTTTTGATTTGTCCCTGCACCTATCCCTCTATCATGAACAATTTTATATGCTATGTTTGAATGTTTAAATGCTTGCCCTCTCTATTGCTTTGAATGTTTATTTTCTTTACCTTTTTTATAATGCCAAAAGGGGGAGGAAAACGTATGATATAGAGAAAGGGGATAATAACAAATTATACATGCATATGTTGAGGGGTAGCTTATAAGCTTACATGATTAAGGGGGAGTAAATCAAATTCTGCTCTGATAATATATTTTTTTTCTCTAATATACTTCTGCTCTGATACCATGAAATAAATCTGTCAAAAACACTTAGCGTCTGCTATACTTATACTCTGATCTTATAATTTGTTAAAAGATTTGTCAATAAAAAATGGGGTGATTGTTAGACTCAATGACTTAGAGATTTTGATATATGACAAATACAATTTAATGTGTGTGCAAGTGTTTTAGTGTCAAATTGCAAAGACAGGTATCAAGCAGTAATCAACAAGTTCAGTGAGTAATCAAAGGAGAATATTCAAGTAAGAACTTGAAGAAATCAAAAGAGCTACATGGAGGAATCAAAGAGCAAAGACAAAGATCAAGGAATCATCAAGACAAGAGCTTAAAGGAGAAATTAGATTTAAGTCTTAGATGCTTTGTAAGAGATGAAATCTCTTATTCACAAATAGTTCATCTAAAAAGATGCATGAAGAAAATCAATTTTCATAACCTGCATTAAAAGGAAAAAAATTTCGTTATTGAAATGATTTTTTGGAAATAAGAACAAGATTCTAATTCTACTCATCCAGTTAAAGTGATACAAGTGCTCGTCCACTAAAGTGATATAAGTGCTCGTCCACTAAAATGACAGAAGTGCTCGTCCACTAAAATGACGTGGAATATGGAGCTTGTCTACTAGGTTACGTTTAACCAGTTAAAGGAGTATCCGTCCAATGTCGTGGAATATGGAGCTCGTCTACTAGGTTACGTTTAACCAGTTAAAGGAGTATCCGTCCAAATGACGTGGAATATGGAGCTCGTCTACTAGGTTACTTTTAACCAGTTAAAGGAGTATCTGTCCAATGACGTGGCATATGGAGCTCGTCTGCTATCAACTACGAGCATTTAGGATTGAAGACGACACCGATGCAGAATCTTATTTCAAGAACCAGAATCAAGAAAACAGATTCCGTTATCTGATCCAAATCTTTTTAATTGATCCCAACGACTATAACTTGTTTTCTATATAAAGAGGGATCAAAGGAACACTTTCAACAATATATAGAATATCACAACAATACAGAAAATCGTTCATCATCTTTATTGAACTTATTGTGAAAATAGTGTTTCATTCTCATAAGTGCTTCAATTTGTATATCTGAATATTGAGAGTTAGGAATCAATTTTTTGTTCTATTTGATTGTAAAGAGAGAGGGAGTCTCTCTGAGTGATTAGGGTGAGGTATCCCTAAGGAAGAACATTGAGGCTCTTCACAAGTGTGTGGTATGTCGAGGTGAAGGAGTGCTATATTGTTTAAAGGTTTTTCAAGCTACCTGGCTAAAGCTTGTTGTGTTAGTGTGTGAAAACCCACAGGTGGAGTGGGGACTGGATGTAGGTCACAGTGGTGGTGACTGAACCAGGATAAATCAGGTTGTGTGGTATCTCTAAACTCAAACTCTTTAATTTCTGTCTTGCGCATATAACTGTGATCTTGATGTACTAAGTATTCAATTGATATCAATTCTTGATCTGCATAATCAGTATTGAACCTTGAGTAAACTGTAATAATAACTGTGTATTCAATTCTATTCTCAAGGATCAATATTCGAATTGAATCTTGCATCATATGTGATGAAACTCGAATAGCTTAATTTCTGTTTCTTAATCACTGAAACTAAAACCTGCAAGTTTGTTCTTGATTGTTAATGCTTGTATCTGAAACTTGCATAACGTGTTCTTAATCTTTAAAGGCTTAATTAGTTTCTGTATTTTGTTATTATTAAGTTTTGAACTTGAACCTATTCTGTGATCTATTAATTCTGAATCAATCTTTCTTATCCTCATCACCTTCTATTCATGATTTCATAAAAAGCCCTTCACTGTTGTTGTAAAAGATCTTGAGGCAACTCTGATTTGAAAAGTAAAGTTTTTGAAAAAGGAAGAATTTTTGAAAACTCAATTCACCCCCCCTGAGTCGTTGAAGCCAAAACAACATTAGATTGATTTGTTGCAGCAGTATTATCACACATAAGCAGAATACTACTTACTAACACATTGTAGTCCTCCAATTGGTGTTTGATCCATAGAAGTTGTGAGCAGTAACTAGCAGCTGAAATATACTCAGCTTCAGCAGTTGATAAGGCAATAGTACTTTGTCTTTTACTTGACCATGAGACTAGATTAGCTCCAATGAAGTGACATCCTCTATTGGTACTTTTTCTTTCTATTCTATCTCCAGCATAGTCAGCATCACATAAACCAACTAATCTGTAATCACTATTTTTCTTAAAGCACAAACCCAGATTAGTAGTACCTTTTAAATATCTAAATATTCTTTTAACTGCTGATAAATGAGATAGACGCAGTAATATATAACAGAGATCCTATCATACCTCTATATACCTTTTGGTCTACCTTTTTTATCTTTATCATCTTTGTTCAGTATGGACGTGGGATGCATATGAGTTTTCATAGGTGGTCGCGCTGTCGCGCACGCGCCAAAAGGAACGAGCGGGTTTAAAACTGTAGTTTAGGGCGACAACTCGGATGTCATCTCACAAGGACTCTTAAAGTGTTATTTTTCACAAAAATAAGTTTTGGGGGGGGGGGGGGGGGGGGGGTTTGGTTTGGATGCAATCAAGGAAAATAAAACAATGAAAAACAGAGCAATTAAAAACAGGGCAGTTTAAAGAGATTATCAAATAGCAAACAACGATTAATCTACTGTTCTCGAATTCCCAACTATCCTTGGTTCATGTAATCCCAAGCCCTAAGCAGATTCTAATCCCCTTTCAGTTGTAGCAACAATTAACAACGCAATCACTACTACGAATATATGTTCCTATTCCCGAAATAACAAACGGGGTTAAGCCCTCACGAACTAACGAACACGCGAAATAACAAACGCGATTAAGTATAGGAACATAACATCACTGAAACAAATCAATACAACACTACACACTCCTGAAATAACAAACAGAAATGTATAATATGGTATTGAAAAGGGAAAAGCAATTAAAATAGGAATTACAAAACCTCAAGTATATGGAATTCTCATACAGTAGACTAATCTAAGAATTTAGTTCTCCATAACAATAACGAAATACACAGAAAAATATGTAAAACTGTGGAGAAGCAAAAGTTGTTCATAATCTGCCCAGACAACTATTTATAACATTCAGGAATTTTTGCCCTCTCGCGAGGCGAAGCCTCTCTCGCGACGCGAATCTTGTGAACAGTCTGCAACCTTTGGTATTCTCGCGAGGCGAAGAAAGGATAGCGGGGCGAGGAACTGAAGAGTCTTCTTTATTACACCCGTTATGAACATCAGGGGCCAACCGTGATGCTTTCTGACTTCCAGGCTCGCGAGGCGAATGGATGCTCGCGAGGCGAGACTCTTCAACTTCAAAACTGCCACAGCCGTGACCTTCAACACGGGTAAGCCGTGATGGTCTCTGACTTTCAGGGTTGGGTGACTCGCGGGGCGAAATATTCTTCGTGGGGCGAACCAGAGACCTTGCATTTTCTTGGAACAGTCAGCCTTCGGGGTCGCGAGGCGAAGAGCTGTTCGCGAGGCGAACCAGAGAGGATGTCATTTTCACTGTTCTGCTGGCTTTCAGGTTCGCGAGGCGATGGAAACTCTCGCGAGGCGAATCCCCTGTTTCTTTATTCTCTCAACTTCTACTTAACCTGAAAACAAAGAAATAACTATAAGTGTATTATTCGACTCAAAACTGGGTAATTTAACTTAAAACTACTTTAGAGACTCAAAACCTTGCTTGAGGACAATCTAATCTAATTTGGGTGAAAATAGGATATAATTTGCACAAAACCCTGGTCATACTAGCCATAAAACTAGATGAGCCAGAGGCTTATCAAAATACCCCAAACTTAAACTTTGCTTGTCCCCAAGCAAACTAGGACTCAAAAATCAAAAAGACTCAAGACCTGGCAAGCTTAAAAGATTCAATCAACCTTACACAAATTCAAGCAGTTTCATCAAAATAGTTTTCTTCAATGTCCCCCCTTTCAAACAAAGCAATCCCCACATTCATTTATTCTAAACAATTGAGAATTTCATTATTCAAACAGTCATCAATCTAAGCAGGGGATCTGGGTTACACACAAGAGGGAGATCACCAATTCCAAACAACTGCCTTCCTCACAAGGGAGTTTAGTATTTCACTCAATCGCTCAGTTTGTGTCTGTGCTATCAACATTTCTCTCAATTTCACTTTTAAGAGCACTTCCCATGAATTTGATTTTCATCTCAAAATGATTCCCACAGAAAACATGCATGCAACATCAAAAGGTCTTTTATGGGTTGTAATGGGGCCTGGCTAAGGGAAGGATATACAAAGGAACTAGGCTGAAGACCCTAGGAACTAAGAGAGCATGAACATTATTTACACTTTGAAATTCCACTCAAGTTCCTTTTCTCATTTTTCTTTATGCCTTGGGTGGCTACAGCCTTTTATTTTCTAATACTTTTCTTTTTTTTTTCTTTCATTTTTTAAACTTCCTTTTTTTTTTTTTTTTGAATCACAATCCCAAACAACACATCACCTTGTAGCCACTCCAAACTTAGTTTCTTGCAACCATTCTCTTATCAAGATTCCATGCTCTCCTAATCCTAAGATCGGGTTAACATGGGTTTTTCAGATTTTAGCTTGTAACATAAGGTTAACAAGAATTAACAATAGGCTAATCAGGCTCAATGGGCTAACTAAGGAACATGCATTAAGGGTGGTTATTTTTAGGCTAAGTAGCTATTTACAAAGAAAATGCCTAAATCATCTGAAGCAAACACATAATCATGCAAACCAAAAAGAGACTCAAGCAAATTCATGAAAGTGCAACTTGAAAGTGATTTCACACAGTCAAAAACATGTTGGAGGCTCAAAACCTCACCTGGACATTCATGCAAATTGTTTGACAGAGATTCTATCCCTAGTGTGTGCTTCCTATCACCCCAAACTTATCATAAATCATGCCATCATAACAAAATCTCAAAGTTCACTTTTCAATTTCACATGGGAATCACTTTTCTAAAACAAAAATTTTCAGCCTAGGAGGAATCATCACATAAATCATGCAATCAATCTGTGCAAAATCAATCAAAATCCATCAAACTTGCCAACAAAAGACTCAACACAACTGCTGAGCTTCTCAAATTATTCAGGAGCTTTATTCAAAGAAAAGGAAAAAAAACAAAACACAACAAAACTACAACTAGTTCCCTCCCCCACACTTAAAATATACATTGTCCCCAATGAAACAACATAACAATAAAATCAGAGTGAGGGA
Organism: Sophora flavescens; assembly: GCA_030762895.1. Classification (NCBI taxonomy): domain Eukaryota; kingdom Viridiplantae; phylum Streptophyta; class Magnoliopsida; order Fabales; family Fabaceae; genus Sophora; species Sophora flavescens. The sequence continues at coordinate 3,463,876 of CM061062.1, forward strand.
GAGGAAAGGAAACTCCCTGATCAAGTATCAGTGTAGGTGGGAGCTTCCAAGGAGAGCTCCTCAATATTAACATCCACAGGAACACCAGCATCCACACCATGGAATGGCTTCAGCCTCTGCCCGTTAACCTTGAAGGGCTTGTGGGTACCTGCACGTGTAATCTCTACTGCACCATAAGGAAAAACGTTAGTCACAACAAAGGGGCCATCCCACTTGGACCTAAGTTTCCCAGCCATCAATTTCAGGCGGGAGTTAAACAATAAGACTAGCTGGCCCACAGAAAATTCTTTTCTGACAATCATCCTATCATGAAAAAGTTTTGTTTTTTCTTTATAAATCCTGGAGCTTTCATAGGCTTCTAGCCTAAGCTCCTCAAGTTGCTGCAACTGCAGTTTTCTTTCAACACCAGCTTCCTTCATGTCCAAGTTACAGCACTTGACTGCCCAGTATGCACGGTGCTCAACTTCCACCGGGAGGTGACATGCCTTACCAAATACCAGCCGAAAGGGGGACATTCCTATTGGTGTCTTGAAAGCGGTCCTCTAAGCCCACAGTGCGTCTTCCAGACGGCGGCTCCATTCCTTTCTATTCGGCTGCACCATCTTCTCTAGAATCTGCTTGATCTCCCTGTTTGATATTTCAGCCTGGCCATTGGTTTGGGGATGGTAAGCAGTGGAAACTCTATGTACAACCCCATACTTTCTGAGTAAGGCTTCCATGGTTCTGTTGCAGAAGTGAGTGCCCTGGTCACTGATGATGGCCTTAGGTATGCCAAACCTGCAAAAAATGTTGGACCTAACAAATTTGGAAACAACTTTAGCATCATTAGTCCTAGTGGGGATTGCTTCCACCCACTTTGAAACATAATCTACAGCCAAAAGAATATATACAAAACCAAAAGAAGGGGGGAAGGGGCCCATGAAATCCATCCCCCACACATCAAAAACCTCACAAAAGAGCATGGCCTGCTGAGGCATCTCACTCCTACGAGTGATGGCAGGTCCTGTTGTTTGACATTCTTTGGAATTCCTGTATACCTCATAGGAATCTCTAAAAATTGTGGGCCAGTAAAACCCAGAATCCAGGACTTTTCTTGCTGTCCTCTGTGGTCCAAAATGTCCTCCAACTTGAGAGGCATGTGAGAAGTTCAAAATGGACTCTGTCTCATGATCGGGGACACACCTCCGAATAACCTGATCACTGCAAAACTTCCACATGTAGGGATCATCCCACACATAGTACTTTGCATCGCTCTTGAGCTTGTGGAACTTATGTCTACTTGTACCTGCAGGAACAACACCAAAGAACGAGAAAGTTAACTATGTCAGCAAACCAGGGGGTTACCCCATACAGATGTAGAAGCCTCTCATCAGGGAAATCATCTTGGATGGGAGAAGGATCCTCATCCCTAGCTATGCGGCTCAAGTGATCGGCTACCAAATTTTCGGCTCCACTCTTGTCTTTGATCTCCACATTGAATTCTTGGAGCAAAAGCATCCACCGGATCAGTCTTGGCTTAGCTTCTGGTTTCTTTAACAGATATTTCAGAGCTGCATGGTCAGTGAAAACAATAACCCTAGAACCTAGCAAATATGACCTAAACTTATCAAGTGCAAATACAACAGCTAGCAGTTCTTTCTCAGTGGTGGTGTAATTTGACTGTGCAGCATCTAATGTCCTAGAAGCATAATGAATTACATGGGCAGCCTTGCCCACCCTTTGTGCCAGAACTGCTCCCACAGCAAAATTGGAAGCATCACACATTAGTTCAAAAGGGAGTGTCGAGTCTGGGGGCTCGATGATGGGGGTAGATGTCAATGCTTTTTTCAGGCAGTCAAATGCCTCCTTGCAATGGTCATCAAAATGGAACAGGGCATCATTCTTCAGCAAGTTTGACAATGGCAAAGCTATCTTGCTGAAGTCCTTTATAAAGCGCCTGTAGAAACCTGCATGTCCAAGAAAAGAACGGATCTCGCGTACGCAAGATGGGTAAGGCAATGAAGAAATCACATCAATTTTTGCAGGATCTCTTTGAAATACCCTCTTTAGAAATTACATGACCCAAAACTATCCCCTGTTCTACCATAAAGTGACATTTCTCATAGTTCAAAATCAAATCAGTCTCAATGCATCTTTGTAGAACTAAACTCAGACTATGCAGACATGCATCAAATGAGGAGCCATATACAGTGAAGTCATCCATGAACACCTCTATGCAATTTTCAATAAATTCAGAGAAAATGCTTAGCATGCATCTTTGGAAGGTGCCAGGAGCATTACAAAGGCCAAATGGCATCTTCCTATAGGCAAACGTACCGAAGGGGCACGTAAAAGTGGTCTTTTCCTGATCCTCAGGGGCAATATGGATCTGGAAATACCCGGAAAAACCATCAAGAAAGCAATAATGAGATTTACCAGCCAGCCGATCCAGCATCTGATCTATGAATGGCAAAGGAAAGTGATCCTTTCTGGTGGCCTGGTTCAACTTCCTATAATCTATACAGACTCGCCATCTATTCTGGACTCTAGTAGGTACAAGCTCATTATTATCATTCCTAACTACCGTGAGACCGGACTTCTTTGGTACAACTTGCACCGGACTTACCCAAGTACTATCAGAGATGGGGTATATAATACCTGCCTGTAGAAGCTTAGTCACCTCTTTCTTCACCACATCCAAAATCAATGGGTTTAGTCGCCTTTGGGCCTGTCTAACTGGATTAGCCCCATCCTCCAATAAAATTCTGTGCATGCATCTGGAGGGGCTAATTCCTGGAATATCAGCCAATGTCCACCCAATAGCCTTCTTGTGCTTCTTCAGAACCTCCAATAGTTTGGCTTCCTGGTCAGAGTCAAGGCTGGAAGAGATGATGACTGGAAGTTTCTCATTTGTCTCCAGGTAGGCATACTTCAGGTTCCCAGGAAGTGGCTTGAGTTCTAGGGATGGTGGCTGCTCAACGGATGGTACATTGGGAGTAGCCAGGATGTCAAGGACTTCTGCAGAACAGACAGCTTCACTCTCACTATCACTACCACCCTGCAAGGTTGAATCAAGAAACTCAGCACAAACAGAACAAGGGTTAGTGTCAGTACAGTTAGTACAAGTATATACATCATCAAAACCAGAAATAAATGGAAAATCTGAAATAAAGTCCTCATGGGTATCCTCAATAAGCTCCGAAAGCAACTCTAAGTGGAAAACAGAGTGCTCCTCCAGTGGGTGTTTCATAGCATCAAAGATCTTGAACTTGGCCACAATATCACCAAACTCCATAGACATAGTCCCATCATGCACATCAATCTTAGTCTTGGCTGTCTTCATAAATGGTCTGCCCAAGATTATTGGTGATCTACTGGAATGTGTCTCTCCTGCCATGTATAGGATGTAGAAGTCCGCAGGGAAGATCAAATCATCAACTTGCACTAGCACATCTTCTACCATTCCCATGGGTCGGGCACTGGTCCTGTTAGCCAACTGGATGGTGAGACCTGTATACTGCAAAGGCCCAAGATCAAGGTTGTTAAAGATGGAGGTAGGCATGACATTTATGGATGCTCCCAAGTCCAGCATGCAGTTTTCAAACTTCCTATCCCCAATAGTGCATGGGATAGTAAATATGCCTGGATCCTTGCACTTCTGTGGTAATGCCTGAGTAGGGGTTAAAGCAGCAACTCTTTCTGGTACAGGCCTAGACTGGATAAAAGCTGAGACATTTCTTCCCAAATCAACCCTCTCATTATTCTTCATCTTCCTCTTGTTGGTGCATAGATCCTTCAGAAATTTGGCATACTTGGGCACCTGCTTGATCACATCTAGAAGGGGAATATTAACAGCTACCCTTCTGAAAACATCAAGAATTTCCTTCTCCTTATCTTCACCACCAATCTTCTTATTATTCTGCAATCTGTGTGGGAATGGGATGGGTGGTCTGTACACTTTCTCAGCTTCAACTTCAACAATAGGCTCAGGAGTTACCTCAACAGTTACTTCATCTTTTTCAGAGGTGGCCTCAATAACTTTTCCAGATCTCAGAGATATGGCACTCACATTAGGGTTGGAGGCATTGGGATTTATCACTGGCTGTGCAGGCAGCTGGCTGGATCCTTGACCTTGTTGTATGTTATTCATGGATGTGGCCAGCTGTCCAATCTGTGTCCTCAAATCTTGAATGCTAGCACTTGTTTCTTTTTGAAACGCGTACTGTGAAGCTGCAACCTGCTGCTGAAACTGGAGGTTATTTGCAGCCATTTGCTTGATCATATCTTCTAATGAAGGTCCAGAAGGTGCAGAAGTGGTCACTGGAGGAGGATTCTAAGGTGCTGCCATTGGTTGTTGTTGGGATGAGTTCCCATACCGCAGATTAGGATGATTCCTCCAATTGGGATGGTACCTATTGGTAGAGAGGTCTGGAGTGTTGTACCGATTCTGACTGTTTCCTTGATTATATGGATTAACTGCATAAGCTTGAGATACTTCACTGACAAACTCTTCTCTCTGGATGGGGCATGGATCATGTGGGTGCTCAGGTGAATTGCACATGCTACATAACTTTGCAGGCTGACCTCTGTCTATTACCAATTGCCTTACAAAAGAAGTGAGCTCATCCAATCTATTCTCAAGGGCGACCTGGTTGGAAGATGAACTATGGACCTCATGCACACCTCTTGTCTCAACTGAATTTCTTCTGGTAGTAAACTGCTGGGAATTCAGTGACATATTCTCAATGAGTTGCTTGGCAGCAACTGGGGTCTTATCAACAAGTGCTCCCCCACTAGCAGCATCCAAAAGATTCCTATCCATCGGCAGTAATCCTTCATAAAAGTATTGGATCAGGAGCTGTTCAGAAATCTGATGCTGAGGGCAGCTGGATACCAAATGCTTGAACCTTTCCCAATATTCAGCTAGCGACTCATTCCCTTGCCTGATGCCACATATTTCTTTTCTTATTGACGCAGCTCTTGAAGCAGGAAAATATCTTTCTAGGAAAACCCTCTTCAAATCATTCCAAGTGGTGATAGAGTTGGGCTCAAGATACAACAGCCAATCCTTTGCGGCTCCCTGGAGTGAAAATGGAAAAGCCTTCAGTTTGATGCTATCCTCAGTGACTCCCTCTGATCTTGAGGTTGTGGAGCATACAACTTGGAATTCCTTCAAGTGCTTGTGTGGATCCTCACCTGCAAGACCATTAAACTTTGGCAACAAGTTAATGAAACCAGATTTTAGTTCAAAAGGACTATCAGCACCAGGATATGAAATACACAATCCATTATAGTTAACATCAGGGGCAGCAAGCTGTCTTAATGTCCTTTGGTCTCCCATGTTTTCAAAAACAGTTTTGGAATTAGAATCACTACTAGTGCTAGCCCGAAATTCTCTACGGAGTGTGTGCAGTGTTCTTTCAATTTCCGGATCAAAATCACACAATTCAGGGCAATTCGACCTAGTAGCCAGACCAATTCAAAACAAAAACAGAAAAATAAAAGGAAGAAAAGAAAATAAAAAAAAAACAAAATGCGAAAAATAACAAATCAGACTCCCCGGCAACGGCGCCAATTTTTTGGTCCCGCTGTCGCGCACGCGCCAAAAGGAACGAGCGGGTTTAAAACTGTAGTTTAGGGCGACAACTCGGATGTCGTCTCACAAGGACTCTTAAAGTGTTATTTTTCACAAAAATAAGTTTTGGGGGGGGGGTTGGATTGGATGCAATCAAGGAAAATAAAACAATGAAAAACAGAGCAATTAAAAACAGGGCAGTTTAAAGAGATTATCAAATAGCAAACAACGATTAATCTACTGTTCTCGAATTCCCAACTATCCTTGGTTCATGTAATCCCAAGCCCTAAGCAGATTCTAATCCCCTTTCAGTTGTAGCAACAATTAACAACGCAATCACTACTACGGATATATGTTCCTATTCCCGAAATAACAAACGGGGTTAAGCCCTCACGAACTAACGAACATGAATGAACACACGCGAAATAACAAACGCGATTAAGTATAGGAACATAACATCACTGAAACAAATCAATACAACACTACACACTCCTGAAATAACAAACAGAAATGTATAATATGGTATTGAAAAGGGAAAAGCAATTAAAATAGGAATTACAAAACCTCAAGTATATGGAATTCTCATACAGTAGACTAATCTAAGAATTTAGTTCTCCATAACAATAACGAAATACACAGAAAAATATGTAAAACTGTGGAGAAGCAAAAGTTGTTCATAATCTGCCCAGACAACTATTTATAACATTAAGGAATTTTTGTCCTCTCGCGAGGCGAAGCCTCTCTCGCGACACGAATCTTGTGAACAGTCTGCAACCTTTGGTATTCTCGCGAGGCGAAGAAAGGATCGCAGGGCGAGGAACTGAAGAGTCTTCTTTATTACGCCCGTTATGAACATCAGGGGCCAACCGTGATGCTTTTTGACTTCCAGCCTCGCGAGGCGAATGGATGCTCGCGAGGCGAGACTCTTCAACTTCAAAACTGCCACAGCCGTGACCTTCAACACGGGTAAGCCATGATAGTCTCTGACTTTCAGGGTTGGGTGACTCGCGGGGCGAAATATTCTTCGCGGGGCGAACCAGAGACCTTGCATTTTCTTGGAATAGTCAGCCTTCGGGGTCGCGAGGCGAACCAGAGAGGATGTCATTTTCACTGTTCTGCTGGCTTTCAGGTTCGCGAGGCGATGGAAACTCTCGCGAGGCGAATCCCCTGTTTCTTTATTCTCTCAACTTCTACTTAACCTGAAAACAAAGAAATAACTATAAGTGTATTATTCGACTCAAAACTGGGTAATTTAACCTAAAACTACTTTAGAGACTCAAAACCTTGCTTGAGGACAATCTAATCTAATTTGGGTGAAAATAGGATATAATTTGCACAAAACCCTGGTCATACTAGCCATAAAACTAGATGAGCCAGAGGCTTATCAATAGGTTTGCAATCATCCATCTTGAATTTCTTTAACAATTCCTTTGTATACTTAGTTTGATGGATGTACACCTCGTCCACTGTTTGCTTTACTTGAAGTCCAAGAAAGAACTTGAGTTCTCCCATCATGCTCATTTCAAACTCTTTCTGCATAAGCTTAGAGAATTCTTTACATAGAGTTTCATTAGTAGCACCCAAAATTATGTCATCAACATATATTTGAACAACAATAAAACTTGATTTATTGGATTTTCTAAATAAGGTTGTATCAACCTTTCCTCTACTAAAACCATTGTCCATTAAGAAGGAACTTAACCTCTCATACCAAGCTCTAGGAGCTTGTTTAAGGCAATATCCGGAGGTTGCATAACATATACTTCCTCACTAATAACACCATTTAGAAAGTAACTTTTTAGATCCATTTGATATAGCGTTATACTATGATGTGCAACAAATGATAATAAGATGCGAATTGCCTCTAATCTAGAAACTGATGCAAAAGTTTCAGTGTAGTCTATACCTTCTTCTTGAGAATGACCTTGTGCAACAAGTCTAGCTTTATTTCTTACCACCTTACCATTTTCATCAAGCTTATTTCTGTAAACCCATTTTGTGACACCCTAAAACCCGGCATCACATGGTTACCCGTTACAGAAAAGAAACTTATTTAAAACGCTGGTCGCTTTCGGAAAAATAACCTTTTATATAGGGTTACTGAAAAAGGGTACTCAATTTTTTTTTTGTTAAAAGAAGTTAAGAAAAGGTGATGAACACTCAACATGAAAATAAACATCATACATATAAAATATAACTGTCCCACTTGGGATCTTAGGTTTGATTACTAAACAAGCCTTGTCGAACTGGCCAACATACACTAAAACAGCTACTGAAGAAACAGGTAAAAAAAGAAACATCAAACCGGGGGTAGGGAACTGGGTACAAGACTCAAAAGATGGTTCTAAAAGCCTGGGGACTATCGGGACAACTCCAAAAGCCGACGAACGATCTACCAATGCCTCCTGCATGCAGAGTGACCGCAGACGCTACCCCCAGACGAGATATGAGATGTCGGATCGATAACGTCACCGCCATCGTGGATAAGGACGTCGTCATCTCTGGGATCCTACGGATGGTACTCTGGCTCCTCCTCGTCCTCGTCCTCGACCTCTATCAGCTCAAGAGGTTCTTCCTCGGGATCCTCTTCGGGATCCTCCTCCACTGGATCCTCCGCAAGTGGTTCAACTGGATCAAAATGCTCATGAAGGAGACCAGTGACTTGTAGCGTATTAAGGTAGTACCATGGAGGTGGAAGCGCCACATTCCTCATCTCGACGGTATGAATCCTTCGTACGGGCACTCCGTTAGCATTCGTCTCGGTAGTCGTGACTGGTCCTCGATACGTCGCGGTCGTCACACCCTCATGTATAGTCCAGTTCCCTATCGTCCCAGCATGATCAAACACTTCGCTCCTCGAGCTCGACTATGCCAAGGGAACGTTCAGATCCATCTAAAAGAACGCGCATACCCGATACAAGAAGAAAAGAACAGAACATACAGATGTGCAAGAGTGAGATATCGTCATAAGATATATCCCACAACAACCATGTACATGATACATACATCACATAATCATATGAGTAGTTAAATCATGCATATACATAACATAATAGTGTTATATCAAAGGGTCTCAAACCCGCACAATCAATCTTTGAAAATATGCATGACACTTCAATATCAGGCTCTAACTTAATCTCATGAGATATCAACACCGTTTTTCACCGGAGAAGAATTAGAGTTGGTCAATCTCTAGCCCACCGGGCAGTTGCCTCCATACCCTCATGCATTAAGGTCTCAGGACGAGCAACGTCACATATGCCTCTGAATCGGTCACATGGACTGACTCCCAAATACCACCTTGTATCTGATATGTAAGAAAGCACGTCTGCCTGGGGAAATGCACATGAGAAAATATTTTATTCAAAAGGTTTTCTTTGTGTTCATTATTTTTCGTTGTCGCAGCTCAAAGATAACGACTTAATCATCATTTCCCCATCACTTGAAAACTTAGAAACATAGGACACACAGTCTGAATGCTCAATCACAACACCAGAGACCGATGCCGCAGTCAAGGGTTGTGGTCATATAAATCACTTATGCTTTTATTCATGTTTTGAACTTAACATGATAAGGACAATAGCCCACAACAACGAAATCAGAACGCACTGTCCTCGATTTCAAGAATTGGACTCTCAGTCCAGAACATCATGAATAGGACTCATGGCCTCGATTTAACACTGGTCCAAGATCACGTACGTATAACTGAATACTAGAGGCGACGTCTCGCGTACTAGATTCTCCTTCTTAAGTACTTATTTTTCATTCAGTGAAAATCAAATTCAAAACCGAATCCTCGATAGCCTATCCAGGCTATCGGAAAGTTTCTAAAACATTTAGGAGAAAACCTTTTCTTTGAAAATCTTTTATAAAGCATCTTTGAAATACTTTTATCTTTGAAAATCTCCAATAGGATATTTCCAAATAATCTTGAAAGTTTTCACTTGAAGACACATAGTTCGAAAATGATTTTTCTCTTATCTAACAATAGTTCACCAAAACCATTTCAACATTTAAAACAAGTACTTTAAGTTAATGAGATTTTGAAAAAGAACACCAATCCTTTCATCTTCAAAGTTTATTAAGGTTTTTAATCCTTATAACAGTTGAGCACAGACACAAGTCTGGCTTAGCAAACTTTCAATATTCTCAGTTCAATGCTAATATCACAGTTGAAAGCAACTTCACAGATATGCATTATAACATTTAGAACAAGCACAATTCAACATCAGATAATAGCATAACAGTTCAAGTACATTAGATAACCAAGTAAGCTCAATCAACATATAAATATCCAGTTAAACACATACACACATGCATACAGTTATTGAATATCTTTAGGAAATCCCATCTTACCTCACGTCGTAGTTAAGAGTTTTGTATTTGAAAAGAAGGTTCAGGAACGTCCTTGCTTCTCCGGCGATGGAAGTCTAAGGTTACCAATCATAAAATCATTAGTTAAAAAAAAATCAACTCGAGAACACTAACCACAAGGTATAGGTTCGGTTCATACAATAAACTAGGATTAGGGGTTTCCGAAATTTATGTGACTCTTGGATTTATGATCCTTAAGTGCTAGAAGTTCATAAACAACAATCTTTTAACAAAGTTGAATTAAAAATCCCACTAAGTACTTGACTTAGGGTTTCGGCCAAGCATAGGTAAATAGGCTAGGAATTTCTAAACTTTCCAATCTCTTTAGGTTAGCATCCACACATAGTAAGGAGCTTGAAACCATGATCATTTCGGAAAATGGAAAAATCAAATGTCTTAGACCATGAACTCTTAGGTTCGGCCTTAACAAGTTTGTGAGGTTAGAGATATTTAAATCATCCAATCTTTTGGACATAGCATCCTTTAACATGAAGGAGTTTTACTCCATAATCATCTTGGAAAACAAAATAAAATAACACATCCTAGGTCAAATGTTACATTTGGCCATCATAGGAAAATAAAGCAAGAAAATATTTTAAACTTTCCAATCACTTAGACATAGCATCCTTTAACATAAGGAGCTTTTTAGTCCATGATCACTTTGGAAAACAAAACTCAACATCTTTGCCATAACCATTTAAGGTTTCGACCTTTTCAAGAAATAGGGGTTAGAAATCTTCAAACTTTCCAATTTCTTGGACGTAGCATCCTTCTATATCAAGGAGTCTTAATCCATGATCATTTTGGAAAAAAAAACTTAAACACCATTGCCTTAAAACTCATTGGTTTTGGTCTTTACATAAAAATAGGGTAAAAATCTTTAAACTTTCCAATCACTTAGACATAGCATCTTTTAACATAAGGGAGCCTTGGTCCATGATCATCTTGGAAATGAAACTCAAATACAAACTCATACATGTAAAAGTTGAAACAAGATTCACCTAAACCATATGAGACACCCCGTTGTGCCCCATTGTATTATTAAATTAGAACCTTATTATTTATTTACTTAATCGCACGCTTATCATTGAAAATACGTAAAAATTAAAACTTAATTAATAATCATATAACTTCTTGCAATATAAAACACTCCAAAACTATATTACATAAATACACACATAATTATCCTTTATTTTACACAACACTGTTTAGGATATCCTCTCAGTAGGATCCCACACAGGTACTTATTTATACAAACTGCTTATAACTAACGAAAAATAAAAATGTCTTATATGACTCACTGGCCCTAAACTTACTACACTATATTATTAGGATCAGTAGGTTGTTCTCCAGCGTCAGCTTCATATGGAATGTCATTCAACTCCTCAACAACCTCTGTCTCGTACAGGGTTCCATCCATCTCCTCAGCAACATATTCGTCCATCTGGTCTTCTAACGTAACAAAGTAGACATACACAAAAATACAGAAATAGGGAGATAAGAAACAGTTCTATCATCATAAGCAGAAAAGATTCATAGCATATAATACAATAATAGTCACAAACATGCATCACTCACAATTTACAATCATTCATACTTTATAACATCATCCTCTACCCTCCAACTCATTCAACTAAACCTTTATGCTGACGTGGCCACTGCTAATCCTATCACACATCCCTCGTTAGGAATGTCAGTCAGTCATCCAAGTGACACGTTCCCAACGCCGGTGCACATTCTCATCCATGGTGAGAATGCTCATGCAAAGCAATGACACTATAGCTGCACAGTACCGTCGGTGCACACCCTGATTTTCTCTCTCAACTCTGTCAAGGGTGCTCATGTATAGCAATGACACTTTAGTTACACAACTTAACTTCTAATTTGGAATGGTCCACGAGAACTTCAGACCTCGTGTATCTCAAATACACGATTATGAACAACAATGCAACATATGATTCTCACTGACTTTTATCAATAACAACCTAGTACCTCAAGCTTTTCCTCATAACCTCCACTTACATTCTATATCACATCACTTCTATAAAATAATAGTGAAGCACCTCTAATTCATATTCAAAACTCTCACCTAAACAAAATACCTCCGAGCAATATATATCTTTACTTAAAATCAACTAAGCAATTTATCAAACCAGGCAGATCATGCATAACACAATAATCAATAAAATATTCGAACACCAAAATAACGTCACATGCAGTAGAATACCTCAACCAGCGGATCACAAACAGTCAAAAGTAAATAATTCAGACATCCTCAAATATGAATAATTAACCTAAGGCGATAAACCTACAATTCCCAAATCGTCATTGGTATTACGGAAAAGTTTCCTATACGATTTTGGTATTGTCGATTACTCGACCACTAGTAGGGTTTAGGTCGCCCTACACCATTATTATAAATTATATACTACTTATCGGTTCCGACGATGGAATGGTTCTTTCTCCCACCTGAGCTTATCTCTGGAAACACGAACTTCCCACTCCTCGTCACGACCCTACGGTTATTAAATCAACCTTCAACCAATCAACATAAGAATGAATTAATCAAACAAAGTTCATCCTTAACCACAAAAGGCGAGGTTCAGCTATGACAACCCAAAATAAGGCTAGGGATTTCAAAACGTCATAAACTCTTAGATCAATGATCCATAAGCATTTATAATTATAAAACCAATGATCATAACTAAAAGAATTGAAACAAAATCCTCTAACCCAAAGGTTAGGGTTTCGGTATATATTAGAAAAATAGGCTAGGAAATTTAGTTGGATTCAAGCTCTTGGATTTAGATCATATAGGTACTAGAGAGCTCAAATCAAGCATTAGATTTCAAAAATGAAAACAAAATCATCAAACCCTCCTTTGAGTGAGATTCGGCCACTTAAAGAAAATAGGGAATTAAAATGTTTTTGATTACATGCTCTTGGATAATGAAAGTAGAAGACATCACAAGATCATAGAAATTGGTTTCACATTAAAAGGATTTTTCTACAATTTTCTAGAATTATTTGAAGTTCTAGATCTAGGAATGGAAATTTATGAAAACTTGATGATCATGGCTTGATCTTACCAAATAAATGAAGGAGAAGACTTGGATGATTAATCAGAAGAGCTTTTACCTCTTGAAGATTGAAGAAATGAAGAAAATGATCAACCTTCACTAAGTTGAAAACTGGACAGCTTGAGGGTGTGATGGTATTGTGAGTGTATCTCGCAACATACTCATCCAAAAATCATGAACTGTGGATTTATAGAAATATAAGAAGAAAAGGAACAACTTTGGTGTGAAGGTTTCATTTGGTTCATATCATAACAGGTGTGAAAAAGGGCCTTCTTTCTGCTGTTTCTTGGGTTGCTGAGAATTCTGGGCACTTTCGGTATTTTGAGCCTATCTCCCAATCCTCTTATCCGTTTTTGATGATATTTATCTTGTTGGAAATAAGATAGAAAGTTTAACAACTTTTATGTTGATAGTTTTTCGAGTTTCAGAAAGGAAGAGGGTCATATTTTTGGTGGGGATTCGGTGTTCTTATGGTTTTGTAACTTAGTTGGTGAGGAAGATGAAGAGAATGGAGGTGTGAGTGAAGGGGCTGCGGTTTTGAGGTATATATAGGCTATATATTAGGCCTTGTTTGGTTTATTAGATGTTGTATTAATAGCTTTTGTGATTATTTAATTAATATAAGCTTAACCATAGTTAATAATTAACTTAACTAAGGTTATAATTAACTTAACTAAGGTTATTTTGGCTAACCATGGTTAATAATATGTGGCTCACATTTGATGGAGGTGTGGCTGATTTTAGACCACCCATAGTGACTCACCAATGAGTCACCGATCCTATCCGTTAACGGTTCCCGGAAATTTCGTACGCAGCTCCGTCATTTACCCGATTTCGGTTTTTGAGAGGAAAATAATGAAACGAGAGCAAAATAAAATAGGTATGATTTATTGGAGGTGGATGCACGAAATTGGAGAGATGTGATAGGTTTACAACCACGTAAAATGAGTGGTTAAGAGTGCGTAGATGTGTCTTGTTAATACCCGCGAAAGCTTGGGGTTATTTGGTCTTTTTACCTAAAAGTCATGATTACTAGCATTTAATGCTCATAAATGCTTGGTGACTCATCCTCCACGAGTCATCATGTATGAATCGTTGTCCCGATCTCTTGATGGGTCTTTGCAGTTCCGTTTTCGACTCCGTCGGTTTCCCGATTAGGGTTTTACGCCTGCGTAAAAGCGTAATATTTCGTTTTCGGTTGAAAATTTTCAAAACAACCAAACTCGTTAGAAATATGATTTAAATATAAACCATTTCGTTCATGAGTCAAAATTAGGTTTTCTGATCATTAAAATCTTACTGTCAGTCAAAACACCGACTGTTTTCCGTCCGAACTTTTACCAAAATTCGTCCGAATAAACATAATATTTTATTTCTGATCAGAAATTTGGAAAGTAGACTTCCTCACGGACAAAATATAAAAAATCTACAAATTTCAGTTTTCGGGTCAAATTAGGGTTTTCTGTTAGTATAGAATTATACTGTCAGTTAAAAAACGCAGACCGGGCTCCGTCTGAATTTTCAACCCAAAATTTCAGCGTAGCCTTCTACCATAAGAGAGACTATGGCTATGATTTTATTTTATTTAAAATCACTTTCTAACTCTCAGATTAAAATATAATTAATTATATTTTAACCGGTTAAACATCGTAATTAAAAATCAGGCTGTTACACCATATACATGGTTTCGGCCTCCTTAGGAAGAAGGGGTTAGGAAACCTTGTTTTACACAACCTTTTAGTATGTGATAGTATGAGTAAATACACGAATATAGAAAGTAGTTTCAACTCAAAAGGAGTTTTCTACCATTTTTGAGAGGTTTTAGAAGTTAAAAGCACATAAAGGACATATGAAGAAAACTTTGAAATAAAAGATGAAAATTTGAAAAAGAACTACATAGAAGTATTACCCTTAACAAGATGAACAACTTTGATGAAGAACTCTAAGAGAAAAGCTTGATAAAAATGTAAACTTTGTAAGAGAGAAGAAGAAGAAGAAGAAATGTAGTAAAGTGTAAATGTGAGAAATGGAGGGAAGTGATGAAGTGTGGAAATGAAGAGTGTTTATAGAGAGTGAGAGGAGAGGGTCACGATTTTGGGAGAGGAAGAAAGAAAGTGGGTTGCTTGTAGAGAGGATAAGGAGTTAAGGTGATGTGATGTGATTGGAGAGAGAAAGATGAAAAAGTGAGATTTTTGAAAAAAAAGTCATGATTCACCTTTTGAGATGTGTCATAACCTTCACATCAAGTCACTTCATGTCACTTCATCCACTTGATGCTCTGCTCCATTGCGTATCAGATGACTTCCGCGATCGTATTTCCCGACGATTTTGCCCGGGAAATTCCTAAGATTTGGCCCCGAACAAGATTTTTCAATAAACTCCAAACCCACACAAAACATCATAAAAACACTAACCGTCTCGTTCACGAATTAAAATTTGGTCTCTAGCTCAGTAAACTTGTATTGGCAGTGAGAACCCAGACCGATTTTCGTCTGAATTTTCGACTGAAAATTTTACTGTGACTTCATACGGTAAAACAACACAAGAAAATGATTTTATTTTAAATAAAATCATCCTCTGGATTTTATAAAAAATAAACACATTAAAGCATGTATTTACTGATAAAAAAGCATACGAAAAACAGGATGTTACACATTTGGTTCCAATAACATATTTGCCTTTTGGTAAAGGCACAAGAGTCCACACTTCAATTCTTTCAAACTGGTTCCATTCTTCCTGCATTGCAAGAATCCAGCCCTCGTCCGCTGTTTTTGGTTCTAACTCAGACTAATGTAGAATCATCTTGCTCTCTGAATGTAGATCTGGTTCTTAGCTTATCATTAGGATTCCAAATGATTTGATTTTATGGATGATAATTCCTGAAGTACCAAGATCTCTGAACATTTTCCTGTTGAGAAGTTGAAGTTTCTGACTCATGTTGTTGAGGGTCATCCACTTGATCATCAGTCTTGACCTTTGCGGTTCTTCTGAGATATTGAGATCAAGATCTACAAAGCTTCATCTAGCTCTGATAGTTTCTTATCAGGTTGCTTGTCATCAAACTTAACA
Organism: Sophora flavescens; assembly: GCA_030762895.1. Lineage (NCBI taxonomy): Eukaryota > Viridiplantae > Streptophyta > Magnoliopsida > Fabales > Fabaceae > Sophora > Sophora flavescens. The sequence goes on from CM061062.1 coordinate 3,479,953, forward strand.
TGTATACATTCCTCTACTACCAGAGTTCTAGAATTATATACTCTAAGGGCTCGTTTGGTGGTCACGATAGGAGAGACATGATAAGATAAGCTATCATATCCTGTCTGAAACTATTGTTTGGTGAGCTAGCAGGATAAGATAAACAAATCCTGTCACCTATCATATCTCGTCCATCTAGTTAAAATTCTATAATGATGGAGGAGCTGGGTTAGAACTTAACATGATAGGATAAGGTGATTTAAAATATAATAAAATATAAAAATATTTTATATATAAAATAATTAAAGTAAAATATAATATAATATGGTTACAAAAAAATGTATAATAAAACATAAAATAATAAAAGTATTGATAATTAATTTTAATTTTTTTTTTATTTTGTCACAAGGCTAATGTTACTTTATATTATTGTGAAAAACTGAAAAAATAAATAAAAAATATTCTAATATTTTAACTATATGAAAAGTAAAAACTAAAAATGAATATTTAAAATTATAAAAAAAAAAATAATTTAAGTTAAACAATATTTTAAAAGTTTAAAAATATTATATGTAATTTTATTATAAGGACAATTTTGTCATTTTTATATAATCTTAAAAAATGAAAATTATAAAAAACCAAAATCTAATACAATATGAAAAATTCAGAACAAAAACGAAAATTTTAAAACTCATACTAAAATTACAATGCTATCCAGTTGGTTATCTGGTGGACACCAAACGTTGGATAGGATAATAGCTTATCCTGCTCATATCATATCATACTCCTATCCTGCTCTCTTATCCTATCAGCCGCTATCCTATCCTGACCACCAAACGGCCCTAAAGCCTTTGGACGACTCAATATCCTAACAGAATTCCATTATCTACTTTAGCATCAAACTTACCAAGTTGATCTTTAGTATTCAATCTATAGTATTTACAACCAAAAGGATGAAAATAAGATATGTTGGGTTTTCGTCCTTTCCACAATTCATAAGGAGTCTTATTCAAAATTGGTCTAATGTATATTATATTCTGAATGTAGCAAGCAGTATTAACAGCTTCAGCCCAGAAGTGTCGAGGGACATAGTTATCATTGAGCATTGTTCTAGACATCTCTTGAAGAGATCTGTCCTTTCTCTCTACCATACCATTTTGCTGTGGTGTTCTAGGTATTGAGAAGTTGTGAAGTATACCACTTTCTTCACAGAACTTATGAAATAGCTCATTTTGAAACCCTCCCCCATGGTCACTTCTGATTTAAGTGATACACAAGCCTTTTTCATTCTGTACACATTTGCAGAATACAGAGAAGACCTTGAAAGACTCATCCTTGTGAGCTAGGAACACAGCCCTTGTCCATCTAGTGTAGTCGTCTACAATGACTAGACCATATTTCTTTCCACTAACAGAGGCAGTCATAGTTGGTCCAAACAGATCAAGGTGTAGCAACTCTAGTGGTCTATTGGTACTAACAACATTCTTAGATTCAAATGAACCTTTAACTTGTTTTCCCTTTTCACATGCATCACAGAGAGCATCAGATTTGTACTTGAGGTTTGGTAATCATCTCACGAGGTTATGCTTATTCAGCTTTGAAATTAACTTCAAGTTTGCATGACCTAGCCTTTTGTGCCAAATCCATCATTCATCTTCAATGGACACTAGACATGAGACACTTTGATTTGTAAGATCCTCCAAGTCAATCTTATACAGATTGTTTTGCCTCTTGGCTGTGAATAAGAGTGATCCATCAGGTTTCTTGATATTACACATGTTCTTATCAAAAGAAACAACAAACCCACTATCACACAATTGACTTATGCTTAGCAGATTATGTTTTAAACCATTAACTAAAAGAACATTATCAATGGAGGGAAAATGATGTTTACAAATTTGACCTACTCCAATGATCTTCCCTTTCTGATTACCTCCAAGTACCAGGATGTGTTTCTTTCCATTGTCAAGCAAGTCTGCAACAGGTACAATCATATCTTTAGGTACCTATATTGACTTGGGTCCTTTCTTGTTAGTAGTCACTAGACGAGCATGTTCAATATGCTTATGATGTATGCATCTAGATGTTGTATTACCACTTTTTCCACACACTTTATAGTAAGTGCTGGACAAGCTCAGTTTATTTTTAACATGCAGTGTTTAAACTTTTGAAGTTCTATTATGCATATGTGGTTTTGACTTTTTATAAGATGCTTCATGCTTTTCTTTGTCATAACCAAGGCCAGACTTATCATGCAGTGACCTAAAGTACCTTAAAATTAAACTTAGTTTAACTGACCCACCTACAAATTAGACAAAGTGTCTGTCAGGTATGTCACATCTTGTTTCAGTTTTGCAACTTCACAAGAGACAGTTGGCTCAAACTTGAGTTTGTCAGCTAGACTGACATTCTCTGATTTTAGTTTGTCATTAATACTTACAAGACTTATTTTCTCCATGCAAACCCTATAAAATTCTTTAGATAGTTTGGAAAATTTCTTTTTGAGAATTCTATACTATGAGACAGAATTGATGAGTTGTGCAATGATTTATCAAATGCATCTTGAAGAATGGAAGGGTTAGAATCTGTAACGCCTTTCGTTACATCAGTAACCCAAATTAATTTCAATAAAAGTCCTTCAAAACTTTTAATTAAAAAACACAAGTCATAAAATTATTCTCAAATAACTAAGTATGAAAATACCTCGTATTAAATAAAATAATAGTTTTTATAAAGTATTGAAAAATATTATTAAATCCAATCATTTGAATAAAAACTAAAAGCCTCAAAACCAGGTGTCTATTTACAATCTGAGAAAAATAGTATGTAAACCAAAGAACGTCGTCCGCATAATACTCTAAACCATACTGCATTACTAACCAACTAGCTAATCAAAGATAACTCTTCAGCTCTCTGGATCCTCAACAGCAATATCCTCAGGCTCTGAAAACAACACTTTTAATGAGATATAAAATCCCAGTGCACAACAATACATTTATAAAATGTTTCGAGAAATAGTGTTGTTCTCAGCCGGTGTGGTAACTGGAAAAACTGTCCATGGTATCCGTTAATTTTCCAAAATAATTAAAAAAAAAACTTTTAATAACAACAAAAATTTCATCAAGTCATATGCATATAGCATAAGATCAACTCGTCTCAAGGCATCACATTCCACATATCAAGTAAATTCTAAATTAATCCAAGTGGCTTGAAGGCCTCATAACTAAACTGGTCTCTTGCCGGCATGCCATAAATCTCACACATCACATGACAATGGTGTCCCATTGCCCACCCCTACTCATGAGGGATGTTTTGATGTCACCCTCCTGTCGGGGACATTTCTATTTCGATACCTCCCATGTGCACATAGCGGAATTTCTCCCTTTTCGACACCCCAACATGTGGCGGTGTTACTTTCGATACCCCTTTTTAGGCGGTATTGCTGTTTTTCGACATCCCAATTATATGGGGATGTTACTTTCGATACCCCATTATGGTGGTATTACTTTTCGATACCCCTATCATAGGTGGTATTGCGGCAAACATCATACAACATGTTATAACTCAAATATGTCATGTCTCATGTATGTAACAAACTATTTCCCTCAATTTTAAACATATAAACTTCTACCAATAACAAACAATCATGAATATCACAACAAATCATACATGAATAAGCACGTTACAACATCAATTAATCAATTAATTCCCCTTTTAAACAAAACCCCAATTTTAGAATTTAGGTTACTAACAATATGCATCAAGTCAATTAAAGACTCCCAAAACCACATGGTAATCCCTTATCAACAAAAACAATCATATATACCATGGAAGGTTCATTAAAAGTATTGTTACTCACCTCTTGAAGACCTCCAAATATCTCTAAGCGTTTCCTACGGCGAATCCTAACGTTTGCCAAGAGTTATCATCATCTTCCTCTTCCTAGACTCCCCCTTCCACAACTATCTCTTCTTAATCCTTGAATTTCTTCTCTTCTTAGCCGTTTCTGAGTTTCTAGGTGTAATTAGGGTTCAAAAACGTACCCTAAGAGTGTTAAAATTCTATTTATAGAGCCCCCAATAGTCCAAAACGTGTAAAAACGCGCTAAGCCCGCTTACTCTGCATATGGCGCTGTATTTCGCACATATCTTGAGTTATAGACATTCAAAAATTATAAATTTTATATCGTTGGAAAGATAAAAGAATTGTATACAACTGTTATGAAGACCACAAAATCTGAAAACGACGTTTAGATAGTCAAAACGTTGATAGAATTTTTAAAAAACGGTTCTGGCGCTGGAACATGAATAGTGTGTACGAATTTGGTCATAACTTGAGCTACAAGAATCCAATTTGGACGAATTTGGTGTCTATGGAAAGCTACGAGACAGGGATATATTTATTATGCAGATCTCGAATTCAAACATGTTCTCTTTGGTTACGAAATATCCACCTGAAGTTAGGTATCTAGTCATATTATGCAAAATTGAGCTTAAAACACTCAAACTATCTATTTATAATGGGTATCACAGCATGTGCCTTGATATGCTTATGTTTCCTATCATTATTGCCGCAATAATTTAGTCCAGGGTAGGTTCTTATCCCTATTTTTATTTTATTTTTTAAATCAATTTTACATTATTGTGAAACACACTGGATTTTTATTATAAAGAAAACAATTATAATAAACTCTTATACTACCCCTATTTTTTATTAAAATAATTATATTTGAATTTTTAGGATGTTACATTTCTCCCCTCCCTAGAGAATTTCGTCCCCGAAATTCATCACATACTCACACACATATTGTAACATATGCTGAAAACCAAACATAAAGGTTACCTTACCTTAAACAACAAGATCTGGGTATTGACATACGATGTCCTCTTCCATCTTTCAAGTATTTTCCTTCGGAGTTAATCATTTCCCATAACACTTTCACCAATGGAATTGTCTTGTTCCTTAGAGTCTTTGTGCCCTTGTCCAAGATTTGACTAGGCCTAGGCTTATAGATCAAATTATCCTTCAATTGTAAAGACTCGGGAGCTATCACATGAGACTCATCAGGTACATATTTTCTAAGTTGCGACACATGGAAAACATCATGAAGATTTGCCAATTGTGGCAGAAGAGCCAATTGGTAAGCAACGGGCACGACTCTTTTGAGAATTAGGAAAGGTCCCATGAAACAAAGAGTCAGTTTTCTGAATGACATTGACCTCCCCATCCAAAACTTAAGAGTGCCTCTCAAGATTATATGTTCCTCTTCCTAAAATTCTAAATGCTTTCTTTTCTTGTCGACATAACACTTTTGATCTATTCTGCGCAATGCGTATCTTTCTCTCAATTATTAATCATAATTGCGATCTATTTGATTAAATCTGATCTTAACAATATCTTCTCACCTACTTCGCACTATCATAAAAGGGGATCTATATTCCTAATCACATCATTAATATATATATGTATATATATATATGTATAGTCATTAAATATTTCACCAGATAATAAATGTACAATTCATGGCCCCTTAACTTTAAAAAAAAATAATTTTAAAATGAAGTCAATAATAACATTTTTATAATAAAATCATGCACTTAAGCATTTGTTTCTATCCATCCGCCTATTATTAGAACACCTTCACTTGCATTTCATCTTTATAAGCATTCTCACAAATTAAATTTAACAAACAATCCATAAAAGAAATTGCTGTAATATTTTATATCATCCACACGTAGATATAATATCTCTTACGAACTTTATACCAAATTTCTTATATTCTACACAGAACTGAGGAATTTTATAAATTTTATAAATAAAGAAATGTGAAGCGGTAGCACGTTCACATACTAATATTTAGCTATCCCAAAATGATAATTTCAAAAGAGGAAGAAATAATTTCACTTTATGTTGATAAGAAGATCTTACTAAAAAAAAATATGTGATAACAAAATGGAGAATAATGTTTAACAAAATTACAATTAAACTGTACAGACATTATGCAAAAACAACTGTAAAAATTAACACCACAATAGTATAAGAAACCAATTCAATCTCGATCTTTGAGTAGGCACATACAAATAAGAAATAACTTTTTTCACTTTTTGTTAAGAAATATAAGTTTGTTAGGATTAGACATGCCATTAATCTATATGGAAAACAAATCATAGGGGAATATCAATCGCGATTAATACTTTGTCACTCGAGAAGCAATTTGAAATTTCAAGGAAAGTGATCCTCTAAAAATTATATAACAAAATTACAACATTATAATAAAATTTGAACATATATATAAAATTCTTTAATCTCACTTCCATTTTTATTCCTGTCCACTAATACTTCTTTAAATCTTGATGCTTCTTGGTTATTCCTAGACACATGGTTAACGTTCTTTTATGTGTCTCTTCTAACATTTTTTTTTCTCTAAGGCTCCCCTCCTTAGGTACAATGATCCTATTCTTAAACAACACTACACCATTATCATATAACACATAATTCTCTTGGTCCAAAAGAGATTTCAAATCCTAGTTTAAAAACTACACTCGCTTAATCTATTTTCTAAGGTCACTACAAATTTTCAACCTATTCAATTCCAAGTTTTAAGCCTTAAAAAGATATCCAAATTCATGTCTCTAGACTCTTCTATTAGGTTCATCTCTTGCAACTTCAAGTTAGACTTGTGCGGAAATTTCCTACTCCGAGTATCGACCACTGCATTAGCCTTTCCCGAACTATACTTCAACTCAAATTATAGTTCCTAAGAAAATTCATCCACTTTCTTTGCCTTATATTTAACTCTTCGTCTATGTCTCTGTCTCTATCTCTTAACAACTGTTTAAGGCTCTACTGATCATTAAAAACTTCAATTTGTATCCTATACAAGAGATTTTCCTTTCCTAATCAGCTTGGTGAGAGGTAAGGCTAGTCTAGAGAACTCGTTTATAACTTCCTATAATACTTCTCCAATTCTAGGAAACTTCTCACACTTGGTATTGTCCCAGGCTTCTCTCACCATATCCCTGCATCTACTTTACTAGAATCAACCACTACTCTACTCCATTGATCTAAGCTCATCTATCCTAGGTAAAATATACCTATCCATAATAGTTACTTTGTTCAATTTCATATTGCCCACATATAACCTCATACTCCCATCATCTTTCCCCACTAAAAGCACTCAAAACTTAATACAAAATCAAACATATTTTTAAAATTTATAAAGTGAACCATAATTTAATTTAAATATTAAATATATAATTTGATTCAAACTAACAAAAAATAGAATTCATGCCACAATTAAATCTATGAGTCAGAGGAAGTTAGAAATATAATTACAATTCAATAAATTGGCCTCGATGCGATGGAGGTGAACTTCACGCACAGAAGGAATTAAAAAAAAAATTAATAGGACATTTCAATTAGATATGGGAATGGGTTTTGACAGTGTTGGCAGAAGTATGGATGATGAGAATAGTGTAAACAAGAAAAGACCAGCATGAACGCACATACAAAACTACCATTAGTAATAATTCCTTATAGATTCAAGGAAAATAAATTTATTAAAATCAATTCATCATCAACATTCAAAAATCTCATATAAAGAATATATCAAGTACCCTAAATTACAATTTTTTTTTTTAGAAACACATGACTCAAAGGACAAACGAAAGATAGGCAACTCAAATTTCACACTTGAAGGATATATCAAAGAAAGTGCTGCTCCTGAATCAAACAATATAGTAACTTCTTCCCCTATACGAGTTAAAGAAATCAAGTCTCCTTCGGATTCTAAGCTGCCTCGGAATAATAGCGGATCATTCTTCTTGAATTCAAAAAGTTCCACGTCTTAAGGGTCCTAGGTAGCCACCACTCCATCAGTGATTGGCCTCCATTCCCCTACAGTTGACGGAGAGTCTCCATCTGCCCTTGCGTAGCTCTGATCATACAAACCAAAGCTGCTGCAAGTGCAATGTTCGTCCCTCGCCCATTAGTCCTATAAATATGCTCACTACCTATGAAATATTGGGTTGATCATGTCCAATATCCCAAAGAATAACATGCAGTATTTATAACTCTAACAAGCATCCTATGCGCCCAAGTTTTGTTTTAGAAAAAGCCCCACTACCACAGTCCGATTTAGAATCGAACTGCTCTGATACCAAAAATGTAACGCCTTTCGTTACATTAGTAACCCAAATTAATTTCAATAAAAGTCCTTCAAAACATTTAATTAAAAAACACAAGTCATAAAATTATTCTCAAATAACTAAGTATGAAAATACCTCATATTAAATAAAATAATAGTATTTACAAAGTATTGAAAAATATTATTAAATCCAATCATTTGAATAAAAACTAAAAGCCTCACAACCGGGTGTCTATTTACAATCTGAGAAAAATAGTATGTAAACCAAAGAACGTCGTCCGCGTAATACTCTAAACCACACCACATTACTAACCAACTAGCTAATCAAAGATAACTCTTCAGCTCTCTGGATCCTCAACAGCAATGTCCTCGGGATCTGAAAACAACACTTATAATGAGATATAAAATCCCAGTGCACAACAATACATTTATAAAATGTTTCGAAAAATAGTGTTGTTCTCAGCCGGTGCGGTAACCGGAAAAACTGTCCATGGTATCCGCTACACAACTTAAGCGAGACACCCCGCTATGCCTCTTTGTGTCATTAGATTAAAACCTTATTATTTAATTACTTAATCGCACGCTTAACATGAAAATACGTAAAAATTAAAACTTAACTTATAAAGTATACAACTTCATATAGAATGGCATATCACAAGATAAGTATATTATGCATATTACAAAACACTGTCGAGGATATCCTATCAGTATGATCCCTCACAGGCATATACTTAGACAAAAAGTTAAACAGCAGAAAAAATAATAAAAATACACCTCACGAGACACACTGGCCATAACTAACTAGACCCTAATCACCATGGGTCACAGCTCGTCCTCCAGCCTCCGGTTCCTATGGAGTTCCATCCAACTCCTCCAGGTTACGCTCATCCATAGGGTCTTCTCGTACGATTCCACAATGAGATAAAATACAACATACAGAAATATACAGAGGATAAGAAACGGTTCTATCATCAAAAAGCGGAAAAGAGTCATAGAAAATTATACAGTAATTGTCACAGACAAACAACACACATAACTAACGAATCATCCTCAAGTTAATATATACCATCCTATACCCCTACTCTCAGGAAATCTAACAATTTATTTTAACGTAACCTCTCTAATCCTGTCACCATGTCTTTACGTTATTGTGGCCACTACCACTCCTGTCACCATCCCTCATTTGCATTGGGGCACATCCTCATTCCCGTTAGGATGGTCCACCTAGTGCACACCTCTATTCCCGTTAAGGTGTTCCACCCCCATTCCCGTTAAGGTGGAAGTGGTCTCGTGAGAACTCTTGATTTTACGTGTATTGTATTACCAATACACGGTGTATTATATTACCAATACACAGAAGTGTTTTACGTGTATTATATTACCAATGCACAGAGTATTACATTACCATTACATAGATGTCCTTGCGTATTATATTACCAGTACACTTTTGTCTTTGTGTGTTATATTACCAATACACCTTTGTCCTTGTGTATTATATTACCAATACACGGTTGTGGATAACAACACCTATACTTGAATCTCACCAATCCGTTTTAACAACATCCTAGTGCCTTAACCTTCCATTAGAACTTGACACATATTATATGCCATAACACCTCTTTAACATTCCTCATCTAAGTTAGGCACTTCTAAATCATCATTTTCCTCACACCCAAAACAATCATCTCTTAGACAACATATATATCTTTGCTTAAAATCCACTAAGCATAATAATGAAAACCAGGCAGATCATGCATAACACACTATCAATCCAAGTATTCCCATATCACCAATATAGCACAAAATCAATTCAATAAAGGTAATAAAATCAAATCAAGCATCAACAATCTAAAATCAACCTAATATCGATAAACCTACAATCCCCGAATCGCCATTGGTTTTTTAGAAAGGTTTCCAATGTAATCTTGGTCTTGTCGATTACTCGACTACTAGTAGGGTTTAGGTCGCCCTACACAATTATTATATAATCTACTACTTATCCATTCCGACGATAGGCTAGTTCTTTCCCCCACCTGGGTCCGAACTCCCAAACTCGAAGCTCCTCGTTGTCACACCACAACTACTAACCCCACCTTCAACCAATCAACATAATAACCAATAAATCAAACAAACTCATCTATGTTCTCTTTAGGCTAGGTTTGTCCATTTAATTCAAATTAGATTTAGGATTCTTTTCTCAAAATAAGCCTTTGGATACTAATCACTTAGGTTCTAGGTAACTTAGATAAATTGCTATAACTTGAAAATATGGAATAAAAATATCCAACCACTTAGGGTAGGTTTCGGCTTTGTATTACAAAATAGGATAGAAATATTTAACTTTCCAATCTCTTAGACTTAGCATCCAAATGTATTAAGGAGCTCAAGTCCATGATCATATTGGAAAATGAAAACAAAACATCCTAGGTTCACAACCATCATAGGTTCGGCCATTATTGGATAAATAGGCTAGAAATATTTAAACCTTCCAATCTCTTAGACTTAGTATCCAAATGTATTAAGGAGCTCAAGTCCATGATCATATTGAAAAATGAAAACAAAACATCCTAGGTCCACAACCATCATTGGTTCGGCCATCATAGGATAAATAGATTAGAAATCTTTAAACTTTCCAATCTCTTAGACTTAGTATCCAAATGTATTAAGGAGCTCAAGTCCATGATCATTTTGGAAAATTAAAAACAAAGTATCCTAGGTCCATAACCTTCTAGGTTCGGCCTTCATAGGATTTATAAGCTAGAAATCTCTAAACTCTCCAATCTCTTAGACTTAGCATCCAAATATCTTATGGAGCTCAAGTCCATGATAATTTTGGAAAACAATGGAAACTTAAACTTTCCAATCTCTTAGACTTAGCATCCAAATATCTTATGGATCTCAAATCCATGATCATTTTGGAAAATAAGAAATAACACATCCTATGTTCAATAACATAGAATAAACAAGTTAGAAATCCTTAAACTTTCCAATCTCTTAGACTTAGCATCCTTCTATATTAAGGAGCCTTAGTCCATGATCATTTTGGAAAATCAAACTCAAACATCCTTGGTCTAAAACATTTAAGTTTCGGCCTACCTAGGATAATGAGGAAAAATATTCTTTGTTTGATAACAACTGTAACACCCTGTATTTTACTGTTTTAAATAACAGTAATATATATAAATATGTTTATAAATTTATTTGAGTTTTATAAAATTATTTTAAATAAACGGAGGTTATTACTCAATCCTACTTGACCGTAGGAAGCTACGATTAAAATTTAGGTTGGAAAGTCAGGCGAAACCCGGCCTGCGAATTCCATTGACAGTATAATTATACTGCTCAAAAGACCTAACTTTAATTCGTGAACGAAAGACTTAAGTTTAGTATTTTATTTTCTACGATTCTGTATTTTTAGAATTATTTCCAGAAAAAAAAAAATTTACGTTTTTCAGGTGGAACGCGTAATCGGGTAGACGACTGAAGGGAAATTAGAGTTTCTACTAGTAAATAGAGGGTTTATCTTAGGATTTTGAGATGATTCAAGGGGATGAATCATATTTTTAAGTCTAGAAGGTTTTTCAGGGTTAAATAGAAAATTTAGGAATTTTACGTTTAAGCCCCTGAACTTTCTGTAAATTACCCTTTTGTCCCTAAATTAGTTTTTTAAGTTTTTCCAAGTGGATTGGGCTAGAATCCTTGTTTCCAATCTCAAATGGTCGTGGCTTAGAAGCCCAAAATTTTCTAGTTCATGGTTTGATTCCATAAAGCCTATTTGAAACTATACAAGTTTCCTATCTTAAGCTTAATGCTTAAATCTTCAAGTGGGCCCCACAAAAATGAAACCAAGCCCAAATTGAGCAAGCCCATGTGCAAGCCCATGAGGGAGAAGGGTCTGCCCTCATAATTCTTAGATGAGCCAAGAATTTTCTAGAATGTTCTCCATTCTTCTACTTTGTTCTTTAAGCTTCAACAATCTTCTTCAACAATCTTCTTCAACAAATCTTCTTCAACAAGCTAGGTTTTCTCTAAAATATCTAATGCCAAAAATCAGCCAACTTTGGTCAAGATAAGCTTGCATTAAATGTGGCAAAATCATCATCATGACACTTTATTGACAATTTGCAAACTAGTCCTTCAACTTTTGGAATCTTTGCAAATTGGTCCTTAGAACTTAATTGCATTTGAATCCTTTATCAAGACAACTCATCATCATCTAGATCCTTCCTAAGATGGCGCCACTACCTCTATAAATACCATACTCTCACTTTTCATTTAGTTTCTTTTGCCATTTGCTTCCAAAACCCTAAAGTTATAAGTCTTCTAGTGTTAGATTTGTGAAGGAAGTTCTTGGATCTTCGCTTGTTCTTGATATCCAAGAGGTGAATCCTATTCTTATTCTCTAATCATGTCTATGTTCTTCAATCAATTTCTTGATTCAAAGTTTATTTCATAGTTGTTCATCACTTTTAAGTTTCTAGATCTAGAACTTTGAAAATTCATAACTAATTCTATAAAAATCCTTTTGACATGAAACCAATTGCTATGATCTTATAATCATCTCTATTTTCATCATCTAGAAGCATAAGATCATGAGAAATTTCTTTCCTTGATTTCTGGTCATGGCCGAACCTAGGTCAATATCATGTTCATAGGTTTTGTTTCATTTTCATGTCTTGATTCATGATTCAATCTTCTAGTATCTTGATAGTTCTTGTATTTAAGTATATATAAGATCAAAAATCAAACTCTAACCTAGTGATTTCATCAAGGCCGAAACCCTAGTTCTTGGAACTAGATGAGTTTTGTTCAAAGTTTTCATTAATGATCTTGTTAATCAAGCTATTAGTATGTATGCTTAATAAATCCAAGTTGGTTTATTAAACTAAGAACCCTAACCCTATGAACATGTTGAGGCCGAATCCTTGTATAAAAGAGATAGGAAGTTTTGAGTTTTGAGTTTCAACTTTAGTTGTTTAGTCACTAATCCATGATTTAGGTTAATCAAGGATCATTAATCTATGACTTAATCATGATTAGGAATTTTAAGGATTTTTAACCCTAAAAGTCAGCCCTTGGCCGAAACCCTAACCCTAAAGGTTAGAGGATTTTGTTTCAAATTTTAGTATTGTAATAAGTAACCTATGTTAGTTAAGACTCTAGTAACTAGGATCCAAAAGATGGCATTAAAAAGATAACCCTAAACCTATTTTCTAAGTCTTGGCCGAACCTAGCCCTAAAGTGTCATAGATGGTTGTCATTTTATTAATTATAGTTATGTTGTTTGGTTGAAGGTGGTTGTGTTAACTCGTGGCGGAATAACGAGGATCGTCGTGTACGTATTTCCGGTGCTAGCTCAGGTGGGGAAAAGAATCAACCTATCGTCGGAATCGATAAGTAGTAGATTATATGATAATTGTGTAGGGCGACCTAAACCCTACTAGTAGTCGAGTAATTGACAAGACCAAAATCGCATTGGAAACCTTTTCTGTAAAACCAATGGTGATTTGGGGATTGTAGGTTTATCGACATTAGGATGATTTTATCTTATCTGAGGTTGATTGAATTTATTATTATGATTTCATTGCTTGTGTGATATTTTGTGGTATTTGAATTATTTTCTGATATTGTGCTATGCATGATCTGTCTGGTTGTTAATATTGTGCTTAGCTGATTTTTAAGTAAGGATATGTGTTGTTCGGGAGATAATTGTTTGGGTGAGAGAATAAAGGTGATTTAGAGGTGCCTAGCCTAATTAAGTGGTTTTATCTATGAGGAAAAAGGTGTTGAGACTTTGATGGAAGGTTGAGGCACTAGGTTGTTATTGATGTAATTTAGGGAGATTCATTTATCGAGATATTGTTAGTCACAGCCGTGTGAGTGGAACACACGAGGTCAGGATATCCTCTGTTGGGGATATCGGATATTGCGGGTGAGTGCCCTACGGATGTGGATGCCGAGGTAGACTACCGTAATACTCTTTAGTTCTTGACGTGTTCGAATGTTCTTGGCACTGGATCGTTATGGAAAGATGTTTCTTGACGAGTTCGTATGTTCTTGGCACTGGACCGTTATGGAAGGATGTTCCTTGACGAGTTCGAATGTTCTTGGCACTGGACCATTATGGAAGAATGTTCCTTGACGAGTTCAAATGTTCTTGGCACTGGACCGTTATGGAAGGATGTTCCTTGACGAGTTCGAATTTTCTTGGCACTGGTCCATATGGAAGGATGTTCCTTGTCGAGTTCGTATGTTATTGGCACTAGACCATTTTAGACTAATAAGTGTTTAGTCTTTGATGCGTTCGAAAGTTATTGGTACTGGACCGTTCTGGACTACTGACTAATGTGACAGGAGTGAAGATGGCCACATCAGTATAAAGTTTTAGTTGCATGGGTTGAGGGTAGAGGATGATATAGTGAATTGAGGATGATTGTTGATTTTGAGTGATGTGTGTCTATGACAATTATGGTATAATTTACTATTACTCTTTTCTGCTTTTTGATGATAGAACTGTTTCTTATTCACTATATCTTTCTGCGTGTTGTATTTTATTTCTGATGTGATCGTACGAGAAGATCCGATGGAGGAGCCAATTACTGAGGAGCTAGATGGAACTCCTTACGAACCAGATGCTGGAGGTCGAGCGGTGATTCAAGGCGATTAGAGTATAGACATTAGGGCCAATGTATCTAAAGGGTATTTATATTTCCGCTAAGCATGTCTATAGTGAAGTTCATGCCTGTGAGGGATCCTACTGAGAGGATACCCTCAACAGTGTTTTGGTAATGTAATAAGTAAACATGTGTGTATTTATATATTACAACTTTGGTGTGTTTTATATTTGTAGAAGTTATATGATTATTAATTAAGTTTTAATTTTTACGTATTTTCAACGATAAGCGAGCGATTAAGTAAATAAATATTAAGGTTTTAATGTAATAATACGATGGGGCACAACGGGGTGTCTCAACAACTCTTAGGTTTAGAATCACAAGGTATTAAGAGTTCTAAATCCATGATCATACTTGGAAAGTTGAAACATAGTATCCTAGGCTGACTTATACATATTTTCGGCCGTCATAGGAAAACAAGCTATCAAACCTTTCAAGATTTATAGATTTAAGATAAAGGAATAGTTAGAAACTCAAACACATGATCATATTCCAAAAGTTGAAGCAAAAACCTCCTAGGCCACATATGCTTAGCATTCGGCCTTCATAGGAAGAGATAGGTAGAGATTTTTGTTTTACACAACCTCTTAGTATGTGAAAATATAAGTTAATACAAGACTATAGAAAGTGGTTTCAACTCAAAAGGAGTTTTCTACCTTTTTAGAGAGATTTTAGAAGTTTAAAGCATATAAAGAACACATAAAGCAAACTAAGAAATAAAAGATGGAACTTGCAAAAAGATTCATATGAGATCATTACCCTTAGTATAAGGAAGAACTTTAATGAAGAACTCAAGTGGAAAAGACTAATAAAAATGGAAGCTTTAAGTGTTTGAAAAAAAAAGAAGTAATGGAAGAAGTTGAAGAAGTATGAAGATGGAGTAAGAAAATGAGAGAATGAAAATGAGTGATGATTATATAGAGGAGGGAGAGGGGAGCACAAAATTTTGAAGAGAGGATGAGCTTGGAGTGCAAGTTTTGTCTTTAAGATTTGTTTGGTTGAAGAAGAAAGAGAAAAATAGGTTTTTAGAATATAATATGATATAATTTGAAAAGTGTCATCATGACCACTTTTTAGGAAGTGGCTTAGGCCATCCCCCTAGTAAGTCACCTCACTCTCACATGTCACCTCATCACTTTTGTGCTCCCTACTCTGCTCCATTGCGTATCCGGTTCAAGTTTCCGATCGTAAGTCACCTCACTCTCACAAAAACACTAACTGTTTCGTTCACGGTTCAAAATTATGTTTTCTGCTCAGTATATTTGTATCGACAGTGAAAACGCAGACCGGCTTTCATCTGAATTTTCAACCAAAAATTTTACCGTAACCCTCTACCATAAAGTAAACTATGAATATGATTTTATTTTAATCAAAAACACTTTCTAACTCTCAAATTAAAATATAATTAATTTTTTTTAACCGGTTGAACAACATAATTAAAATCAGGCTATTACATTAGACATAATAGACTTATTCCCAAAGATTTCCAAAAGGTTCGACCAGCTCTGATACCACTAATGTAACACCTCCCTTTGCATTACATGACTTCCCATTTTATCACATAAAAATAAAATAGAAAGTGTATAACTTAACGCTGGTTACTTTCAGAAAAACACTTATGATAGTCGTTATGTTTGAAAAACTGTACAAAATAAAATTTCCAAACTTTACCACGACATAACCTGTATAATAAAGGCATATATATATATATATAGATCACATAAGGTAAACATCAACCAAGACATGACCCTTACAACTAGGGGTCATTGTTTCTGAAATTCTAACAGTTAGTAAAAAAAGCATACATACAGATGATATACAAAACTAGGGTTCAGCAGAGAAGACCGCTAATACAAAAAATTGGGCTCTCATCAGCCAGATATACAAAAACCCTGTGGAGTTAGCACTACCCAAAAGAAACTACACTATCTGCAACCTACTAGTCCTCTAGAGATGTCCATTGGGGAGACCTCCGTGGTCATCCCCAGGGTCCGACGGGTCAGGTGTCACTACTCCCATAGCCTCATCCACCACTAGCTCCATCTCCTCATCAAGAGGATGGTGCTCAGGTACCTCACCCTCAGGTTCCTCTGGATCCTCCTCTACAGGATCCTCCTCAATGGGGTCAGCCTCAGGAAGCTCCTCGGCAACCATGATGTCCTCATCGTCTTCTTCCCCTCCATAGATGATAATAGGAGCAGGTGGTGGTGACGTTCGTACTCCTCCAGGTGCAGCCTGCGGTGGTGGTGGCTGGTGGTAGGTGTTACCTGACTCAACCAGGTGTCGTAGTAGCATCCAGATAAGAGGCAGTGGAACCTCCACGATCTTTACCCGTTGAGTGCACGGTGTGATGCCCTCCTATGTCTGCTTGGTAGACAGTAATGGCCCCGTGTAAGACGCGCTACGGGATCCAAGGTGGATAACCCATGCACCGGCCTCGCCGCGAAACTCAAAGCTGTGGGCCAGAAAGCCTGAGTGGATCATATGATGTAGGGGGTCCATCTAAACATATAAAATAAAATACCACAACAGAGAACCAGAACAAAGAAAACAATGCAAATATGAGTTACCAATATATGAGTATAAAACATAGCAGTCATATATTTAACATCATAAACACATTAAAATATAATGATAATGAATCACAGAGAAATAGTTATAAGTAACTCAAGTGTTTTGAAAACAAGAGTATTTTATCAATTATGTCTTAACACTTCAATATCCACTTTCTAAACTTTGAAATCTCTGGAGATCGTAACTTCCCTTCTTCGAGCATGATAGGTCACGATATGCCTATAAGACAATTGTTTCACGTTGGGTGGCCTCTCGAATGGGTCCTTTCTGAAGTTAACACAAGGAAACACAAGAAGGGGGGATGAATTGTGTTTCTTAACAGATTTTCGAAAAAGTCTTTTCTCAAACCTTTTACAAGTAAAACAAAAAAGACAATACACAAACATGAAAACGTTTTTGAAGAGTTAATAAACTCAGATTCAGAACCCCACAGGTAATATAAACGAAAACTGTAAAAGATAAGGGTTTATAATATTCACGCAAGTGTTTTATCCCGGTTCACTCTCTTCCAACCAAGAACTACATCCAGTCCCTTCTACCTGAAGGATATTTTCCACTATTTTCCAAATAGATTACAAGTATTCAACACCTATTCAGGCTACAAGTATTCTTTCTCTACCAAGCCTCTTCAGGCTCTACCTCTAACGGAGAGATTTAAGATTGATCTAAGAACTCACTATGTGTGAGAGCATGAAAGTTAAAGATAAGTTGAGATTACAAATGAATTTGTTTAAGAGAACTTTGAGCAAAGTTTTGGCACTTGATTTTCAGAGCTTGAATTTCTTTTCTTCACTGGGGTTTTTCCAATATTTATAGATGAAATGCTTTCTGCCTTGATCTTCTTCAACTGTCTTCAATTTGTATCCATTTAGACATAGCATTAAATGATAGGATCCGTTGGAACTGATAACTTAATATGCTTCACTGAGAAGTGCTTTTGTATATCAGAGGAATGCTCAAAGTAGAACTGTCACTTCTCTGTTGTACCAAAGGTTGCTTTATGACTTACCATCTTTGTACTTGACTTGATCTTTAAAACAATGTATTTTGACAGAGAACAAAGGTTTATGGTTCCGATGGTACGAAGTTCTTTTTTCCAAGAGATAAATATTTTAAACAATAGAAGCATCAAAAGTAAAAAGTCATATAATCTTTGAATTAAATAAGCAATCATTTGAAATAAATTCATTTAAGCATAGACGAGTTCACGTTTTAAAATTAGAGGACGTGCAAGGTTTACTTATCAGTGAGACGGGCTCATCTACTCATATTGCGTCTACAGACTTTCTATCTAGTTCAGAGAGATTGGACGTGCTATACTTAAGAGCTCGTCTGCTGACGTGGAGTCTGGTGAGACTACTCCGTCTGTTAAGTCTTTGGACTTTATAAATTCCAAAGTCTCGTCTACTTGGTTTTTCTTTTAGACTTAACAACGGGTATAACTTAGTTGATTTTAGGATCTCGTCTATTCTTATTTTAACGATCTTGTCTATTAAAAAGCTAAAGAATCAGAATTTAACCAAGCGTTGTAGACTCGGCTAGAGGATTAAAAAAGAATCTGTAGATTCCATACTTTTAAATTTTACGTTCCTGACTCTTATAAATCAAGTAATCCCTGCATATTTATAACAAACAAGTTAGATCTGTGACAAACACTTTGACATACAAATTTAACCTTTTTGTTACATCAAAACTAAAGAGATTATTTTCATCCAAAACCACTTTGGTTCTAACAATCTCCCCATTTTTAATGATGACAAAAACCAATTAAATTTGAGTGAGCAAAGTGTTATAGAGTTGCAGAGCTCCCCATAAGACAAAGCTTTCAAACTTAAAAAGGTGAAACAGAAAAGTAGCAGCACATATCAGATTTAGCATATTAGATCAGTCATAAAAACAAAGATAGCAATATCAGATCATATCAAACACAAGTATGCAGCAAAGTAGTATGCATGTGAAAATATATATGTATAACCAAAAACTGACTTTGTATATATAACCAAAAATTTAATTCTATATCCTTTCTCCCACTTTTTTGTCATCAGACAAAAAAGAAACAGGAGTGGACCATCATTGTCAGTTTAAGAAAATAAAAGAAGGCTAAAAAGAGCCTCCTTCTGCAACTTGTTCTTTAACTTGTTCCTTGACCTCAACCTCTACTCTCTCATCTATAATTCTTCCAATAATCTATTCAAAGTTCTGAGGCAGTGAGGGTCTTGAACTTTCATCATTGTCTTGAGCATGTGCTTGACTAGGAAAAGTGTCTAGTGCTATGGAAACTTGAGGTTGATCATGTGGATGAATGACTGTCAGAGCCAATGGCTGAGAAGAGTGCTTTTCAGATGTGCCTGGTCTAGGAGTAAACTCAGCAACTTCCTCATTTCCAGCTACTCGTTGAACAGTATTAGCAATTAAGTCCGGTTTTTAAACTATGTTCTCTTCCTCAGTATGCTCAGAATGAGGGGATGATAGTGGTGAAGATGCAAAAGTGAGTACTTTAGGAGGCAGTTCTTTGGCCCAGTGGACAGGGTCCTCTTCATACACATGACTGATGACAGGAATACTAATAATGTCCTTGTAAATATAGAATCTTGCATTTGACAGTCCACATTTGCCTCTAACTTTAGGAATTCTTCTCTTCTCGTCATCACCCAGATCAGAAGAAGAAGCTTCCTTAGCACAGTCCAGCATGTGATTTGCCCAAATGGCAAAATCAGAATCTTGATCAATGTCTTCAACTGGTTGTGACAACCAGAAGTCTATCATATTCTGATCATAATATTCAACAGTATCAAGATTGATAAAGCAGGAAGTGTCTTCTGGTTTCTTTGCAGTGCTCCTCCGCTCTTCAAATCCTTGTCTTTATTTAGATCAATCATAGGGAGCCTTGGAGCAATCATTAGAGGTCTAACACCCATCTTTGTTTTCTTGGTTTGAAACAGTCATGTTGGAGGGACAAAGTTTGTAGCCTTAACATGTCTTGACAATTCAAACTTATTATGCAAAAATGCATACCTGAGATGATCCAGAAGACTCACATCTCTGCCATAAATACTTGGATGTCTGAATGTATCCCAAGATGTCTCTCTGTCCAGTATGAATTTAGGTCTTCCTAATATTTTGGACCTTTTGTGGATGATTGATGGAGCTTTGGCTTTGTAGGGGTCAGAAGACTAGACAGGTATGATGTGCCTGTTGACACCATCATTGAAGGGTTTGAAGGGTGGGGATTTGATGAGATTTGGGTAGATTTTTCTTGGTGGGAATTTCTTTTTTGGAAGGCGAGTGAAGGCAGGTCCAATATGGTTGTGTAGAGTGGATGGAAATGGTCTGTTTTAGTTTGGCATTTAGGGAATGGGTGTATATCCTGGGTATTGTATGGACTCAGGTTCATACTCATATTCTGGTAAAGGGTATAAAGGTCTGGTTGAAATTGGTTCAGGTTCATGTTGATGGTAGAGGATTTTCCAGTTTGTTTTTACTTTGGCACAGCTCTCAGCTTTGCCATCATAAATAACTGAAGGGTGAGTGTAAGGGAATTTGGTTCTAGGTATTTTGGGAAAGGGCGCACCAGGGTTAATCCCTACATCATCTGGTTGATTGAACCAGGGATCATCTGCAGGTATTATGGGTTGGCAATGTGGTCTGTTTGGTGAGGTTTGGACATGTGAGACTGTTTGTGGTGATGGTAGTGTGGGTATGTACACAACAGTGTCAGGTGCAACAGTAAAAGCAGCATCATCCCTACTTTCTAAGCTTTCTACTAAGGCATCTATTGCTAATTGGACAGGGTCATTAACAGAGACATTTACGTCAGAAGTCACAAAGGACTTCATTAGCAGCATCAGCAACAGTTTGCTGCTTCTTCAGAATAGTCCCAATAGTGACATTATCTTCAACATCCTCATCTTCATTATGAGGCGGGATGACATTCCTTGTTCTCTTCTGAGTAGGAGCATGTTGAGGGGCAACAATATCTGGTTCCTTTATCACAATGCCAGCAGCAGGCTTTTTGGCATATGGTTTCCTAACTACAGTTGTTTTTCATCTAACAGTCCTTTTCAGCCCTAGGACTCCAGCATTGTTCTGCTTAATTTGTTCCTCCTTGATTTTCATCGTTTCTTCTGCTTTAGCCATAGCAGCAGCTGCAAAAGTACTGAGATTCATGTTGGCTATGTTCATTCTGCCAAAATCAGCAGCAGACATTCCCTTCTCAGGTAGAATTCTTGCTTGTTCTTCAGGGGACATAGCAGCAAGAATGTCATAGATTCCTTGAGACTTGAAAATCTAGGACAGACGATGACAGTAGGGGATTGCAGAGAGCTTCCTCTTGTGAACTACAGCATCGCCGAATCTTCCATAAATAATTCTGGGCAAGTTAATTTTAGTCTCAGTGTAGACAAGGCAGAGATAAAACTTGTGCACAACTGACAAGTTGTCCTTAGATCCTGTTTTATGCAGAACCACCTTGTTCAGTAACTGATGAAGAATGCGAACTTCATCCCTAATCTCCACAGACTTCCAGGAATGAGTTCTTACTGTATCTTCCCTCATCAGGAAGGCAGCTGTCACCTCAGAACCATCGAGTATCTGTAAAAATCTCTCCTTCTTGAGCGTAGTTGATGGCATCAGAGATGGTATTTTCAAAGACAACTATCCCTTTTCCGAGTATCTCAGCAGAAATCTCAAGAATTGATATTTGAGCTTTTCTCCATAAATCCCTAATCAAGTTAGGGTAGATTGAGACCTTCTCCAAGAACAGTCCATCCCAACCAGTGGCAGTTACATTCTTACTCACATCTAAGTTGTAATCTTGCATAATCGCAAAGTTGAAATGATGCTCAATAGCAAGGTTCAACTTGTCCACATTGAAAGCAATAGAGGAGGAAGCCATTGATGAAGGTTTGAGAGTTAGGGTTTGGTAGCAAGAAACAGAGTATACGAGAGTTCAAAGAGAAGATTGTGAAAGTTTTTTCAGAGGGAAAGGGTATTACTTAAAAAGGTTTCGAATTGGTAGAGTTTTCCCAAAGAAATTAATTAAAAAAATGAAAACGTGTGAGAAAATTGAGTACTGATGCGGCGCAGGTTTTTGAAACCGTAAAAAGCTATTGATGGGATTGATGGAAATAAATGACTCAGCATAAGGATATTATTAAATAAGTCTTGGACATAAATTAATGCAAGTATAACAATAGATGCGCATGCAATATGCATTGGACGCACTTTATGCAATAGACACGTATTCAATATGCATGGGTCGCACAATCAATCCACACAAATCATATTAAGATGCTTTCTAATAAATATGAATCTGTCCTCTGCAAGAGGTTTAGTAAAGATATCTGCCCATTGATGGTCAGTATCTACAAATTTTATATCAATAATGCCTATTTGCACATTGTCACTAATAAAGTGATGTTTAATCTCTATATGCTTAGCCCTTGAATGTAATATTGGATTCTTAGATAGATTTATTGCAGCAATATTGTCAAACATAAGTGGAATACTAATTACAAACACATTATAATCCTCCAATTGATGTTTGATCCATAGAAGTTGTGAGCAGGAACTAGCTGCAGAAATATACTCAGCTTCAGCAGTTGATAAGGCAATAGTGCTTTGTCTTTTTCTTGGCCATGAGAGTAGATTATCACCAATGAAGTGACATCCTCCACTTATACTTTTTCTTTCTATTCTATCTCCAGCATAATCAGTATCACAAAAACCAACTAATCTATAATCACCATTTTTCTTAAAGCACAAACCCAGATTAGTAGTACCCTTTAAATATCTAAATATTTTTTTAACTGTTGATAAATGAGATTCTCTTGGATCAGATTGAAATTGAGCACATAAGCATACACTGAACATAATATCAGGTCTAGACACAGTAAGATATACCAGATATCCTATCATACCTCTATATACCTTTTGGTCTACCTTTTTATCTTTGTCATCTTTGTTCAGTGTGGACGTGGGATGCATAGGAGTGGTCATAGGCTTGCAATCATCCATCTTGAATTTCTTTAACAATTCCTTTATATACTTAGTCTGATGGATGTATACGCCGTCCACTGTTTGCTTAACTTGAAGTCCAAGAAAGAACTTGAGTTCTCCCATCATACTCATTTCAAACTCTTTCTTTATAAGCTTAGAGAATTCTTTACATATAGATTCATTAGTAGCACCAAAGATTATGTCATCAACATATATTTGAACAACAATAAAACTTGATTTATTGGATTTTCTAAATAAGGTTGTATCAACATTTCCTCTACTGAATCCATTGTTCATTAAGAATGAACTTAACCTTTCATACCAAGCTCTAGGAGCTTGTTTAAGGCCATATAAAGCTTTCTTTAACTTATATACGTGTTAAGGTTGAGTTTCACTTTCAAAACCCGAAGGTTGCAAAACATATACTTAATAACACCATTTAGAAAGGCACTTTTTACGTCCATTTGATATAGCATTATACTATGATGTGCCGCAAATGATAATAAAATACGAATAGCTTCTAATCTAGCAACTGGTACAAAAGTTTCAGTATAGTCTATACATTCTTCTTGAGAATAACCTTGTGCAACAAATCTAGCTTTATTTCTTACCACCTTACCATTTTCATCAAGCTTGTTTCTGTAAACCCATTTGGTTCCAATAACATATTTGTCTTTTGCTAAAGGCACAAGAGTCCACGCCTCACTCCTCTCAAACCAGCTTAGTTCTTCCTGCATTGTAAGAATCCAGCCCTCGTCCAGTAGAGCCTCGTCTATTGTCGTTGGTTCTAACTCAGAGACTAATGCTGAATCATCTTGATCTCTGGATGTAGATTTGTTTCTTAGCTTATCATTAGGATTCCCAATGATTTGATCTTGGGGATGATAATTCCTTAAGTACCAAGATCTCTGAACATTTTCCTGTTGAGAAGTTGAAGTTTCTGACTCATGTTGTTGAGGGTCGTCCACTTGATTATCAGCCTTGATCTTACGAGGTTATGCTTATTTAGCTTTGAAATTAACTTCATGCTTGCATGACCTAGCCTTTTGTGCCAAATCCATCATTCATCTTCAATGGACACTAGACATGAGACACTTTGATTTGTAAGGTCCTCCAAGTCAATCTTATACAGATTGTTTTGCCTCTTGGCAGTGAATATGAGTGATCCATCAGGTTTCCTCACATTACATATGTTCTTATCAAAAGAAACAGCAAATCCACTATCACACAATTGACTTATGCTTAGCAGATTGTGTTTTAAACCATTTACTAAAATAACATTATCAATGGAGGGAAAAGGATGTTTACCAATTTTACCTACTCCAATGGTCTTCCTTTTCTGATTACCTCCAAAGGTAACCCAGCCACCATCCCTATGTTTAAGGTCTTGGAACATACACTTTTCTCCCGTCATGCGACATAAGCAACCACTGTCCAAGTACCAGGATGTGGGTTTCTTTCTTGTTGTTAAGAAGGTTTGCAAAAGGTACAATCTTATCTTTAGGAGCCCATATTGACTTGGGTCATTTGTTATTAGTAGTCACCGGAAGAGCATGTTTAATATGCTTATGATGTATGCATCTCGATGTTGTTTGACCACCTTTTCAACGCACTTTATAGTAAGTGTTGGACGAGCTCAATTTAGTTTTAACATGCAGTGTTTGAGCTATTGAGGTTCTACTATGCATTTGTGGTTTTCAATTTTTATGAGATGTTTCATGCTTTTCTTTGTCATAACCAAGGCCGGACTTATCATGAGGGGACCTAGAGTACCTTATAATTAAACTTTGTTTGTCTGAACCACCTATAAATTTAGACCGAGTGTCTATCAGATATGTCACATCTTTGTTTGTCTGGTGATAGCACACATCAAATAGTGCTTAGCTTTCATATTGAGTTGATGTTAATTTTTCTGCTCTTAAGTCCATTGAGCTCTAGGAATAGCAGCTCCAGCATCACCTCTTGGCTCAGTGTATCCAATTTCAATCAGCTCCCAGATGTCCACGTTTTGTTCATCAAGAAAAGCCATCATTCTCTTTTTCCAGTAGTCATAATCACTACCATCAAAGAGATGATGTCTGTTGATTGCTTGTCCTTTTGTGTCCATGCTTGTTGGATCGTACTCCCTCAGCACTTGTAAGATGCTCAACCCTTTCGGGGCTGAGCTCTGATACCAACTGAAGTTGACACAGGGAAACACAAGAAGGGTGGTTGAATTGTGTTTCTTAAATTTTTTTCGAAAAAGTCTTTTCTCAAACCTTTTACAAGTAAAACAAAAAAGACAATACACAAACAGGAAAACATTTTTGAAGAGTTAACAAACTCAGATTCAGAACCCCACAGGTAATATAAATGAAAATTGTTAAAGATAAGGGTTTAGAAGATTCACGCAAGTGTTTTATCCTGGTTCACTCTCTTCCAACCAAGAGCTACGTCCAGTCCCTTCTACCTGAAGGATTTTCTCCACTATTTTCCAAATAGATTACAAGTATTCAACACTTCTTCAGGCTACAAGTATTCTTTCTCTACCAAGCCTCTTCAGGCTCTAACTCTAACAAAGAGATTTAAGATTGATCTAAGAACTCACTATGTGTGAGAGTATGAAAGTTTAAGATCAGTGAAGATTACAAATGATTTTGCTTAAGAGAACTTTGAGCAGAGTTTTGGCACTTGATTTTCAGAGCTTGAATCTATTTTCTTCACTGGGGTTTGTCCAATATTTATAGATGAAATGCTTTCTGCCTTGATCTTATTCAACGGTCTTCAATTTATATCAGTTTAGACATAGCATTAAATGCTAGGATCCATTGAAACTGATAACTTGATATGCTTCACTGAGAAGTGCTTTTGTTTATCAGAGGAATGCTCAAAGTAGAACTGTCACTTCTCTGTTGTACCAAAGGTTGCTTTCTGACTTACCATATTTGTACTTGACTTGATCTTTACAACAATGTAGTTTGACAAGGTACAAAGGTCTATGGTTTCGATGGTACGAAGTTCTTTTATACAACAGATAAAGATTTTGAACAATAGAAGCATCAAGAGTAAAACGGCATATATTCTTTGAATTAAATAAGCAATCATTTGAAATAAATTCATTTAAGCATAGACGGGTTCACGTTTTAAAATTAGTGGACGCGCAGGTCTTTGGACATGCAGGGTTTACTTATCAGTGAGATGGGCTTGTCTACTGATAATGCGTGTACAGACTTCCTATCTGGTTCCTAGAGTTTGGACGTGCTATACATAAGAGCTCGTCTGCTGACGTGGCGTCTGGTGGGACTACTCCGTCTATTACGTCTTTGGACTTGTTAAATTCCCAAGTCTCGTCTACTTGGTTTTTCTTTTAGACTTAGCAACGCGTCTAATTTAGTTGATTTTAGGATCTCGTCTATTATTATTTTAACGATCTCGTCTATTAAAAAGCTAAAGAATCAGAATTTTACCAAGAGTTGTAGACTCGCCTAGAGGATTAAAACAGAATCTGTAGATTCCATACTTTTACATTCTTCTGACTCTTATAAATCATGTAATCCCTGCATACTTATACCAAACAAGTTAGATCTTTGACAAACACTTTGCCATACAAATTTAACATTTTTGTTAGCATCAAAACTAAAGAGATTATTTTAATCCAAAACCACTTTGGTTCTAACAATCTCCCCCTTTTTGATGATGACAAAAACCAATTAAATTTGAGTGATCAAAGTCTAAGAGAGCTACAGAACTCCCCCTAAGACAAATCATTCAAACTTAAAAAGGTGAAACAGATAAGTAGCAGCACATATCTGATTTAGCATATTAGATCAGTCATAAAAACAAAGATAGCAATATCATATCATATCAAACACAAGTATGTAGCAAAGTAGTATACATGTGAAAACAGATATGTATAACCAAAAACTGACTTTGTATATATAACCAAAAATTTAATTCTATATCCTTTCTCCCCTTTTTTTGTCATCAGACAAAAAGGAATCAGGAGTGGACCATCATTGTCAGTTTAAGAAAATAAAAGAAGGCTAAGAAGTGGGTGGAGGTGGTGGAGGAGGGTTCTGGTTTGGTGGAGGTGGAGGAGGTTGAACAGGCAGAAGGTTATTCTGTTGGAAACTTTGCAGAATGCTAAAAATTTGATTGACCATTACATTTGTTGGAGCCATGGCTTCTGCAACTTGTTCTTTAACTTGTTCCTTGACCTCAACCTTTACTCTCTCATCTAAAATTCTTCCAATAATCTCTTCAAAGTTCTGAGGCAGTGAGGGTCTTGAACTTTCAGCACTGTCTTGAGCATGTGCTTGACTAGAAAAAGTGCCTAGTGCTCAGGAAACTTGAGGTTGATCATGTGGATGAATGAGTGTCAGAGCCAATGGCTGAGAAGAGTGTTTTTCAGATGTGCTTGGTCTAGGAGCAGACTCGGCAACTTCCTCATTTCCAGCTACTCGTTGAACAATATTAGCAATTAAGTCCGGTTTTTCAACTATGATCTCTTCCTCAATATGCTCAGAAGGAGGAGATGGTGGTGGTGAAGATGAAAAAGTGAGTACTGGAGGAGGCAGTTCTTTGGCCCAGTGGACTGGGTCTTCTTCATATACAGGACTGATGATAGGAATACCAATAATGTCCTTGTAAATGTAGAATCCGGCATTTGACAGTCCACATTTGCCTCTAACTTTAAGAATTCTTCTCTTCTCTTCATCACCCAGACCAAAAGAAGAAGCTTCCTTAGCACAGTCCAGCATGAGATTTGCCCAAATGGCAAAAGCATAATCTTGATCAATGTCTTCAACTGGTTGTGACAACCAGAAATCTATCATGTTCTGATCATAAGATTGAATAGTATCGGGATTGATAAAGTAGGAAGTGTATTCTGCTTTCTTTGCAGTGCTCCTATGCTTCTTCAAATCTTTGTCTTTATTCAGATCAATCATAGATAGCCTAGAAGCAATCATTGGAGGTCTGACACCAATCTTGGTTTTCTTGGTATGAAACAGCCATGTTGGAGGGACAAAGTTTGCAGCCATAACATGTCTTGGCAATTCAAACTCTTTATGCAGAAAGGCATACATGAGATGATCCACGAGACTCACAGCTCTGCCATAAAGACTTGGATGTCTGAATGTCTCCCTAGATGTATCTCTGTCCAGTATGAATTTAGGTCTTCCTTTTGTTGTTGACCTTTTGTGGATGATTGATGGAGCTTTGGCTTTGCACGGGTCAGTAGACCAGAAATGTATGATGTGCCTGTTGACACCATCAGTGGAGAGTTTGAAAGGTGGGGATTTGATGAGATTTGGGTAGATTTTTCTTGGTGGGAATTTCTTTTATGGAAGGTGAGTGAGGGCAGGTCCAATGTGGTTGTGTAGAGTGGATGGAAGAGGTATGTTTTAGTTTGGCAGATAGGGAATGTGTGTATATTCTGGGTGTTGTATGCACTCAGGTTCATACTCATATTTTGGTAAAGGGTAGAAAGGTTTGATTGAAATTGGTTTTGGTTCATGTTGATTGTAGAGGATTTTCCAATTTCTTTTTACTTTGGCCCAGCTCTCAGCTTTGCCATCATAAATAATTGAAGGTGAGTGTAAGGGAATTTGGTTCTAGGTATTTTGGGAAATGGGGCACCAGGGTTAATCCCTACATCATCTAGTTGATTGAACCAGGGATTATCTACAGGTATTATGGGTTGGAAATGTGGTCTGTTTGGGGAGGTTTGGACAGGTGAGGCTGTTTGTGGTGAAGAGGCTTGTGGTGATGGTAGTGTGGGTATGTACACATCAGTGTCAAGTGCAATAGTAAAAGCAGCATCATCCCTACTTTCTAACCTTTCCACTACGACATCTACTTCTAATTGGACAGGGTCATTAGCAGAGACATTTACCTCAGAAGTCACGAAGGACTTAGCTTTTCTTGAGGGTTGCCTTATCATTGTAGGAACAACAACTTCATCAGCAGCATCAACAGCAGTTTTCTGCTTCTTCAGAATAGTCCCAATAGTGACATTATATTCATCATCCTTATCTTCATTATGAGACAGGATGACATTCCTTGTTCTCTTCTGAGTAGGAGCAGGTTGAGGGGCAACAGTATCGGGTCCCCTTATCACAATACCAGTAGCAGGCTTTTTGGAATATGGTTTCCTAACTGCAATTGTTTTTCTTCTAACAGTCCTTTTCAGTCCTAGGACTTCAGCATTGTTCTGCTCAATTTGTTCCTCCTTGATTTTCATCATTTCTTCTGCTTTAGCCATAGCAGCAGCTGCATAAGTACTAAGATTCATGTTGGCTATGTTCATTTTGCCAAAATCAGCAGCAGACATTCCCTTCTCAAGTAGAATTCTTGCTTGTTCTTCTGGGGACATAGCAGCAAGAATGTCATAGATTCTGTGAGACTTGAAAATCTTGGACAGAAGATGACAGTAGGGGATTGCAGAGAGCTTCTTCTTGTGAACTACAGCATCCCTAAATCTTCCATAGAGAATTGTGGGCAAGTTAATTTTAGTCTCAGTGTAGAGATGGCAGAGACAAAACTTGTGCAAAGCTGACAAGTTATCCTTATATCCTGTTTTGTGATATCTATTGTTATGCTTGCATTAATTTATGTCCAAGACATATTTAATAATATCCTTATGCTTGCATTACATTTTTTTCCACATAAATCATATTAAGATGCTTTCAAATAAATATGAATTTGTCCTCTGTAAGAGGTTTAGTAAAGATATCTGCTCATTGATGGTCAGTATCTACAAATTTTATACCAATAATGCCTTTTTGCACATAGTCTCTAATAAAGTGATGTTTAATCTCTATATGCTTAGCCCATGAATGCAATATTGGATTCTTAGATTTATTGCAGAAGTATTATCAAACATAAGTGGAATTCTACTTACAAACACATTGTAGTGCTCCAATTGATGTTTGATCCATAGAAGTTGTGAGCAGCAACTAGCTGCTGAAATATACTTAGCTTCAGCAGTTGATAAGGCAATAGTGCTTTGTCTTTTGCTTGACCATGAGACTAGATTAGCTCCAATGAAGTGACATCCTCCACTGGTATTTTTTCTTTATATTCTATCTCCATTATAATCAGTATCATAAAAACCAACTAATCTGTAATCACCATTTTTCTTAAAGCACAAACCCAGATTAGTAGTACCTTTTAAATATCAAAATATTATTTTAACCGCTGATAAATGAGATTCTCTTGGATCAGATTGAAATTGAGCACATAAGCATACATTGAACATAATATTAGGTCTAGACGCAGTGAGATATAGCAGAGATCCTATCATACCTCTATATACCTTTTGGTCTACCTTTTTATCTTTGTCATCTTTGTTCAGTATGGACGTGGGAAGCATAGGAGTGTTCATAGTCTTGCAATCATCCATCTTGAATTTCTTTAACAATTCCTTTGTATACTTAGTCTGATGGATATATACCTCGTCCACTGTTTGCTTAACTTGAAGTCCAAGAAAGAACTTGAGTTCTCCCATTATAATCATTTCAAACTCTTTCTGCATTAGCTTAGAGAATTCTTTACATAGAGATTCATTAGTAGCACCAAAGATTATGTCATCAATATATATTTGAACAACAATAAAACTTGATTTATTGGATTTTCTAAATAAGGTTGTATCAACCTTTCCTCTACTGAATCCATTATCCATTGAGAATGAACTTAACCTTTCATACCAAGCTCTAGGAGCTTGTTTAAGGCCATATAAAGCTTTCTTTAAGTTATATACGTGTTCAGGTTGGCTTTCACTTTCGAAACTTGGAGGTTGTATAACATATACTTCCTCACTATTAAAACCATTTAGAAATGCACTTTTTACGTCCATTTGATATAGCATTATACTATGATGTGCAGCAAACGATAATAAAATATGAATAGCTTCTAATCTTGCAACTGGTGCAAAATTTTTAGTATAGTCTATACCTTCTTCTGGAGAGTAACCTTCTGCAACAAGTCTAGCTTTATTTCTTACCGCCTTACCATTTTCAACAAGCTTGTTTCTGTAAACCCATTTGGTTCCAATAAAAGATTTGATCTTTTGGTAAAGGCACAAGAGTCCACACCTCACTAATCTCAAACTGGTTCAGTTCTTCCTGCATTGCAAGAATCCAGTCCTCGTCCAGTAGAGCCTCGTCTACTGTCTTTGGTTCTAACTCAGAGACTAATGCTGAATCATATTGCTCTCTGAATGCAGATCTGATTCTTTGCTTATTATTAGGTTTCCCAATGATTTGATCTTGGGGATGATAATTACTGAAATACCAAGATCTCTGAACATTTCCCTGTTGAGAAGTTAAAGTTTTCGACTCATGTTGTTGAGGGTCGTCCACTTGTTTATCAGCCTTGATCTTTGTTGATTCTCCTGAGATATTGAGATCAAGATCTGCAAAAGCTTCATCTAGCTCTGATAATTTCTTATCAGGCTGCTTGCCATCAAACTTAATATGTATACATTCTTCTACTACCAGAGTTCTAGAATTCTATAATCTAAAGCCTTTGGACAACTCAGAATATCCTAACATAATTCCATTATCTACTTTAACATCAAACTTAACATGTTGATCTTTAGTATTCAATATATAGAATTTACAACCAAAAGGATGAAAGTAAGATATGATGGGTTTTCGTCCTTTCCACAATTCATAAGGAGTCTTATTCAAGATTGGTCTAATGTATATTCTATTCTGAATGTAACAGGCAGTATTAACAGCTTCAGCCCAAAAGTGTCTAGGGACAGAGTTATCAATGAGCATTTTTCTAGCCATCTTTTTAAGAGATATGTTCTTTCTCTCTACCACACCATTTTGCTGTGGTGTTCTAAGTATTGAGAAATTGTGAAGTATACCACTTTCTTCACAGAACTTATGAAATAGCTCATTTTCAAACTCTCCCCCATGGTCAATTCTGATTGAAGTGATACACCTGCCTTTTTCATTCTGTACACATTTGCAGAATATAGAGAAGACCTTGAAAGAGTAATCCTTATGAGCTAGGAACATAACCCATGTCCATCTAGTGTAGTCGACTACTATGACTAGAGCATATTTCTTTCCACTAATATAGGCAATCCTAGTTGGTCCAAACAGATCAAGGTGTAGCAACTCTAGTGGTCTGTTGGTACTAACAACATTCTTAGATTCAAAGGAACCTTTGACTTGTTTTCCCTTTTGACATGCATCACTGAGAGCATCATATTTGAACTTAAGGTTTGAAATTAACTTCATGCATGCATGACCTAGCCTTTTGTGCCAAATCCATCGTTCATCTTCAATGGACACTAGACATGAGACACTTTGATTTGTAAGGTCTTCCAAGTCAATCTTATACAGATTGTTTTGCCTCTTGGCAATGAATAAGAGTGATCCATCAGGTTTCTTGACATTACACATGTTCTTATCAAAAGAAACAGCAACTATCACACAATTGACTTATGCTTAGCAGATTGTGTTTTAAACCATTTGCTAAAAGAACATTATCTATGGAGGGAAAATGATGTTTACCAATTTCACCTACTCCAATGATCTTCCCTTCTGATTACCTCCAAAGGTAACCCAGCCACCATCCCTATGTTTAAGGTCTTGGAACATACACCTTTCTCCCATCATGTGACGTGAGCAACCACTGTCCAAGTACCAGGATGTGTGTTTCTTTCCTGTTGTTAAGAAGTCTGCAACAGGCGCAATCTTATCTTTAGGTTCCCAGATTGACTTGGGACCTTTCTTGTTAGTAGTCACTGGAAGAGCATGTTTAATATGCTTATGATGTATGCATCTAGATGTTGTATGACCACCTTTTCCACACACTTTACAACAAGTGTTGGATGAGCTCAGTTTAGTTTTAACATGCGGTGTTTAAGCTTTTGAGGTTATACTATGCATATGTGGTTTTCACTTTTTATGAGATTCTTCATTCTTTTCTTTGCCATAACCAAGGTCATACTTATCATGAGGGGACCTGGGGTGCCTTAAAATTAAACTTAGTTTGTCTGAGCCACCTACAAATTTAGACAGAGTGTCTGTCAGATATGTCACATCTTGTTTCAGTTTTGTAACTTCACAAGAGACAGTTGGCTCACACTTGAGTTTGTCAGTTAGACTGACATTATCTGATTTCAGTTTGTCATTTTCCTTCACAAGACTCATTTTCTCCATGCAAACCCTATCAAATTCTTTAGATAGTTTGGAAAATTTCTTTTTGAGACTTATATACTCACGAGACAGAATTGATGAGTTATGCATTAATTCATCAAATGCATCTTGAAGAATGGAAGGGTTAGAATCCATTACCTCAGCATCAGTGTATTCACTTTCTGATGATGTACCAGCCATGAGGCAGATATTTGCCTATTCTTCTACTTCGTTTTTTCATCAGATGAAGACATATCCAGATCCTCCCAAGTAGCCATCAAGCCCTTCTTCTTTTTGAAGAACTTCTTTTTGTCCTTCAGTTCTGGGCAGACAGCTTTGAAATGACCAGACTTTTTGCACTCGAAGTACAGAGGTGGACCTTTTTCCTTAGAGTCTGATTTCTCCTTGATGAACTTTTTGTTGAACTGCTTCCTTCTTAAACCACCTTTCTTTCTGTAACATCCTAAAATTTCATTATAGTCTTTTTAATAAAATATTAATGTTTTAGGTGGTTTAGTGTAGAAAGTGACTAATTTACTAGAATTGTTTAGTAATTAAAAGAATGTAAAGTTTAGAATAAATAAATAAATAAAATAATTTATATAACAAGAAAGGCAAAGTGGGTCACGTTGTTTTGGCCCAGTGAGCAATAAAAAAAATAATAAAAGAAAAAAAAAGAAAAGATAGCCATGCGCTATTGACTTGGGCTTTAGGCTTTAGCATATATATAAACCTCGTTAGCGAGGTTGCTTGGCAACACCAGGGTACACTTTTATTGTTCCAGCGGCTGTGTGGCGTAGAGGGAACTGAAGAAAATTATAGAGGAGCGTGGTGCAATAGCGAGAAGCAGATAGGATTTGTTAGTAGGAAACGTTTAGAATTTTTCTGAGTTTTTTGAGGTCTACGAGAAGTAAGTAAACACTCCTTTTTTTTAAACTTCCATGGTATAGATTTTAAAGAGTCTGAGTATGAATTCAAAGGATAATTATTTGGGGTTTTGTCTTTAAAATAAAACCGATAATTTATTGGTGATTGATTATTATGAGATTGAATATCTACGTATTGAGTGATATGATTATTATTGATTATTGTTTGGTATAACGTTTTGTTGTTTTGATTTGAACTTGATGAATATTAATGCATGTGACGTGATGTTATGTATTGAGATTATTTTGGAATGACCGTTTGGAAATATGCGTGTGTTTGGGTATCTCCCTTGGGGAGAGATAATCGTTTGAGATACCTCCCTCGAGGAGACGGCAAAGGGCCTAACTCGTAGCGATGGCAGATTGGCCTAATGCGAGGCAATGGCAAAAGCGTCTCCCTCAAGGAGAAGGCAATAGTGATTATTGCAAGGGTACGGGTACCTCCCTGTAGAGATGGCAAAAGGACTAACTCGTAGCGATGACATATTGGCCTAATGCGAGGCGATGGCAAAAGGACGTCCTACATGGAGAAGGCAATGTTGGACATTGCAAAGTTGTGGATACTTCCTTCGTAGAGATGGCAAAGGGCCTAACTCGTAGCGATGGCGGATTGGCCTAATGCGAGGCAATGGCACAGGGACTCATACGAAGAGAAGGCAATGAGATGTCATTGCACTGATGTGTTTGTTTTGTTGTTAATATTATTTGTGTTGTGGTCTATTTACGTTATTATTTGAGATACTTTAAAATTATATTATTTTGAAAATGACGGATTACCATGGTTATTTTTTTCGGTTGCCGCGCCGGCTGAAAGCAACATCTTTTCGAAAACCTTTTAAAAACAGTGTTTACTTGCTGGGATTAAAAATCTCATTAGTGGTGTTGTCTTTCAGAGCTTACAGGTGATGGATAGATGATGCAGCGTTTTGAGAGAGTCTCGAAGATATTAGTTATAGTTTATTTATTTATTTATTTTGGGTTTATTAGACGTCCGTGTTTTGAGACAAAAATAATTGTAAAAGAGTTGCGGTTTTTATTATTGTATATTTATGAGGCTTTAATTTATTCGGATATAATGGTTTAGTTGGCAATAATACTCTACTTATTTACTTTGAATATACAAGACATTTTCAGACTTAAATTTTATTGTGAAAAATTTATGGTTAGATTATTTAATAGAAGTGTTTTAAAGGTTTTTATAGAAAATTAATTTGGGTTACTAATGTAACGAAGGACGTTACATTTATGGTATCAGAGCAGTTCGATTCTAAAATCGGGCTGTGGTAGTGGGGCTTTTTCTAAAACAAACTTGGGCGCATAGGATGCTTGTTAGAGTTATAATTTCTGCATGCTGTTCTTTTAAGTGTTGGACCTGATCAACCCAGTGTTTGATTGGTGGCGTGCAGATTATGGCCACTAACGAGCGAACGAAGGATGCACTTGCGGCGACTTTGGTTCAGATGACCAGAGTTCTGGAGGAGCAGACGGAGACTCTCCGTCAGATGAGGGATAACGGGAACGGGCCTAATGTTGGGTCAGTCAACGCTTCACATCCGCAGTACAGGGGTTTGTCAGAGTTCCGAAATAATAATCCGTCGGCGTTTCGAGGGACTACCGATCCGATTGAGGTAGAGGAGTGGTTAATGAAGCTAGAGAAGATTTTTCGAGTCATGAGGTGTGATGATGATCAAAAGGTGGATTTTGCCACCTACATGCTGGAGTCAGACGCGGAGCACTGGTGGAATTGTGCTAGGGGTGCATTTCTTGCTTCGGGGGCCCAGATCACATGGGACAGGTTCAAGGACGTTTTCCTAGAAAAATACTTTCCGTATAGTGTTCGTATACATAAGGAGGCAGAGTTTCTTCAGCTTCGTCAGGGGAGCATGACCGTGGCAGATTATGTTGCCAAGTTTGAGAGCCTGTCAAGGTTCTCTTCATATGTGAGGGACAATCCTGATGGACAATGGAAAGCAATTAAGTTCGAACAGGGCTTGAGACCAGAGTTGCAGAGCCTTATTGGCATCCTAGAAATTCGGGACTACCCCACATTGGTGAATAAGTGTAGAGTGGCGGAGCAAAAGCTGCAGGCTTTGACCAAGGAAAAACTTGCTAGCGGAGAAGGAAAATTCCAAGGGCACCTTGGACCAATAGCCACCATTAGTGAGGGGAAACAAGTGCAAGGATCTCCTGTTGGAAATTACTTTGCATGTCGCAGGTGCGGAAAGTCACATAAGGATAATCATTGTCCCTCAAATCGGAACGTATGTTTCAAGTGCGGGAAACGTGGTCACTATGCAAAGATGTGTAGGAACGTAGCGTCTTGACTCAGGTATGTAAATCAATTTATTTTTAAGGTTACTAGTTTATTTATTATTATTATTTTTCCGTAAGCTTTTAGATGTTGAAATTTCGGGGACGAAATTTCTTTAAGGAGGGGAAAAAATGTAACATCCTAAAATTTCATTATAGTTTTTTTAATAAAATATTAATGTTTTAGGTGGTTTAGTGTAGAAAGTGACTAATTTACTAGAATTGTTTAGTAATTAAAAGAATGTAAAGTTTAGAATAAATAAATAAATAAATAAAATAATTTATATAACAAGAAAGGCAAAGTGGGTCACGTTGTTTTGGCCCAGTGAGCAATAAAAAAAAAAAAAAAAGAAAAAAAAAAAGAAAAGATAGCCATGCGCTATTGACTTGGGCTTTAGGCTTTAGCATATATATAAACCTCGTTAGCGAGGTTGCTTGGCAACACCAGGGTACACTTTTATTGTTCCAGCGGCTGTGTGGCGTAGAGGGAACTGAAGAAAATTATAGAGAAGCGTGGTGCAATAGCGAGAAGCAGGGTTTTTTGACCAAACTGGGTTCCTTTTAGAAACTATTTACCAGTTTAGGGTTGTTCTGAAACTATTTATCAATGGGGGGTCGTTTTGAATATTTTATTATTTTTGGGTCTGACGGGTCAAAGGCGCCACTGCAGATGGCGCCTTTGAAGGCGCCACTGCAGTTGGCGTCTTTGACTTTTATAAAAAAAAAAATGAAAAGGGGAGGCGCATTTGGCAGTGGCGTCCTCCCCCCTGATAGCTACAGTAGCGCTACTGTAGCAGGCAGCCCCTTTTCCTTTTTTTTCTTTTTTAAAATTTTGACTTTTTTTAAAAAGATAAAAAATTTATTTATAAAAAAACTCATTCACCAAATAATGAACTGAATTCACAAAATATTTGTACCCGATTCACCAGATATTTGTACATACTTAACCAAAAAAATTTATTTCTCAAAAAAACCCATTCACCAGATAATGAACTGAATTCACCAGATATTTATACCCGATTCACCAGATATTTGCACATACTTAACCAAAAAAATTATTTCTCAAAAAAACCATTCACCAGATAATGAGTTGACCATATCTAATCCTCTAATCCTAATAAATGAATCCCTTCCTGATCAAGCAACCAACAAACAAAATAAATAAAATAATAGAAAATAATAAAATAACCAATAAAACTGACAAAATAATATAATAATTGAAATAAAAAAAAATCCCAAATATTTGTGAGGCCGCCACCTCAGCACTACAGGAGGCACAAAAAAATAATAGCAATAACAATTTACACCAATAAATATTCATCAATTATTACAGTAGTAAAAAAAATTTTATTTGGTGAGAGCATTGCAGAGTCACATACAGAGGTTTGCTTACAACCATTTTGCAATTCATCTCCAAGAGCTACCACACAATAAAGGGAAAAGAAATCATTTTTAAAGTAAAAAACCACTGACTATTTTTAACATGAAAATACCACCTACTTACAGCTTTGGATGCCTCATCAGGAGTTGAGAATGCAACAAATCCTGATCCTGATCCTCGACTTATGCCATTGCACATATTTTTTTTTTTACAGAGATTGCACATAGTTAATTATAATGAAAAATTTGGAGGATAAGAGGTTCACCTCCCCTTTTCTTTTTCTTTTTCTTTTTCTACACGTTCGTTCTGCTATCTTTCTTTTTCGGCTTTTTGACCAAACTGGGTTCCTGTTAGAAACTATTTACCAGTTTAGATATCTGGTAAATGGGTTTTTTTGAGAAATAAATTTTTTTTATTAAGTATGTGTAAATATCTGGTGAATCGGGTACAAATATCTGGTGAAAAAAATTATTGAGTACAAGTATGAAAATTTTGATAAATAAAATGGTTCCATGTTCACAGAAACCAGCACGTTTTGACATCATGATTTTTTAGCAAATTGATTTGTAAGAAAGGGAGATGAAAGGGTTGATAACCCGCTTTGGGAGGCGGGGTAAAGAAGCAGAAGATGAGCTGTGGAAGAGCATGCATAACTGCTATCTTAACCAAATAAATTTTTTTGGTTAAGTATGTGTAAATATCTGGTAAATATCTCTGTAAAAAAAAAATATGTGCAATGGCATAAGTCGAGGATCAGGATCAGGATTTGTTGCATTCTCAACTCCTGATGAGGCATCCAAAGCTGTAAGTAGGTGGTATTTTCATGTTAAAAATAGTCAGTGGTTTTTTACTTTAAAAATGATTTCTTTTCCCTTTATTGTGTGGTAGCTCTTGGAGATGAATGGCAAAATGGTTGTAAGCAAACCTCTGTATGTGACTCTGCAATGCTCTCACCAAATAATTTTTTTTTACTACTGTAATAATTGATGAATATTTATTGGTGTAAATTGTTATTGCTATTATTTTTTTGTGCCTCCTATATTGCTGAGGTGGCGGCCTCACAAATATTTGGGATTTTTTTTATTTCAATTATTATATTATTTTGTCTGTTTTATTGGTTATTTTATTATTTTCTATTATTTTATTTATTTTGTTTGTTGGTTGCTTGATCAGGAAGGGATTCATTTATTAGGATTAGAGGATTAGATATGGTCAACTCATTATCTGGTGAATGGTTTTTTTGAGAAATAATTTTTTTGGTTAAGTATGTGCAAATATCTGGTGAATCGGGTATAAATATCTGGTGAATTCAGTTCATTATCTGATGAATGGGTTTTTTTGAGAAATAAATTTTTTTGGTTAAGTATGTACAAATATCTGGTGAATCGGGTACAAATATCTGGTGAATTCAGTTCATTATTTGGTGAATGAGTTTTTTTATAAATAAATTTTTTATCTTTTTAAAAAAGTCAAAATTTAAAAAAAAAAAAGGAAAAGGGGCTGCTTGCTACAGTAGCGCTACTGTAGCTATCAGGGGGGAGGACGCCACTGCCAAATGCGCCTCCCCTTTTCATTTTTTTTTTTTATAAAAGTCAAAGACGCCAACTGCAGTGGCGCCTTCAAAGGCGCCATCTGCAGTGGCGCCTTTGACCCGTCAGACCCAAAAATAATAAAATATTCAAAACGACCCCCCATTGGTAAATAGTTTCAGAACAACCCTAAACTGGTAAATAGTTTCTAAAAGGAACCCAGTTTGGTCAAAAAGCCCGAGAAGCAGATAGGATTTGTTAGTAGGAAACGTTTAGAATTTTTGAGTTTTTTTGAGGTCTACGAGAAGTAAGTAAACACTCCTTTTTTTTAAACTTCCATGGTATAGATTTTAAAGAGTTTGAGTATGAATTCAAAGGATAATTATTTGGGGTTTTGTCTTTAAAATGAAACTGATAATTTATTGGTGATTGATTATTATGAGATTGAATATCTACGTATTGAGTGATATGATTATTATTGATTATTGTTTGGTATAACGTTTTGTTGTTTTGATTTGAACTTGATGAATATTAATGCATGTGACATGATGTTATGTATTGAGATTATTTTGGAATGACCGTTTGGAAATATGCGTGTGTTTGGGTATCTCCCTTGGGGAGAGATAATCGTTTGAGACACCTCCCTCGAGGAGACGGCAAAGGGCCTAACTCGTAGCGATGGCAGATTGGCCTAATGCGAGGCAATGGCAAAAGCATCTCCCTCAAGGAGAAGGCAATAGTGATTATTGCAAGGGTACGGGTACCTCCCTGTAGAGATGGCAAAAGGACTAACTCGTAGCGATGGCATATTGGCCTAATGCGAGGCGATGGCAAAAGGACGTCCTACATGGAGAAGGCAATGTTGGACATTGCAAAGTTGTGGATACTTCCTTCGTAGAGATGGCAAAGGGCCTAACTCGTAGCGATGGCGGATTGGCCTAATGCGAGGCAATGGCACAGGGGCTCATACGAAGAGAAGGCAATGAGATGTCATTGCACTGATGTGTTTGTTTTGTTGTTAATATTATTTGTGTTGTGGTCTATTTACGTTATTATTTGAGATACTTTAAAATTATATTATTTTGAAAATGACGGATTACCATGGTTATTTTTTTCGGTTGCCGCGCCCGCTGAAAGCAACATCTTTTCGAAAACCTTTTAAAAACTGTGTTTACTTGCTGGGATTAAAAGTCTCATTAGTGGTGTTGTCTTTCAGAGCTTACAGGTGATGGATAGATGATGCAGCGTTTTGAGAGAGTCTCGAAGATATTAGTTATAGTTTATTTATGAGACGCCCGTGTTTTGAGACAAAAATAATTGTAAAAGAGTTGCGGTTTTTATTATTGTATATTTATGAGGCTTTAATTTATTCGGATATAATGGTTTAGTTGGCAATAATACTCTACTTATTTACTTTGAATATACAAGACATTTTCAGACTTAAATTTTATTGTGAAAAATTTATGGTTAGATTATTTAATAGAAGTGTTTTAAAGGTTTTTATAGAAAATTAATTTGGGTTACTAATGTAACGAAGGACGTTACACTTTCTCCACAAGTGTTGAATCATTCTGGAGATAAAGACAGTTCATGCTCATCAGATGCTTCATCACTGTCTCGAACTTTCTTCTTCATTGAGCTCAATCTCATGAACTTTTAAAGATCCAAGAAGTTCCCCCAAAGTGAGAGTATTGAGGTTCTTTGCTTCCTGAATAGCAGTGACCTTAGGTCTCCACTGTTTATGTAAGCTCCTCAAAATTTTTCTGACATGATCTTTGTTCTCATAGGTTTTTCCAAGAGATCTAAGACTGTTGGTGATATTTTCGAACCTTCCAAAAATTTGATCTATAGTTTCATGTTCAGCCATTTTAAATAATTCATACTGATGAACCAGCATGCTTATTTTCCACTCCTTGACTTGGGATGACCCTTCATGAGCAAGGGCAAGAGTATCTCATATTTCCATAGTAGTGTTGCAGCTATGGACTTTATCATGCTCAGATCTGGTGATAGCACACATCAAATAGTGCTTAGCTTTTAGATTGAGTTGATGTTAATTTTTCTGCTCTTGAGTCCATTGAGCTCTAGGAATAACAACTCCAGCATCACCTCTGGGCTCAGTGTAGCCAGTTTCAATCAGCTCCCAGATGTCCACGTTTTGTGCATCAAGAAAAGCCATCATTCTCTTTTTCCAGTAGTCATAATCACTACCATCAAAGAGATGATGTCTGTTGATTGCTTGTCCTTCTTTGTCCATGCTTGTTGGATCGTACTCCCTCAGCACTTGTAAGATGCTCAACCCTTTCGGGGCTGAACTCTGATACCAACTGAAGTTGACACAGGGAAACACAAGAAGAGGGGATGAATTGTGTTTCTTAACAAATTTTCGAAAAAGTCTTTTCTCAAACCTTTTACAAGTAAAACAAAAAAGACAATACACAAACAGGAAAACGTTTTTGAAGAGTTAATAAACTCAGATTTAGAACCCCACTGGTAATATAAATGAAAACTGGTAAAGATAAGGGTTTAGAAGATTCACGCAAATGTTTTATCCTGGTTCACTCTCTTCCAACCAAGAGCTGCGTCCAGTCCCTTCTACCTGAAGGATTTTCTCCACTATTTTCCAAATAGATTACAAGTATTCAACACTTCTTCAGGTTACAAGTATTCTTTCTCTACCAAGCCTCTTCAGGCTCTAACTCTAACAAAGAGATTTAAGATTGATCTAAGAACTCACTATGTGTGAGAGTATGAAAGTTTAAGATCAATTGAGATTACAAATGATTTTGTTTAAGAGAACTTTGAGCAGAGTTTTGGCACCTGATTTTCAGAGCTTGAATCTATTTTCTTCACTGGGGTTTGTCCAATATTTATAGATGAAATGCTTTCTGCCTTGATCTTGTTCAACGGTCTTCGATTTGTATCAGTTTAAACATAACATTAAATGCTAGGATCCGTTGAAACTGATAACTTGATATGCTTCACTGGGAAGTCCTTTTGTTTATCAGAGGAATGCTCAAAGTAGAACTGTCTCTTCTCTATTGTACCAAAGGTTACTTTTTGACTTACCATATTTGTACTTGACTTGATCTTTACAACAATGTAGTTTGACAGGGTACAAAGGTTTATGGTTTCGATGGTACGAAGTTCTTTTATCCAAGAGATAAAGATTTTAAACAATTGAAGCATCAAGAGTAAAAAGACATATATTCTAAAAATTAAATAAGCAATCATTTGAGATAACTTCATTTAAGCATAGACGGGTTCACGTTTTAAAATTAGTGGACTCGCAGGTCTTTGGACGTGCAAGGTTTACTTATCAGCGAGACGGGCTCATCTACTGATAATGCGTCTACAAACTTTATGTCTAGTTCCGAGAGATTGGACGTGCTATACTTAAGAACGCGTCTAACTTAGTTGATTTTAGGATCTCATCTATTCTTATTTTAACGATCTTGTTTATTAAAAAGCTAAAGAATCAGAATTTTACCAAGCGTTGTAGACTCGGCTAGAGGACTAAAAAAGAATATGTAGATTTCATACTTTAAATTTTACATTCCTCTTACTCTTATAAATCAAGTAATCCATGTATAC
Organism: Sophora flavescens; assembly: GCA_030762895.1. Classification (NCBI taxonomy): domain Eukaryota; kingdom Viridiplantae; phylum Streptophyta; class Magnoliopsida; order Fabales; family Fabaceae; genus Sophora; species Sophora flavescens. The sequence goes on from CM061062.1 coordinate 3,523,202, forward strand.
TTATAACAAACAAGTTAGATCTTTGACAAACACTTTGCCATACAAATTTAACCTTTTTGTTAACATCAAAACTAAAGAGATTATTTAAATTTCTTTTGGGATACAATTAGACTGAGATTTAATTGATATACACAGTCAAGTTTTTTTTTTTTACAATATTAACCGATCATAAATTGTCATATCGACGTGCTTTGCCTTCCCTCAATCTAAACTTTTTTGTTATAAAAAAAATGATTGATTATCATCATATCTATCTTGAAAGTCACTCATACCATTTTTTGTGAATAATTATATTATAAATAAACTCTTTACTAACATGACATATAAAATAAACTCAATAGATTATTATTTTCTTTCATTTTTAATGAAACCTTATTTTATATTATAATCTAATCTAATCATGTCTAAATTCCAATTACAGTATTCAAACAGTTTGATCATTAAGCCATTCTTTTAACAATAAATAAATGTGCAACGTTTGCACTTGAAAGACCTCTGAAACATTTATTTTTAAACTTGCAAGAGAACGGTTACAACTTACAACAGTTCGTTTCCTTACCAGCTATCACAAAAAACATGAAGGGTGTACCCTAAAAAATATTTCGAAATTGCAGATTAGGCCAAAAGTCTTCAATATTTTTCAATCTCTTGCCACTTCCTGCCACCCCACCATCGCAAGAGGGTAAAAAAGTTGCCAAACGAAGCTAAAATTTTCATTACAAGTAACTCAACTTTGTAAGTGTGTGTGGCCGCAAAGTCAATTCAAAAGCACACCCAATTGCCATTTCTCGTGTTTGCTCTTGTTTTTGTGTGTTTTCACTATTGCTTATAGCCATGTTGGCTCTTCCTTCAACCTCCAACAACACAAACAACAATAACAACAACATGGAAAACGAGTTGGCTTCTCATGAACAAAACCATGCCAATGAGGTTCAAGTTTCTGGGCAGAAAGCGAAGCGGACTAAGAACCCCGGAGTTCGGGTTGTTGGAAGAAAAATATATGATTCTGCAAAATGCCAAAACTTGCCACCAAGTATGATTATTTTTTAATAAAAGTTTTTTTAGGAATACCAATATCAATTTTTTTATGGAAGATAAAAATTGAATGTGATTTTCCAAAACCGCAATCAATGCGGCTGCTTATGGTTTTTGTAGTCTTCAAAAAAGCATCGTGATTGTAGTTGCATCCCCATCGGTTGTAACTTTTCGCGATTGTCAGGAAAATGTGATTGCAACTACAATCATGACTGTGATTATCAAGGTTTTAAAATGAGATCCATACTGCAATTGAGGCGATCATGACATTGTGGATTTTAGTCTTCAAAATTGCATCGCGATCTCAATTATGCCGATGAGGTTTGATGGTTATTTTTTTTCTTATAAGTTATTGGCATATAAGTTTTACTGTCTGGCGCTTATTTAATTTTTAGATTTTGTTGTTCACATTTGTTGCTTCCTGCAGGAGCTTGTAGATATTCTATCTGGGGAAGCCGGGAAGGAAAATTCATTAGATGGAAATAATGGTTTCAAACTTGACTCTCTGAAAGATCAGAAGTCACCTGAGAAATCTAAGAAAGTGAAGTAGGGAGGGTCAAAGGAAGTAACTAATGGCAACAACGTTGATGATGCTTGCAAAAACAGGAGCCCGAAAAGGTCTAAGATTTGCGACGATGTTCTAGAGGAGGAAGCAAAAAAAATGGCAATGATGGCATTGTACTTTTACATGAAGTCTCTGAAAAGGAAATGAAAATACTTAGGAGTCATGACATTGTTTATGGAGACACGGATGGTCCCGAAAAGTGGGTTGAAAATGATTTTTTTCTTCAATCCCATGACTTTGGCTTTAAAGGATTCTTTCTTCAATCCTGTGACTTTGGCTCCAAGTAGGGATTATTTATTCAATCCTAATCAATATGATGTGAAAGAAGAGATGCATGGAAAAAATTGGAAAGGCACTGATGTGAGTGATGATGATAATAATTCTGGCATCAAATTCCAAATGGGAATGGCACTGGATCCAAAATTCGGGAAATGTAATGTAAACAATGAGATAGAAAAAATTCCGGAGGTTCCTTTTCCTCCTGGGATCATGCTAAAAGATATTTTGGAGACTGAGTTTCCTCCTGAAGAAGTTGGAAATGCTTTGCAGTTTCTAGAGTTTTGCAGAGTGTTCGGCAAGGTATGCCGTTGTGTTGACTCCCTTAAAAATTGATTGTTGTATGGCAGTTGCAGTGTGGTTTTGGCGTCGGGTTTTATCTTAAAGCTTGTTTGATTAATTGAAATTTACTGTTGCCTGTAGTAGTCGAGCAACTGAATATAGACTATTGGCAAATTATTATAATAATGAAGCAAAATTTACCTGCTGTTAATTAATGTCATGCAATTTAAAACTCAAATGTCAGATTTATGTTTTAGTTCTACATACCTGAAAGTATCCATTTAACACATTAAATTGAATTTTAATTGGGAGTCATCAGTGGATACTCTTTCCTTGTATTATATGAATAACTCTAGATATGGTGGTGTTACTATTGTAGAAATAATTCTTTTATTGCCCTTAATGGTGCTGCACACCTTCATAATTGCTCTAACAACTGTTTTCACATTTATTCTTCTGTGTATCATCTGGCTCTTGAAGTCAAGGAAGGAGAACAGCTAGCTATCTTACGAGAAATGGTCCGTAAGCGAAGTTTGCGATGCTGAGAACATAACTTAGCTGTTCAGTTCCATATTAGACTACTGACTGTGATACTGACTAGTTCGGGAATAAAGTATGAGACTATCCTTAGCTTTGTCTTTTTTATTTTTTGAATGATAGTTATGAATAATATACTTGGATTTAAATCTTCCATCTGGATCACTTTTATGCAGGTCTCCATCTTTAACAACTACAAATGGAAAGAATTCATGGTTGACAGCTCTGGAAGAATTGATCTCTGGATCTGTCGTATTGAAAGAGTTTCCATTAGATTGGTTGCAGGAAGGCATTGGCGGATATTTTGTTTTAGATTTCTCTAAAAAGCTTTGTCTATTGAATTTTCTCTGGGATGAAGCTTTGGGCACAGAGTATGTAACATAGATTCACTTAGAAAATAATTTTTTAGAGAACTTGGTTGTTATTATATTGTTTCTTCTATCTACGTATCTCTTTCTTCCATTTCCTTCTTAATAGCAGTCTTCATTTGTTTAAAGTTGTTGAAAGCTTGCTCAATATGTCCAGGAAACTAAGGAATTACATTGGTGATCAAAATTCAATATTTGCTAATGAAGTTAAAGAAGCAAAATCTAAGGTAGCTGCAGCTAAGGAAAAGGTAACATGATCAGATTTGGTGTGTTCTTTGTATCTATAATATTAGTGCTTCTGTTACATTCCGTTCATAATTTTGTACATGTTATCAACAGGAAAAATGCCTTAAGCAGAAGTTGCAGGAAGAGATGGCTAAACATATTGCTTCAAAAGGATCAATTTCGGAGGATGATCATGCTCTTTTCACAGATATAAAAAGTGAAGCCGCACAAGCTCATGCTGAGTTGCTGGAAGCAAAGGCCAAAGTTGGAATTTTGAAATACCCCATAAAATACCCCATAAAATCCCTTTATTTCTATAATCCTTCATATGTTTTAACCAAGTTAATGCCTAAAGATTTTCAATCTTATTCTTTTAATAATTTGGGTGGTGATGCAAAGTTGATGCCTAAACATTTGCTTGATACTTTAATCTTCATTGCTGTTATAATTTTATGTCTTGTTTCTTTTTTGGCATGATAAGCATTCACTAACTAATATCTTGTAAAGATGTTTTAAGCTAGTTTCAATTTACCACTTTCTATTTTCTTTTAAGAAATGTCACTGTCACATGATCTCATTACCTGTCCACATTGGGACTTAATTTGGTAAACAAACAAATGCGCTTAATGAGGTCAAAATAGAAAATGTGGTTAGCTATTCTATTGTAATGGTTGTCATTTTTGCTTTAAATTTTATAGGGAAACAAAGTTCAGATGCTTCTAGAATAGATCCTTTGTTTTCGGATGATAGTGGTCAGACATTTTGGCAATTGAAAAGTTATCCTGCTGAACATGCTGTTTTGTTGCAAGGTAATTCTCAAAATGATTTAGCTTAATTTTGTGAATGATCTCACTGTGATTTGGGCTCTAGCAAGTTTTCTAAAAGAAAGAAATGTTGGCACTGCTGCTGATGAAAAATGGTTTGTTTATGATTTGGATAAGAAAGATGAGATTGATAAGTACATTTCCTCAAGGTGAGCTCTTTATTATAGTAAATTGAGTTTTTCTGGTTTCAAATTTGGTATTTGATTTTGGAGAGTTTGCATTCTTTTAGTTCATGTAATACATGTAAAACATATTCTGGATGTGACATTTTAATACCATATCGATACATTTAACAAAAAGCTACTTACAAATATTGCAGCCACGACTACAAAATTGCATGTGTGGCTATATCCGAGTTTAAACCTGAATCATACGTGAATAATTTTAAGTAGTTGACTCATTGGAGGATAAACCTTTGACATCTATGAATACAATTGTTTTAGCAGTTACATTGCAATAATTTACCTAAAGTTTGATGATCAATAAGAGCAACTATTTAACTCCTTTTTTTTCTTTTTACTTGGTTACAGGGTTAGAGGACCAAAAGGTCACAAGTTTTCTTACATACTTTCAAATGAAAGCGGTACAGCAGTTGTGTAGGATGTTTTATGGTTAGCATTGCTATATTTAATCAGGAACTTAAAATTTTGTAACAATCTCCATTATAGCTTAAGTTCAAGCTCATATGCATTATTTGCTCTGAACTTGGATTTAATGAACACGAAAAGATTTTTCTGGTTTTAAAGGTTTTTTGGGGATTTAAATATTCTTAAGTTGCTGATGTTTATGTTAGACAATAGACACTAATAATAATACTAGTTTCATGTATCTTATTTGTGTGGAGCAGGAGGCTATACTTTCCCCTTGGGGTTAAGCTGCTGTTTTCCTTTCTCTACCGAATCTCTGGTGGATGAGGAGTTGGCGGAGGTTCAGGTTGTTGGTGGTGTTGGGGTATAGGAGCGTGGCTGAAAAAAGGGAAGGATTGGGTAGGGAAAGAGAGGGTGAAAAGGTCAATTTCTTCAACGTTCAGAGATTGAGAAAAGGATAACGCAATAACATTGATGATGTTGGACTGGGATATGGATTCAGATTGGCACACGAGTAGAAATTAATAGATAGATAGGGTGAGGAGGCTATGAGTATTTTGATGTATTTTGGTTAGGGTATGAGGTGTGGTAGCCTTAAGAGTCTGTGTACATTGGCCTTTCTTTATGTAACTTGTGTACTCTGTTTAACTTTGATGTACTTATAACTGAAGCCCTATTGATGGGTACATTATACGTGTATGTATCCTTGGGTGAGTTCCATGTATACTTGTGTTATAGTTTGAAGTTTTACTTTCCTCCATGTTTCCAATAAGCGTGATAACGATTATTATTATATGAATAAAGATTAATTAATAAGGTTTTATTTAATGGGACAATGGGTTGTCTCAAGTGATACTCTTGATAGGCTGACAATGTATTACGATCCATATTAGGGTTTTGTTTTCGGTTATTCGTTAGCACAACGATCATAGATTGATGTTCAAACAATTAATTGTTATTCTTAAATGAAAACTAACTAAACGATTTCCTAATGACCCTCATTTAAAATTCTACATTAAATAACCATTTACATTTTAATTAATCTTAATGATCTTTTTTGAATCTTAATGATGCTTAAGCTAGCGTTAGGGCTTCATCCTAATAAAATACATGATAATCAAGTAGATTTGTGCAAATTTTATGAATAGATGCTACTGGGATCAAATATCTCTTGGCCACCCATGGTAAGATGATTTCATGGTATTTATAAAAGTGTTTTCCTTATTTTGTTTGGATGTTAAGTAGACTTTGTTAGCTAATAAGCTAGTTGGCACCTTCAATCATTATTGCTCTTGACTTATGAACTTACAGTGTGTTAGTTTTTATCTTGTCAGGTCTTTAATAAACTTTGACACTTCGATATCCCATTAAAGAAAACCTAATTAACTAAAACTTAATCACGTTATTAACATTAAACATATATAACAAAAGGCAAAGATATTAAAAGCTTTAAACATAAAACATATAAGCATAAACATCACACTATATATATAATTTTGATTCATTTTTTATGTAAACTTATCTTAGGATTAAGCAGGAGAATATAAAATAATTATTTGTTTTAGGTATGCAATTAGTTTTAAATGACTAATGATATGAAATTATATAATATTTCAAATGAGCCTGTTTATGGATACTCATTTGTGAATGTTTGTGTGAGATCCAGCTAAGTAAGCCCTGTTTGTGGAACCCGGCTCTGAAAGGCCTGAACTCAGCTCTGAAGAGCCCGTTTGTGAGGCCCAGCCTATGAAATGCCTGTTTGTGGGACTTGGCTCTAAGAGTCTGTTTGTGAGGCCCATCCTATGAAGAGCCTGTTCGTGGGAATCAGCCTATAGGGAGCCTGTTTGTGGGTGCTCAAGTGTTCCATGATGGAGAGTCTGTGAGGACATTGTTATTGGAATTGTATTGCAAATATGTGCACGAGTTATAGTATGATGTAATGTATGATTAATCATTATGATATGATTGACTTAATCATGTTATCGTTAAACATACATAACAAAAGGCGAAGCTATTAAAAGCTTTAAACATAAAACATATAAGCATAAACATCACACTATATATATACATATAAACTAATACATAAAAACTGTCTAGGGTACCTTGTCAGTAGGGTCCCACGCAGATACAAACTGGTACACAAAAGAAAATACATATAAGGGTCTGAAAAGAGAGACATGCCTCACCACTCACTTACACTACCCAGTCCTACTCAAAATACATCAAAAATCGGCTCACCACATGCAACCTATGTACAATAGATGCTCTGGCCTCCATAATTCCTAGCATGGATATTTGGTGCTACCCTGACTCTCCCCACATGTGCTTTTGTAAACCTGCCATCGCGATCTCGATGGTGGTCTTGATATCGTCTCCCTGTTGTTGTTCGATATAATGACACGACGACGCTGATGCATCCTCTGGTACTGTAGGCTCCGACGGGCACTACCTCTCGGAACCACTCTAACTAGCCTAACCTTAAAACTCTGAGTTGCCCATTGATGAGGCTGTGGTCTGGGCAGTGGATGCCAAAACATAGGAAGAGGCAGGCTCTATCTAAGATGGAACACTTCGATGAAGCAGGAGTAAGGTGCCTCCCCAAACCTCATGTACATAGTCACGGGGCCCGTATAGACTGAGAAAAAGGTAGCCGAGACCACTATCCACAATCTCTCATCATGAAACTCCAGCTCAATGGCTCCCATTACTGGAAACCCCGTAGGCTCCATCATCCACGAGTGATGCAAGTTCAGCATCTTGATCAATGGGCTATGCTTTGATTACAAAGAACAAAACATACACAGAAAGGGATAGGGAGATAAGAAACTATTAGCATCATACGGAAAAGGGATACATAGCATATATATAATAACAGCACAAACACATGCATCACATATAAAGCACATATCTTCTTCTTTTCTTCCTTTTGTGTATGTATTGGTTCATCAGATGAGCAGCAACTGTACTCCGACGGCAATCAGACTGGAGCAACGTCAGATGCACTACCTGCAGATGGTTCCACAAGGGTCCAGACCCTAGGGGACATTGAGATCGTATATCATGACGATCGTGGGTGTCAGGTAGACCACTCACAGTTCTTTATGTGTTACGTCAGCCGATCAGCATCTATGTCTGTCTCGGAGGAGGACCTGAATTCACTATACTCCGTTCTTAAAGAATCTCTCAATGACTGCCCTTCACAGAGATATGATATCCGCCACGTCAGCACGAATTCTCGGATGACGGGTGGAACAGGAGGGAGCAGTCTGTGGTTCAAGATAGAGTTAGCAGAGGATACAAAGGCAGGAGGAGGAGGAGCGCACAGATGATGCACCGTTATCAGTGTCGTATGATTGTTATCAGCATCGAAGAGTCTGTGTGGAAGCCTCAGATTCATACCAAGGATGCTAGAAATTATCGTCGTGCTTTCGTCGAGGGTGTGGGTAGTTCCAGACGCCCATATCGTCTGTGATATGGTTCGTCGATAGTGTCTGCTAGGGAGAGCCTCTGTGAGCATATTCTTCTTTTGATCTTTTGATTTTGGATGCATTTTGTGAGAGGTGGGCGGGTAGATGCTGTCTGTATTAGGTTTTGTTGTCTTTTTGTGACCAGTCTTTCTATGACATGTTATCTGTCTTTTATTAGTTTGTATAGATGGTAGGCTTCTGATCCCTCTGTTGGGATCGATGGTACTCGATGGACACGATGTTTATACTATGTACATATTTGTAGCTTTATCTTTCTTCTACTGTGTATGTTTAAACAATTTTAATTTTATCACTTCCTCAAACTTATAATATTTTCGAATGTAGATCCGTGCCAATGCTAATAAAACGAATTAAGGCTTAGTTAATTATGATTGTTCTTTAATGGGGCGTCTCATAAAGTATGAAATCAACTTTGCTTATTTGTTCTTATAAATTTGCAGTTATGTATATGCTTTTATTTGAAGCCACCAAAAAACTGTGGACATAATTAAAAAGAAAATAAGTAATAGAAAACCAATAAAAGTAGTAAATAGAAAATAGAATAACTTCACGATCAATTAATGAAAAACTAAACGAGTAACATCAAATATAATTGAACAGGGATACATAGAAAACAGAAAAATGATGGGCGTAGTTAATATCATTGAAAGCATATATTGTTTCAGTTGTTTCACCTCAATTTATTGCAGTAAATATGGAGAGTGGACCACCAACTTCACCCAATGAGGGACCATCACATGGATCATGTACTGACATCGTACACTTGGCACTGGATCCTTACTATTTATTTTTTTTTTAAAAGGTTTAGAACTACAATTTTACCCCTTAACTTTGTTAACCTACAATTAGGATATTCAATTTTCATCTACAATCGTCTAATTTTCATTACTTTGATTCGATGACCATAACGAAACGTCTACACGTGCGAATTTTTAACATCCCTGACTGCTCCATGGATTAACGACTGTCCCCACAGACCAACACGGGTCTTTTCAACGTGCTTTGTCTTCACTCACACACTTCCTGGGAAAACTTCCCAGGAGGTCACCCATCCCATAATTGCCCCAAGTCAAGCATGCTTAACTATGAAGTTCTTAAGTGATGGGCTCCCGAAAAGAAGATGCATCTTGTTGTTGATTACGAAATCTAGGCAAGTATACATAGTCGTACAAGTAATACGGTGGTGAGACCGATATCGTTCCCACGGGGATTGGTTGCCAATTACCAATTCACAAATCAAACAACTATCTAGACTAAATGAAGAAAGATCAAAACATAAAATAAAGCAGCAAAAGCAGTAAAATATTTTTGGTCTTTTTGGGAATTTTTATCAAACACTTAGAATGCAAATAGGGGTGTTGGGATTAGACTTCACTAAACCTTAGCCTTATGCAATACCAAGACCACCAATCCAGTTTATACTTCAAATATTAAAATCAACCCACGAAATTACTCAAGCCCTGATTCCTCAGATGACAAGAGCCTAAATCCACTAATAGACCCTAATTCCTTGGGTGGCCTAGATTAATGAATTTGCATTAAGATTAAGGATTACACGATTACTAATAAACCAAACCCCATTCCTAGATGCGAGGTTTACTACGTGAATAATTCCAGATCAAGAATCAATAAGAACGTCCCCATTGCAAATCAATTCTCAAAATCAGTTCATGGGTAGCTAAGCCACAAAAAGCATTAAGCAAGGGAATTAAACACTAATAGAGAAAGCATAAACATAGATTGATAAATCAAGGCAATTACATAATATTCAGTTAAGTTACATCTAATCCCAACAAAAAGGGATTTAGCTACTCATGGTTACAGAGAAAGCCAAAATAAAAGCAACAGAGAAAAGGGAAAGGAAGAACTCCATGGTAGCTTCCCACAGTAGTCCAGCAGCCCCTCTCAGCAGCTCCCTTTTTGGGTTGGAATCCCTCTTTGCATTTCCCAGCCGCAACTACTCTAGGTCAGAGCAGATGTTTTAGGGTTCCAAGCTCTCTTTTTTTGGTCTCAAAATCCTTTTCTCTGTTCTGCCCAGTGCCTTATTTATAGAGTTTCTGATCCAAAACGCGCGTCACAAACTTGATGGCCGTCACGGCCAGGCCGTGACGCGTTCTGCCAAAGGCACGCTTTCAAATTTTGGACTGTTACGGCCGTGACACTCGTCATGGCTAGGCTGTGATGGGTTCTGTCTGTTTTGGAAGATTACATCTCTGCTTATGACAGTCTTTGGTCCATTGGTCCCTGTTAACCATACTTTGTACCCTTTAACACCTTCAGGATATCCCAAAAAACTCCTTTCTTAGCCCTTGGTTCCAGTTTACCTTCACTAACATGAATATATGCAGTGCAGCCAAAAATCCTTAGATTATCATAGTTTGGAGGCTTTCCAGTCCCCAATTCTTCAAGGGTTTTGAAACCAGTAGCTGCTGAAGGGCATCTATTTATCAAATAGCTACCTGTATTTACAGCTTCACCCCAAAAATGTTTAGACAATTTTGCATTGGACAGCATGCATCTTGCCCTTTCTAAAATGGTCCTATTCATCCTTTCAGCTAGGCCATTTTGTTGAGGAGTCATTCTAACAGTTTTATGCCTTGCTATTCCATTTTCTTTACAAAATTCGGTGAACTCACCATCTAGATACTCTAAGCCATTATCAGTTCTTAGACACTTCACCTTTCTTCCTGTTTGATTTTCTACTAGTGTTTTCCACTGTTTGAAGGATTTGAATGCTTGATTCTTATGCTTCAAAAGATAAATCCACACCTTTCTAGACCAATCATCTATGAAGGTTATGAAGTATCTAGCCCCTCCTAAGGAAGATACTTTTGCAGGGCCCCAAATGTCTGAATGTACATAGTCTACAATTGCTTTTGTAGTGTGTGTGGCAGTGGAAAACTTTACTCTCTTTTGTTTTCCAAAAACACAATGTTCACAAAACTCCAGTTTTTCAAAGTTTCCATTACCAATTAATCCTTGTCTATGTAATTCTTCCAGCCCTCTTTCACTCACATGGCCTAGTCTATAATGCCAAAGTTTTGTACAATTCTCTTTGGATATAGAAACTAAGCTAGCTAGTTAAGAATGGTGTTACCTTGAAGCCTGTACAGACCATTACTTCGGGTACCCTTCATGACAAGTAAAGATCCTTTGTATACCTTCAAGACTCCACCTTCTCCTCTAAAAGAACATCCAACTTGGTCCAACATACCTAGAGAAATCAGATTTCTCTTTAGCTCGGGAACATGCCTTACATCTGCCAGAGTTTTAATTGATCCATCAACCAATTTGACCTTCACTGTTCCAATACCAACCACCTTGCAAACCATGTTGTTTCCCATTAGAACCTTGCCACCATTGACTTCTCTATATGAATCAAACCGTCCCTGATTAGGTGTCATATGAAATGAACAGCCTAAATCAAGAACCCACTCTTCCTTGCAGTCTTCTGAGGTCACTGATAGAACATCTGCACTCTCATAACCATCTGCAACCACAGCTGCATCATTCTGTTCTTTATACTTGTGGTTGTTCTTCTTCTTTATTTCTGGACATTCCTTTGTAGTGACCATCTTTATGACAGTAATAGCAGTTCTTCTTTTGTCTGAACTTTGATCTATTCTTGTTTTTACCTCCTTCCTGTTTCTGAGATCTTCCCCGAACAAATAGACTTTCTGCATCTCCACCATTTCCTTTGGTCTCAGTCATTTTCTTCTTCAATTCCCTTGAATTTAATGAGGCTTTTACTTCCTCCAGTGTAAGAGTGTCTCTTCCAAACATCATTGTGTCAACCAAATTATCAAAAGATGCTGGGAGTGAACACAACAAGATCACTTCCTGATCTTCATCATCAATCCTAACATCAACACTTTTAAGATCAAGAATTGCTTTATTGAACATATATATATGTTCTTTAATAGATGAACCTTCCTCCATATTTAGTTGATGAAGCCTCTTCTTCAAATACAGTTTGTTGGTGAGGGACTTTGTCATATAAAGACTTTCAAGTTTCAGCCAAACTCCTGCAGCGGTGGTTTCATCAGCTACCTCTCTCAGCACCTCATCTCCTAGGGATAGAACAATCGTGCTGTGAGCTTTACTCAGGATATCCTTCTTCTCCTTTTCTGATAGAGTTGTAGGAAGCCTTGCAGCTCCTTTCAAGGCATCATCAAGCCCTTGATGAACAAGGAGGGCTTGCATCTTGATCTTCCAAAGGCTGAAATCATTATCTCCAGTGAACTTCTCCACATCGAATTTGGTTGTCCCCATTGCGAAAGCCTTGAACCTGGCTCTTGATGCCACTTGTTAAGAGCCTTGCAGTTGTAAGTTTTGAAAGAAAACAACTCTCTAACACTCTTATCTCTCAAAGTGATGAGTTTGTGAGAAAAAGACTATGCAAGAAATGAAAGAAAGCAATCGAGAAGGATGCAAGTACACAAGGTGTTATTGTGGTTCGGAGCAATAAACTCTCCTACATCCACACTGAGGTCGATTCCATTCACTTTCTGATCACAGCAGTAACTACCACTCTCAGTACAAGACTTTACAGGTTTCAAAGCTATTATGTAACCTCACTTGCACTCAAGTATTTGATCTTAAAAGACTTATCAATAGAATTACCCTCTAAGATACATCAGCTATGCTTATATACAATCTAATCTCACTTTACATCAGCTAACGACTATATACAAGTCAATTATAAATCCTAACTAACTTTACTAACTAACTGATAATGAGAAAACAGATTTACAAAACTGATACAGGCCTAACTAACATAACTACCAATTGATGATCCACCCGAACTTCACACATGTCTCTTTGGAGGAGCAGGACAAAGTCCTGTAAAAAAGGGAGATCAGGAAAAGCATAATCATCCATGGCAAAATCGTAAATATTGCATAAACCAATCCAACAGGTCACCAAAAAAAATCACAGTCATTCACTTATTTAAATATTATTATTATATCCAATGGTTGATATGGCTCCCTCACATGTGAGGGATTTAGTGACTCCCTCACCCTGTAAGCCACCATGAGTTTAATTATTGTACATTGTCTTAGTAAAGTTTTTTACACTATCAACCAATCACAGACCACGATATAAATTACTTTTAATATGGTTAGGATAATAGTCAAAGATTTTAAATGATGTGATAACTTATGATTGGTCGTTGATAGTATATATCAATTAAACTCTTATTATATAATAAAATAAGTATATTTTATTCATCCTCCAACTAACCAACAAGGATATAAAAAATAGGGTCATGCTAAGAGCACAGGTTAAGGAAACTAAAATTAGTAAAAGTTCATTGGAAAATGAAGTTCAACACTCCTTAAAATATGAAATATACCAAGTTCCAAGACAAAATCACTTTTTTTATATCCTTAATCAGTGCACTAACACTGATTAGCATTCTCCTAAAAAATAAAAGAAACATTAATGGCTTAGGATCATACTACAATGGCTTAGGAGACGACATTTTCAATATGGAAAATGTACAAAGAATCAATATTGATGCTAAGCTCTCTGAATGCCTTATGAGTTAATTGCATGCTGATTTAATTCCTATCATCATTAAAAAGTACACTAAATGTCAAATTTCAATCAAAGATAGATCACACCGTAAAAAATTATGCAAGTTGTGAATTCGGATGTGTAATATTATAAGTGTTGACAAGCTAAATCATTATAAATTATTCTGCTATTAAAACATCCCCTTCCACAAGGGCATAAATTATAATAGTTATTAATGGAAAATCATATCGCATGGACCTGTTTTTTTTTTGGTAATGGGAGAAAAACAAAGTAAAAAGAAAAGACATAAACAGAAACTACACTCTTAAAAACTCACATATCGCATGGGCCTGTTTTTTTTTTTTTTTTGGGTAATGGGAGAAAAACAAAGTAAAAAGAAAAGACATAAACAGAAACTACACTCTTAAAAACTGAATCCCAGTCATGTCAGCTAGGAGATAGCTACTAATGCCCCATGGAGGTGAGTAGAAAATCTTCCAGGCCTCATCTTGATAAGCGCCCATCTTGGCCATATAATCAGCGCAATGATTTCCCTCTCCCAAAGTATGCTCCACTCGAACAGACTAATCACGTTGAAGTAAGCTATCAATATCGACAAGAAGAGACGCGTATCTGTGCATGGGAGGGACAGGGACTGGGTTTGTAATCAAATAGATAACAGTCATTGCATCAGCGTATATAGTAATATGACGGATCCCTAAGTTCCAAGTAAAATGCAGCCCATGGTACAGAGCCGATGTCTCTGCATGCAAGATCTCGGATACACCAGTTGAGCCAACAAATCCAGAAACCCAGGAACCGTCATGATTACGAACACCACCACCAAAACCAGTCCTACCTATATTACCAAAACAGCTACCATCAACATTCATAATATAACCAGAAGCTCCTAAGTGATTCCACTTGACCCAAACTTCCGAACGCTGCATCGTTGTGTGTCCAGGGAAACAAATATGGATGACACTCGCAAGGGCATGCATCTCCAATATAATCTTGTAGTGAGGGATAATGTGTCTTTTGGAGATGAAAGTTTCAGCTCACCTTAGTAAATTTCATTGTATATTAAAATGATATGTTTTTAATTAAATTTATTTTTTTAAAAGGCTTACATCTTTTAAATTGATTTTATTAGGAAAGTATTTATATTTATATAAATGTTTATTGTGTAGAATCTTTTTACAATGATATATTTATTTGTTATGACTAGAAATTAAATTTTACCTTTTTTAAATAATTTAATATCAATTTAGATACAAAAGGCTTCATCATATTATTGGAGGTAATTAAAAAGGTAATTATTATAATAATATTAAAATTATAATTATAATTATAAGAATTTTACAATCAATGACTAAACAATTATCGGGGAAGGGCTATAACTAAAATAATATGGAGCGGGGATTGGAATAAAATGTTACAAATTGATTAACATTTATATGATTTAAAATAATATATCCAGTATTTATATCAAATTGTGACGGGATTTAAGGAAAAATAATACTATGATATAAAAAATAATTTTATAAAAATGATTAACCTGATCGGGAAAAAGATAATAAACAAATCATATAATTTTCAAAAGAGAAGAAAAAATAATATGATAGATAGATATATTTCCTAAAATAGGTTAACTTTCACAGGAAAATGGGATAAATAAATCAAAATAGTTTTCAGAAACATTTTTTCATATGATAAATACTTATATTTTCTAAAAATATTTAATTTGAATGGTGAAAAAAAGAGACATAAATAATATAGTTTTTTCATGAGGGAAGAAAAAATATCATATCATAGGTAAATATATTTTCTAAAAAATGCTAACTTGCACTGAAAAAGAAGAGAAATAAATCAAATAAATTTTTAAGAGAAGATTTTTTTTTTTTAGGATTACCGAGATATTGTGAAGAGTTTAACATTAATATTAAAATAAATTACATCTAGAAATTATTAATTAGCTTGAAACGTAATTGTAGCTATGAAAACATATATATAGTATTAAATGTTCAAAGAATGATCATACTAATAATTTTACTATGAAGAAAAAAAAAACACTATAATATTGTTGTTGTTGGGAGAAATGTTAAATATTAAAAAAAATATGATAAAAAAATATTTCAATTGAAAATGATTAACTTTACCAAGAAAAAAAGGAGAAATAAATCAAATATATATTCCAAAGAAAAGAAAAAATTATTATGATAAAATAATTATTATGTTAATATCTATTACACTTTGTGATCGACGATTTAAACAAATTTATTTTTTAACAATTTTTGGAATATACTTTCCTATAAAAAGAAATTAAAATATAAATTAAAAATTCCATATTTTTTGATAAAATCTTAAAAAAAATAACATATTTCCAGTGCAAGTTACAAGTCCATACACTAGTTTATTTTAGATTATAATCTGATCATGTCCAATTACATTATTCAAACGGTCTAATCTTTAAGCCATTCTTTTAACAATAATTGTGCATCGATTGCACTTGAATGACCTTTGAAACATTTATTCTTGAACTGGCCAAGAAATTCATTCACCAACAGTACGGGTCAGTAACTTTCCTTAATTTCCTTAACGAAATAATAAAAGTTCCCTTAATTTCGATCTTTCTCACAGGGAAATTTTTTTTTATTCGAAACGAACCGTTACAGCAGTTTATTTTCTTATCAGTTATTAACTTATTATCACAAATAAACGGGAGAGGAAAGACTCGTTTTGATCCCTCAATTCTTTTCGAGTAATCTTTGGTCCTTGAAAATTATGGGGGACACCCTGATTCTTATGAAGGGACTGGAATATCTCCCGTAATAAAATTTGGGATCAAATTGTCCCAAGAAATAAAACTTGGGATTCAATTATCCTTTTTTTTTTTTCAGACATCAAATTGAGCTATTCGAAAAATCTGAGACATCAAAATGAGTCTTTATTATAAACGTCAAGGGTGGACCCTAAAAAATATTCCAAAATTGCAGAATAGGCAAAAAATCTCCAATATTTTTCAAGCTCTTCCCACTTCCCGCCACCCCACCATCGCAGGAGGGAAATTAAAAAAGTTCCCAAACAAAGCTAAAAATTTCACTACAAATCACTATTTAACTCAGCTTTGTCAGTGCCTGTGACCGCAAATTCAGTTCAAAAGCACACCCATTTCTCGTGTTTGCTCTCTTGTTTGCGTGTTTTCCTATTTCAGATAACAATGTTGGCTCTTCCTTCAATCTCCAACAACAAAATGGAAACCCAATTCTCTTCTCATGAACAGAACCATGCCAATGAGGTTCAAGTTCCTGGACAGAAAGCGAAGCGTACTAAGAGCGCCGGGGTTCGAGTAGTCGGAAGCAGAATATATGATTCTGCAAATGGCAAAACTTGCCATCAGGTATTTTTTTTTGAGGTATTTCTTTTATGAATACCCATTTCAAATTTTTTCTATGGAAGAAAAAGCTGAATGTGATTATTAGGGTTTTAAATTGAAATCCGAAGCCGCAATTGACGTGCAGCGGTGAGGTTTTGGATTTTGTAGTCTTCCTAGTTTATCTTTTGTTACTGCAATTTGTGTGTGTCTGTGTGTGGGGTTTTGTTTGTGCAATTTGGGCGTGTTTGTTGTGCTTTATTTTTATTTAGTTTTTCAGTTTAAAACCTCATTTAATTGGTACCTCTACGTTTGCTTGATTTTTTTGTGTCGAAGTGCCGTCAAAAAACAAGGGATTTGGCAGCATCATGTAGGAATCTGAAGGCTGGGAAGCCTTGTCCCATTAACTTTTGCTACAAATGCCTTCTTAACAGGTTAGGCTCAGCAATATAAACATTGGTCTTTTATATATCTTTTAAATTTGTTAATTAATTTGAAGAATGATTCTGGTTTGTTAAGTACAAAGTTATAGTAATGTATATTTGGGTGTTTTTCCTGATGAATGTTTTGTTGTGTTGAATTAGATATGGGGAGAAAGCAGCAGAGGTAGAGCTGTTGAGTGATTGGAGCTGTCCCAAGTGCAGAGGCGTATGCAACTGCAGCTGTTGTAGGTAAGTTGTTTGTGTTTTGATTTGGTATTGTGGTTTTTTAATTTGCACCATTTGTGTCTGAAAGAAGAGTGATCATGTAGGAAGCGACAAGGTCTTGTACCTACTGGTCCACTAGTGCACACAGCCAAGTTAACAGGTTTTAAGAGCGTGTCAGACATGCTTCAAAATGTCAATAATGCTGCTGTTTCATCCATGGAGGAAGCTACTGTGAAAAAGGTGTGCTAATTTTATTCATGTTCCCCTTCCCATCATTTATGGTGGTGTTGACAAATGAAGTTTACTACTTATATGTGATGGTTAATGAATCTTCGCTTCATGTATACAATTCATAATGATGACAGGAGCAAATGATTGTTAATAACAAATCAAGTTGTGACAGCAGTGATGTTTCACTTTTAAAGCCACTTGCATCAGATAAGGTTGAATGGTTGTTTTTTTCTTCAGAGTTGTTAGCAGATACGTGTCACTGTCTGGTGCTTATTTACATTTTAGATTTTTTTGCTTCCTGCAGGTGCATGTAGATATTCTATCTGGGGAAGCCTGGAAGGAAAATTCATTATTAGATGAAAATAGTGGTTTAAAACTTGACTCTCTGAAAGATCAGAACTCACCTGAGAAATTGAAGAAAACCAAGCGGGGAGGGTTAAAGGAAATATCTAATGGCAACAGTGTTGATGATACTTGCGAAAACAGGAGCCCGAAAAGGTCTAAGATTTGTAATGAAGTTCCAGAGGAGGAATCCAAAGAAAATGCAAATGATGGCATTAAACTTTTACATGAAGTCTCTGAAGTGAGTGATGATGATGATGATGCTGCCATCAAATTCCAATTGGGCATGGCACTGGCTCCAAAGTTCAGGAATTGTACTGTGAACAATGAGATAAAAGAAATTCAGGAGGTTCCTTTGCCTTCTGGAACCATGTTAACAGATATATTGGAGATTGAGTTTCCTCCTGAAGATGTTGGAAATGCTTTGCAGTTTCTAGAGTTTTGCAGAGTGTTTGGCAAGGTATGCCTTTTTGTTGACTCCCTTAACAATTGTTTGCTGTATGGCAGTTGCAGTGTGGTTTTGGCGTTGGGTTTTCTCTTAAATCTTGTTTGATTAATTGAAATTTACTGTTGCCTGTAGTAGTTGAGCAACTGAATATAGACTATTTGCAAATTATCATAATGCTATAATAATGACGTAAAATTTACCTGCTGTTAATTAACATTATGCAATTTAAACTCAAATGTCAGATTTATGTTTTAGTTTTACATAGCTGAAAGTATCTATTCAACACATTAAATTGAATTGTAATTGGGAGTCAACAGTGGGTACTCTTTCCTTCAGGGGTGGAGGGAGGGGGAGGCCTATGTAGGCCATGGCCTCCCCCATGTTTTCATATTTTTTGTTCCACATATCTATATGTTTGAGGCTCGAACAAATAATAATGAATGAGACTTGAAAAAAGAGTAAATTCTTGCTTATAATCTCACAGTCTAAAAGAATTCATAAGTTTCATCAACTTTTTCATGAAGTCTTTGATCAACTTTATATACTAAATTATAAGTTTGAGTAATGTATAACAAATTTATATCATATTAAATTGTTAAATAATATATCAAATATGTTTAACATAATTTATTTCTAAAAAAATTGTATGTTTTTAATCTCCGGTGATGAGGGACTAAAAATACACTACTTGTTAAATTTAGGGATTAAAAGGAATAATACTTTTATAAGGACCAAAAACAGATTTGACTAATTTTATAGGGATAAAAAAATATTTAGCCATGTATTTAATTTCGGTCCCCCCTCACATATTTCTTGGCTCCGCCCCTGCTTTCCTTGTATTATATGAAAAACACTAGATATGGTGGTGTTACTATTGTAGAAATAATTCTTTTCTTGAACTTAATGGTGCTGCACACATTCATAATTGCTTTAACAACTGTTTTCACATTTATTCTTTTGTGTATCATTAGGCTCTCAAAGTGAAGAAAGGAGAACCTATAGCTATCTTACGAGAAATGGTCCGTAAGCAAAGTTTGCGACGCGGGGAACATAACTTATCTGTTCAGTTCCTTATTAGACTGTTAACTGTGATACTAATTGATTCAGGAGTAAAGTATGAGACTATCCTTAGCTTTGTCTTTGTCTTTTTCTTTTTTTGAATAAAAGTTTTGTCTAATGTACTTGGATTTAAATCTTCCATTTGGATTACTTTTATGTAGGTCTCCATCTTTAACTACTACTAATGGAAAGAATTCATGGTTGAAAGCTCTGGAAGATTTGATCTCTGGATCTGTTGTATTGAAAGAGTTTCCATTAGATTGGTTGGAGGAAGGCATTGGCGGATATTTTGATTTAGATTTCTCTAAAAAGCTTTGTCTATTGAATTCTCTTTGTGATGACTCTTTGGGTACAGAGTAAGTAACTTAGGTTGACTTAGAAAATAATTTTTCAGTGAACTTCGTTGTTATTATAGTTTCTTTTATCTATGTATCTCTTTCTTCCATTGCCTTCTTAATAGTAGTTTTCATTTGTTTCAAGTGGTTGAAAGCTTGCTCAATATGTCTAGGAAACTAAGGAATTACATTGATGAGCAAAATTCAATATTTGTTGATGAAGTTAAAGAAGCAAAATCTAAGGTTGCTGCAGCTAAGGAAAAGGTAACATGAAAATATTTGGTGTGTTCTTTGTATCTATAATATTAGTGCTTCTGTTACATTCCGTTCATAATTTTGTACATGTTATCAACAGGAAAAATGCCTTAAGAAGAAGTTGCAGGATGAGATAGTTAAATCTATTGCATCAAAAGGATCCATTTCGGAGCATGATGCTCTTTTTACAAAGATAAAACGCGAAGCAGCACAAGCCCATGCTAAGTTGCTGGAAGCAAAGGGCAAAATTCCTTATAGTATGCTGTGATATTTAAGATTTGCTCTGATGTTTTAACCAAGTTCATGCCTAGAGATTTTCAATCTTATTCTCTGAATAATACTTTGGTGGTGATGTAAAGTTATGTAATTGAAAAGACTACATGAGTTACAAAGAAATTAATTAGCACAAGAAATATTAAAAAAAATTGATTTTTTTATGATCATACTTCAGCTTAGGTATATCTGCACATATGACAACATCTGCTGGTGTTTCATCTAGTCTTAGCTTAGACTAATAGTTTACATTTGCATGATACTTTGATCTTCATTGCTATTATAAATTTGTGTTTTGTTTCTTTTTTTGCATGATAAGCATTCACTAAATCAATGTCTTGTAATGATGTTTTAAGCTGATTTCAATTTACCACTTTCTTATTTGATTTTCTTATGAAAAATGTGATTGTCACATGAATACACATCTCTCATTACATGTCCACATTGAGACTTAATTTGTTAAACAAATAAATGCACTTAATGAGGCCAAAATAGGAAATGTGCATGGTTACTTTCTCTTGTAAAACTTAAATGTTTCAGCTATTCTATCATAATGGTTGTCATTTTTTCTTTTTATTTTATAGGGAAACAAAGTTCTGATGCTACTAGAATAGATCCTTTGTTTTCGGATGATAGTGGTCAGACATTTTGGCAATTGAAAAGTTATCCTGCTGAACATGCTGTTTTGTTGCAAGGTAATTCTCAAGATGGACTAGCTTATTTTTTGTGAATGATCTCACCTTGATTTGGGCTCTACCAAATTTTCTAAAAGATAGCAATGTACAGATATCAAAGTACAGGAGGTGGATGGTACTGCTGCTGATGAAAAATGGTTTGTTTATGATTTGGAGAAGAAGGATGAGATCAATAAGTACATTTCCTCAAGGTGAGCTCTTTATTATAGTCAATGGAGTTTTTGTTGTTTCAAATTTGGCATTTGATCTTGGAGAGTTTGCTTGCTTTAGTTCATGTAATAAATGCAAAACATATTTTGTATGTGACATTTTAATACCATATCCTTACATTTAACGAAATGCTACCTACAAATATTGCAGCCACTACTAAACAATTGCAGGTGTGGCTATATCTTGGTTTCAACATGAATCTGAACAATTTTAAGTAGGGCTATTTAAACTTATTGTAGTGGAATAGTTGACTTAGTGGAGGATAAACCTTTGACATCTGTGAATACATTTGTTTTAGTAGTAACATTGCAATCATTTATCCTAAGTTTGATGCTCAATAAGAGCAACTAATTATTTTTTTCTTTTTGCTTGCTTACAGGGCTAAAGCACACAAAGCTCACAAGGTCTCTTACATACTTTCAAATGAAAGCAGTGCAGCAGTTGTGTAGGATGTTTTATGGTTAGTATTGCTACATTTAATCAGGAATTTAAAATTTTGCGACAATCTCCATTATAGCTTTAGTTCAAGTGTCTATATATAAATATAAAGGGCAAGAATTCTAATAACGTCATATGCATTATTTGCTCTGAACTTGGATTTAATGAACATGGAAAGATTTTTATTTTCTTGTTTTTTAAGTTTTTTGGGATTTAAATCTTCTGTTCACTTAATAAAATATGGACTACTATAAGAAAGGAAAAAATATATACCTCTTAGTTGGCAATATTTTATTGGACCAAGGGAGACTTCATAGTGGTCCAGAATCTGCATGCGTGAAGATTCTTAAGGTGCTGATGTTGATGTTAGACTCTAATACTAATTTCATGTATCTTATTTAGGTGGAGCAGGAGGCTAAGAAGATAATGAAGGTTTCTACCATTGCTAGCTCTATTCAATATCCGGCTTCCAATTTTTGGATGATAGAAATATGAACTATAGTTTAGGTTTCAATGCAATCAATTAGCTTTTTTTCTTTTTCTTTTTCTTTTTTCTTTTTTGTAGTATCAAGTAGTGTTTATAGTATGGATTTATACCAATCTTATGGCAACATGGATATAGACAGCTGATTGGAAAGGAGGGTCTTCTCCATATTCCAAAAGTTAAATCAATTTAATTCCCAGTTTCTTCAGGGAATCTCAAATCTTTTTGCCTGTTGACAGTTCAAAAGCTTACTCAAATATTTGAGGCCTTCAATGTTTTTCATGTTACATCTGTTGCTATTGAATTAGTTTTTCTAAACATAAATTCTAAATATTTGTATTGCATGTAGTCTATTGAGCAAAGACCCTATTTTAGAAGTGCTGGATCATTATAATCCTGTTATTGATCAAAATCTCATGTTTATTAATATTAAATAACCCATGTTTATGACTTCTATTAATGCGTGAAATGTGAATTGTAAGTCTTTTGTTGTTGGATAAATTGTCAGTTAATACTAAGGGGGAAAACGAAAAACAATATAAATCCAAGGTAATGTATCAGTATTGCCCATGGTCGCAAAGCATGCTAGCTTGTTCCTGCGCGACTTGCTGAAGTGTTGTTCAAGGAATGAGTTTTTATGTCATATTAAGTGCTGAAGAGCTTAATTTTTCTTAAACGATGTCTGAAGTTTGAGTTTTGTGTATGAAAAATTAAATCTTGAAAAAGTTTTATCACTTTAAATGAGTCTTCTCAATTCGATTTGGATAGTAAAATTAGTGAGGCTTTAACATAATTTTGATCTCATTGAAGGGAAAAAAAAAATTATTTAAAAAAGTGAACATAATTTTCGTTTTTTTTTTATTTTTCAAATAGCAGAAAGAGTAAAGGTTTAGATTGGTCCCCGAAAAATTTAGAGAATCGACTTTTAGTCCTTAAAAAAAATAAATTATCTATTTTTTTTTGGTAAGCCAAATGTATATTGCAACATTACAAGGGGTATCCTAATCTCATGCACACAAATATCAAAGAGAAAGATTACATAAGACCACCCTCTTTAAAGCTAAAACTCCCCCAGAAGCTAAGTTTTTAACAGATATGACATATATGCATATCCTTTCATCAAAAATAAAAACTAAGCCACCCTAAAATGTGAAGATTTAGCATCAACAGAATTACAATTACCTAGAAGTTTCAATACAGTATGTAGGATTTAAATGCCACTCTAAGAAGGAGAATTTCGCCTTTCTTACCAAGCCATTGCTCCATGCCCACACTTTGAATTTTACTTGGTCAGTTACCTCAGCAAAATGGAGCTTCCCCTGATTGAAAATTACTTCATTTCTATGCATCCATATTGTCCACACGATTGAGAACCATATCAAACTCCAAACCTGTTTTGATTCCTTTTCAGATAGAAGACCATCGTGTTGCAACAGAAGCTGTCCCAAGTCTCCTACTAGAGCTGTTTGCACTCCCAACCACTTATAAATACTCATCCACAGTGCATGAGAAAATTTGCAGTATAGGAAGAGATGACAAGTGCTCTCTTGGAACTCATTACAAAAACAGCATAAATCACCATTTGAAAGAACAATTCCTCTTTTGGACAGGTTCACAGTTGATGGTACACGATCCAAAATCACCCTCCAGCTGAATGCACCGACCTTCAGTGGTACCTTGTTATCCCACAACAATTTGAACATGTGACCTTGCTCATCTTGATCAGTTTCAGTAATGTGTGCATAAGCTGTTTTTACAGCATATGATTGATCATCCAAACCCAACCAGCACTATGAATCCTTATCTGCAGTTAACTGTTTAGCTGAGATTAAATCCATCATGTTTTTGAGCATGTCCTCCCAAACGAACAATCTTCTTCTCTAAGAGAGATTCCAAAACCATATTCCATTTCTCCATTCTCCCAACTGTGCTATACAGGCATCTCTTGAGTTGGAAATACTGAATAACATGTGAAAAGAAACTGCCAAGGCAACCGATCCCACCCACACATCCCACCAAAACGACACTGAACTCCCACACCCCACTTTTCTTGACAGCCCATTTGACAACCATCCCATTTTAAGGCTCTCAACACCCTCTAAGCTTCCTAGAGACTTCCACCAAACAAAAACTTCTCCCCCCTCCAATGTCCTCTCACACCAAGGATTTCCCCAGCTAGAGGCTTCCCCATACCTGACCTTTAGGACTCTTAGACTCTAGCCCACAAAGACTCCCTTTCATTTAGGTAACGCCATTTCCATTTCCCTAAAATAGCCAAACTGAAAGCAAAAATGTGCCTTCCTAACACCTAAACCCCCCTCCTCCCTTTTTTTACCCAACATATGTTTTTGCACTCCTCATTCCCACCCCAAAGAAACCTTCTTTGTAACTGAATTATTTTGTTGATTACCCTTGTAGAATGAAAGGAGGTACACCGGAAGACTTGATAGGACCACATTAATTAGAATCACCCTTCCACCAAAGGATAAAAATTTGTTCCTTCACCCAAGCAGTCTTTTCTTTAGAGCTTCTATCAGTGGAAACCAAGCTGTTGCCTTCCTCGGATTCACTCCCATTGGTATCCCCAAGAACTTGAAAGGTAGGTTCTCATCTTGCAGTTAAGGATGTTGCATGCAGACAACATAATTTCCAAGTTCGGTTTTATCCCAAGTAGCCCACCCTTATGGAAATTTACTTTTAGACTAGCTGCTAATTCGAAGCTCGTTTAATATGCATTTGACAGCCCTTGCATTTGAATCAGTTAGTTCACCCACCAACACCGTATCATCGGCATATTGTATGTGTGGGATTCCCAACTGCTCATCTCTACCAGAGATCACATATTCCTTGTAAAAGTTGCATTCCACTGCTTTGCGAATTAATCCATGCAAGCCCTCCGCCACAATGAGGAAAAGAAATGGAGCTAATGGGTCACCTTGGCGAATTCCCTTTGACATCTTGAATTCTTTTGTCGGGCTTCCGTTTACTAGTACAGAAACCGATGAAGAGGACAGACATCCCTTTATCCACCCCCTCCATTTAGCATCAAAACCCATTCTTGTCATCATGTGTTGGAGAAACTCCCAACTAACTGTGTCGTATGCTTTCTCGAAGTCAACCTTAAAGATTAAGCACGGCTTACACTTCTTCTTTGCGTAGTCCATCACCACATTGAGAATTACCACTCCATCTAGGATATTTCTCCCTTTCAAAAAAGTTGTTTGGTTTTCAGCAATTACGGAGTTCATCACCAGACTCAATCTTCCTGCAAGAATTTTGGCAACCACCTTATATATACAACCAACAAGAGAAATTGGTCTATATTCAGTTAGCCTTATAGGGTTTTCTTTCTTCGGGATAAGGACCATGAAAGAAGCATTGCAACCTTTTGTTAGGCTTCCAGTCCTGTGAAAATCATCCATCCACTTGCAAAAATCTCTTTCCCATACACTCCAGTACTTTATTTAGAAAAGTAAAATTGTACCCGTCGGGCCTCGAGCTTTTGTTACCTTTACAATCCCACACCGCTTTCTTCACCTCTTCCTTTGAGAAATTTTATGTTAGCATTCTATTGTCCCCAGTCGAGAGCTGACTGAAATCGATGCCATCAAGTACTGGTCGGGTAAAGTTGTCTTGCTTAAACGCTTGTTCAAAATGAGATGCTATACTTTCCTTCACCAAAACTGGTTCCTCTAACCAAGTCCCATTCAGCCGCAGACCTTGTATAGCATTTTCCTGTGATCTGTTCTTAACAGAAGCATGAAAAATACGAGGAATTTGGGCTTTTTTATCAACCTGGTAAACTATTTATTAGTTTAGGATTATTCTGAAACTATTTATCAATGGGGATCGTTTTGGACATGTAGTATATTTTATTTTTTTTCAATACAAATCAAAGGCACCACTGCAGATGGCGCCTTTAAAGATGTCACTGCAGTTGGCGCCTATCCCTTTATAAAACTGCAGATGGCGCCTTTAAAGGCGTCACTGCAGTTGGCGCCTATCCCTTTATAAAAAACTTAACCAAAAAAATTTATTTCTCAAAAAAACCCATTCACCAGATATTTACACATACTTAACCAAAAAATTTATTTATAAAAAAAAAAATTCACCAGATAATGAACTGAATTCACCAGATATTTATACCTGATTCACCAGATATTTGTACATACTTAACCAAAAAAATTATTTCTCAAAAAAATCATTCACAAGATAATGATTATGGAGACACCGCGGTTTCTCTTGTATTATATATAATATAATGAGAGTGACCTCTTGAAATTATAATATAATAAACGACATAAAATTTAAAAATTTGTTTATAATATTAATTACAGAATTATATTTAATTAATTATTTTTTCAAGAGGTCACTCTAGATTATATATTTTTTACTTGAAAGGTTATGAGAGACCCCAATGGCATAAGTCGAGGATCAGGATTTGTTGCATTCTCAACTCCTGATGAGGCATCCAGAGCTGTAAGTAGGTGGTATAAATAAAATCCCGTAATAATGAGTAGCAAATAATATCACAGGAGCCATAAAAAAATAATAGCAATAACAATTTACACCAAAATGAAAAGTATCCACAATTTTCAGGTATTAGAATTTTAAAATGTTGTACTTTTTTTTCTTTACTTACGTTCTTTTTTTTACGGTGAAAACTAGTAATAGACTATAATAGATTACTAACGAATCAGGCGGGATGATTAACATGACATATAGGTAAATAAATGGATATTAAAAGTGGAAGGAAGAAGTAATATATCCGATATTTGTAAATTTAAGGAACAATATGGATAATTATTTTTTTAGAAAATAAAAGTGGGTTTTAATAAATTTTTGGGGATGAATTTGGCCTTTATTCTTGCAAAAATACCTGAAAGATAAGGAGGACACGTAATCCAAAATTTGGCGGTTGTGGAGCAACTACCTTTTTCCTCTTAGTCTCTCTTTCTCTGTTCTGCTCTGCCCACAGTCCCACACCAACGAAGTGAACGAACAAAGCCCTTCATCTATCTATATCTGCCGAGAAATGAGAACAGCAGGTGGAGCCACCGTCTGCTCCGGTCATCGGTTCCTGTCTCTTCCCAATCCAACTCGGCCCCAACTTACCAACGCAAATCGGTTACGACCCGTTTTGGTTCATCTCCAACAATCCACATCCAGTTTTAACAATTGCAAGGTTTTTCTGAAACCACGTGATAGGTCAAAGGCGGTTCCTAGAGCAGCTGATTCTTCAACTACCCAATCTGCCTCTTCTGTTGATGTTCCCAACAACAAAACACTTGTTACCGACGATGCCTTCTCCATTTCTAAGGTGTGACACTTTTTTATGTTTTATTCTCAGAGATATTCTGTGTTACTGGGAATCCATCCTCAGGAATCGTTTTGTCATTTTCATGCACGTGAATAGAATTTTTTTAATTTTCTAACTATCATTCACCAATTTTATTCTTGCATCCTTTCTGCCGGGAATAACTTTTTAAAGCTTGTAAAAACTATGAGAAACTTTTATTCCTATACCAAACACTACCCTACTCTCTTTCTATTATTTTGTGGTTGCATGAATGAATGGACTTCAAAAAAATCCAGTTTTAGTGTCAACAATCTAGTAGAATTGGAATGTTATGATGTTTTAGTCCTAGGAATT
Organism: Sophora flavescens; assembly: GCA_030762895.1. NCBI lineage: Eukaryota > Viridiplantae > Streptophyta > Magnoliopsida > Fabales > Fabaceae > Sophora > Sophora flavescens. Next base: position 3,551,352 of record CM061062.1, read on the forward strand.
GTTCTCTTTTTTAGTATTTAATATGATTATATGTGTGAGATAGTTTCTAAATTTAACAAATTTGTATTAACTCTTTTTTTCTTTTTTGTTTCTCACTAAGTCCCTAAGAACAACTGGCTAGATGTGAGTTTTGTAATTTCAGGAATTTGCTTGTAGACATATTTAAATTTAGGGACTAAAATGTAAGGGAAGACTGAAGAATAATTGAAAGACTAAGGGCCTGTTTGCATTATTTCTAGTTTCCTGTTTTTATTTCTTGTTTTCATAAATAATTACAAAACTGTCACCTTGTTTTCATTCAGTTCCTGTTTTCAGTGTTTTCTGTACAAATTTCTGAAAACAGGAAACATAATGAAAACAAGGTGATAGTTTTGTAATTATTTCTAAAAACAGGAAATAATAACGGGAAACTGGAAACAAAAAAACAAACTCTGAATTGCGGATTTACTTGAAAGAATATATAACCTTTTTTAGAATGTTTAAATACAATTAAGAGTTTATGAGATAAGTGTGGATTTCACTATCCTTGCTATTTACTCTAAGGGAAAGTTATACGGCCTCTCCTGAGGTTTAACTTAATTACAGTCAACACTCTTTTTGTTTACACCAACCTTCCTTGAACTTTATGTTATCATTACACTTTGTTCCCCGAAGGGTTTATGATTGAAATTAGGGGAGGTGAGTGTATCTTTTGAAGTATGAAGGTGCCAGGTGTAATTAAGTTAAATTGAGGTCGGTGTAATTTCCCCTACTTTATATACTAGTATTCTTTGAATTATTCAGCAATGCTAGTTTTCCTTAGAGAAGCTAGAAATGAGATAGTGATGATCTATAGTATTAATGGATTTACCTTCTTGGTTCTATGCATATTGCAAGAATTGTTTTCTTCCTAGCTGTCCTGTAACCAATGAAATATGGAAGTGGATAGGTGAATTAATTGTCTTTAGTATTCTCCTGTTCTTTGAGGGAACTCTTATTTGCTATTGCATTTTTGGTTTATGTCACTAGCTTGCTGATCCAATGCTTCATATGATTGTCCTCCCCCCCTCTCTGCAAAATTTTATAATTAATTGTTGGGTTATTTATTCTCAGGATATTGCTTAATGATTGCAGGTTTCATTTGGTGTGATTGGTCTAGGCGTTGGAGTCTCACTCTTGTCGTGAGTTTGATTTTCTTATTCGCCTTCTTCACTAATATCACATATAATACATCAAGTGCTTCTGTTTCTTACGTTGGTCTTTCTTTTTCAAATATACAGCTATGGTTTTGGTGCATACTTTAATGTTCTTCCTGGATCTGAATGGTCAGCTATAATGTTAACATATGGCTTCCCTCTTGCAATTATTGGCATGGCACTCAAGGTGAAGAAAGTTTTATTGATGTTAATATCATTATAAGATGGACATTCATTATAACAGTGTTGTGTAAAGAATTGCCAATCATATTGGGAGTTTCCCTTCCTAAGGAGTCAGCTCTCTGTGTTTTTTTCATGTTTTTGCCATTGAACCATCTATTTTGCAGTATGCAGAACTCAAGCCAGTCCCATGCCTCACATATTCGGATGCTCAAAGCTTGTCGGAAAAATGTGCAACCCCAATTCTTAAACAGGTAATCTCATCATATTAAGCTAATTAAAAATAAGATGCTCAACACTTTGTTTCTAACCCATTTACCTAAGAGATTTGGTAATTGAAGGAAGCAAATAATGCAATGTGTAGGCTTTGTTTATTTATATATCAAGGGTCAAAACTTAGAATCACCCATTTGAACTTCTTTTTTCTGTAAATATGGTATTTCTTAGCTAAAAAAAGATTTTTTTAATGTAAATTCCAAAAGACTTGTCAATAGGTTAAATTGGTTAACATATATAAGTCATCCTATTTATACACTATTAAATAGATGGATAAATTGTGGATCAATTTTAGGTTAGAGGGTTTAACCCAGATTCAAGTGGTTTATTAATGTGCCTGTTAGGTCACCACATTTTTTTAACATGAACTCACATAACTCAAACCTTGTACCACGGAATCGATTTTGAGTGGTGTCCATGGTCATATACAAAATTTGCAATAGTATATAATGTTGTACATCTCTACTCAATGAAATTAGATCATTCAATAAACAGTCATTTTTAAGCATTCAAGATCAAATCCCTCAATGATTTTCAAAGTGATTTTTTAATTATGTTCTGATACTATTTCCATGGTGTTTTACTATTAATGAAAAATAATTTTGTGTATATTGCCATTAGATGCAATCTGTCCTCTAATTATTCATACCACCTCACTGCTAGTATATCTTGATCTAAATGGTTTTTGAAAACTACTTTAATTTCTTAAGTGGACTTTTTGTGCTTTCACAGGTGAAGAATGATGTTACTAGATATCGCTATGGGGATGAGCAGCATTTGGATGAGGCATTGAAACGGATATTCCAGTATGGTCAAGTATGTTAATTTGAGCTAATGAATTATCTTAATATTCTGATATCTTCATCTAGTACAGCATCATTAGCTAAATACTGTGGTTACCACTATTTGCTTTTGTTGCAGGTGAGGTTTACTCTTTTGTTCTTCTGCAACTTATGATATATTCTATTTTGTCTGCTTAATGTTGCAGGGAGGAGGAATACCTAGAAGGAGTGCACCTGTTCTACAAATGATTCGTGAAGAAGTATGCTTGTCAATTTACATTAGTTCATTCATCAGTACTATTATAAAAAAATTTCCTTTTGCACTTTCTTCATCTGACTTACTAAATCATGTGAAATACTGAAAAAGAAAATAATGACACATGTTGGGACAGAAGGATAAAAGGGTAATTGCTTAAGAGAATCAAGGGGAACATATATGCTTGGAAGACTAAAGGGAAGGCCAAGTAGTTGGAACAGTTGGGGCAGTTTAGTTAGAGGGAATCAGTTAGATAAACTTTTATTTTTTTGTGGTTATGGGGTGGGGAGGGGTGTTGTTTTGCTAGTTGAGAGAACCGAGTAATTGATGTAGTGTGAAAGGGGAAAGCCTTTGTGGTGGGAAGCCCTTGGAGGAGAGTTCTGTCTCCTTTTTCTGCTTAGATTCAGTGAATCCAAAAAAATTGTTCTTTTCCTTTCTCTATTTTTATCGATTGCTCTGCTGTCTTACTTGGGTCCATGACAGTATATCTATTTTTCTAAATTAGAGAAAACGCAGAATAATGTGTGAAATTATGGTACATATTCAACTCTCTCTATATATATATCACATATGGTCTCCCTCTTCGGAGCTGCTTTAAATACAGTATACTTTTTAGTTTATTGTCACTCTTACTATATATAATTAAAATTTAATTTAACTATATTATTTCTCTGCTTTTTAACTTCATTCGTGATATCTTTTGTTGCTATATCATGGAGTCTTACCACAACTTGAGCCTATAACCTCTACCCCATATCCCTAACCACCCTAACCATCTGAGTTACACCCTTAGACAAGATTCATTGAGTAAACTCAAGCACCTATGTTGTCTTTGCCTGGTGAGGTGCACCTGAATACCATGTGTGTTTGTATTGGAGTACTGGAGTATTTATGTTGTCTCAGTGTGAAATCTTCCGTTAATTCTTTGACTAGTTGACTGTAAGTGCATTTGTATTGACCTTAAAAGTCCATTTTGATCCACTTGACATTTGTTTCAGATGATTTAAAGTCCACTACAAAACACGTTTTAAATTTTTTTTTTCAATTCACAACTTTTGGTATTTGTTCATTCTTTTCCATTAACCATTTCATCTATTTTTATGTATTTATTATGTTAAATAAATATATTTTAAAGAAATTTCTATTAAAGCCTTTACAATGAATCAGTGCTGTCATGCACCGGCTTTAGTCTTCAGCAACTATTAATTATCTTAAGATTGGATCCCTCCTACCTAAGAACAGGCCTAAGCCATCTTGGTTACTTAAGTTTTTTCATTACCTTTAATCCTAGAAAGCCCTTTATTATGATATTAAAGGGCTTCATGATATTTTTGGAATGATTGCCTGGGAGTATTCCTCTTGCAGCAATTTGTGTTGAACTGAGATACCTTGTTTAGTAGTTAGAGGATCGTTTTTGTTGATTAGACTCTATGGGTCATTCCCTTATCGAACCTGTCTCAATGTGACTATATCTTAGGTTACAGAAGATGGTAAGTACTGTTTGGTGTTGGTTTTCGAGGCCAAGGCTCTGAAGATTTCAGATTTTGAACAGAGACAGGTATTCAACTTAGCTTTCTTGTAGCATTCACTTTTGACATGTTCCTGAACATAATTAGACTCTTTATCCTATTGGCCTTTGGACCTTGGAGAGAAAATAAGCACTAGAAACGAGATATTGCTTGTGCAATCTTTGACTTCTATTTTATTTATTTATTTTTTTTGGGTAGAGAAGGAGAGTGAGAGTTTAAAAAAGAATTAATGGAAAGAAAATGATGCAGAACCCTAACCCCAAGAGTACTCCTCTTGGCAGCTTATTCCCTGAAAATAAACCTAGAGCACTCCTTTAGGACGAAGTGCTAATCATCAAAAGCCTTCAATAACAAAATATAACAAAAGAAGCCCAAACAAAATAAAGCAAATCCTATTCTAAGCTGGAATAATATAATCCAAAATAGAATAAAACCCCTAAATATAAAAATAATCTCAAGTTAAAATCCTAAATAACAAAAGCAAATCCCTAAATATAAATAGTCTAATAACAAAAATATATAGCCCTATCTACATCATTCCCCTCTCGTGGGAAGAACTCTCCTCCAAAGAGTCAAAAGACAATATTGTTCGAAATGGCCAGAAATGAACGAAAATCATCATCTGCGATTCATGTATCAATAGAAGCAAGACATATCTTTCATTTCACGAGGTACTAGCAAAATGGACCAGCATGAGGTCCAACATACGCATTATCGAAGTTATCCTCAATCCCATCAGACAACAATGGAGCAGTAGGTGCTCAGGAAACATAAAGTGACCTGGAACCTGCAAAAGCAACTGGAGACAATCCTTGTTTCTCCCATGTTACAATCCTCTTGCCGCTAAAAACATGACTAATATTCATATCACTAGGAAGGTTAAGTAAATATGCATCCAAATTTAGCTAAATCAAGAAAAGGCTCAAGAGCTCCAGCATGCAAATGTTTTAACAAGTGTGTGTAGGGTGACATGTTAGGATAACTGTGCACCACAAGATAGCCACTCACTTTAAAATTATAAGTCGTGCAAAGCATTTTAGTAGTAAGTTTAGAATTATGACCATCCAAAGCAAGAGAAACATGGTAGCAAGATGTGTAGCAAGAAGAGCCAAAAGACAAAGAAATACCAAAACAAAAATCTCATTTCGCTTTTTATTTTCAACAAAGAAATCCTATTTACAATCCTTATCAAGAAAAGTTTTGCAATGATACAATTTGTCAGCTGGAAGCTCAAGTAGTCCACTCTAACAAAAGCACTCGAGTCCATACAAACAGAGCAAATTGCCTCAAAGCTCTACTCCGATTATTTATACTGAAAGTGTTTCAAAGAATTTAAGCAGATCTACCAAATTAGCTCATAGTGCAAGAATTAACAGGTTAGTGGTTTTTAAACTCCAAAATGCATTTCAAGAGATAAAATGTGATCTTCTAAACAGGTTTGTACCGTTAATCCTATTCATAACACATTATAGACGGACATAAATCGTTAACCTTAGACGGATATTGCTTTTAGAATTAAATCAATCCAAGTCCCATTCGCTGCAATTCTAAGATCATCTGAAGTTCTAATATCAAAAATATGGTTGCTAACTATATCCATATCTTCAATTGTGCTCAGGCTAAATTTACTTCATTCTTTGGGCCAGGAATTAAAGCTGAAGTTGGTGAGTCTGAAAATTCAAAGAACTATGTTTATATGCTAATCCTTAAGAATTAAGAGGCACAGAATGTGTATTAATGAATGCATTCTGACATAATATTTGCGGTGCAGGTAAGGGCGAGAAAGATTTTTATGAGGTTCGACTTATCTCCAATACAGACCCTAATGCGGCTCCTTCATGAAGTTCTTTTGATCATTTTATCCTTCTCTTTCTTGAATGATTTAGTTAATCACAGGACTTGGATCCTTTGAAATATGTAAAAGTATTAGATTCGAAGGGATCTAGTTATTTTATCAAGTGTAAATTTTGACACACACACAAAAAAAAGGCAATTTAGAAAGGAAGAGCTAAACCTATGAGGATCACATTATTTACGTTATCTTACATTTGATATACAGGTAATAGTAAAACTAACATCATCTTGGCAAATCGTTTGGGATTTGATATTTGATAGAAACATGGGATTGCTCACGTCAGGATTTGGGAATGCTTTTCACAAGATGATAATTTGAATACCAGTTTCTTGCCATGTATAGATTATAAAAATTTGTCATTAGACATACAATTTATAAGGGCAAGTGTTTATATGTTTTCTTCTTTTGATCCTACAATAGATTATAACCTTTTTTAAAAAAACTTGTGGGTGAACCTATTACCTCTATCTAAATTATGTTTATCAGTTGGCTCAATGCAAATTGACTTAGAGACACGATAAACGTTTGAGATTTTGGTGTTTCTCTTGATGAGACTATTATTTGTTCGTTATATTTGTAGTTGTTGGCTTTTAACTATCCATCAGTCATCAGTTTCATTATTCTCAATTAATCTCCATGTCTTATCATTATGGGGAATTAATCCTTTAATTCAAGCTTCATTATTAATATTCCTAAAACACCCATGAATCGATCCTAGGGTCTTAACTAAGCTTTTGAGCATTAAGCTCGCCTCATTACTATCGTTCAATTCTTATGAACAAATTGGGAATACATCCCTTAATTCTTAACATCATTATTATTGTCTTTAACTGTCTTATTAACCTTATTAAGAAGCCCTATTATTTAATTAAAGTCTTATTAACATCAACGTTCATCTCACAACATCAACCAAACAGCCAAATCAATCATCCATGACAATATCATCATCAAATCATAACAGCACCATTATCATCATTATGAACATCCGATCATGGAATCATTAAACATCATTCACAAATAGGCATACCAATAACAAATACTCATACATAATCATGATTAGGATAGCGAACAACAATTAACAACAAGTACCATTTAAACAAATAGCAAACAGATAGGGTCTTCGGTTAACCCTTCATCTTATGTTATCCCCAATGCCTACATGTTCATACCATCCCTTCTCCCCATACCTGGTATGAAGATTCCCATTAACGACGACACGGGCAAATTAGACACGTTCCCTCAAGCGGCTTGACGAACTTCCCAATCGTTGGCCAAACATGAAAAGATCAACCAATCAATCCCAAATCCAAGAAACCGTAAATAAGAGATTAATAGAAGGACAAACTGTTACCTTTTAATTGGCACTAGCGTGTGACTTCTCTCCCAAACGGACTCAAGAACATCAAGAACTTAGGGTTCAAGGGAAGGGAAAAGGAAGAGGTTTATGACACACTAGGATTTCCTAAAGTGCCAAAAGGAGGGTTTTCACTTGAAACCCTCCCATACTGCTCTCTATTTATAACTTCAAACCCGAGCACGGTCGTGCTCCCTTTAAGCACGACCTTTGTCAACATGAGCACGAGGCGAACATAGATATCGGTGCGAGGCCTACTAAACAATCGAATTTGGCCAAAACACCCGAAATAAGACTTGTAGATAATTCTCTTAGCTTTCCAACACACCAAAGATCACCTCAATCCATCTAGAACTCAAGATATGGCAAAAACGGTGATACAGGTTACTTGGATTCTAAAAGGATTGAACCTTTCTAAGGCTAAAATTCCTCAAACATAAACTTAGACATAAAAAACAAATATAACAAACATATACAAACATATATATAGCATATATAAATGCATTAAACTTATTTACAAAAAATGGGGTGTTACAATTCCACCCCGTTATACAAATTTCGTCCTCGAAATTTCTATCACGTTGATTAGGTATGCTTCTACCAATTAGGCACATACCTTGGGTCAAGTCCTTAGACTCGGAAGCTCCAGCTCCACTAAGAGTAAAGACTCTCCTAGTGGTCTTTAGTCGATTGACTTGGGGTCTCTGATTATTGCTAGCGCTCTGCAGTTCTGACTTTGCTCCTCAACACTCCCGACTGATGTGACCCGACTTGCCACACTTGAAGCAGATGACGACTGTCTCCTTGCACTGTCTGGTGTAGTGACCCTCTCCACACTTGCCACACTTGATAGGCCTAGGAATAGAAGAATCCCAGTCCCTGGGCTTGCCTGCTGAAAACTGTTGCTCATTGCCACTCTGCTTGAAGTCCCGGTCGACTGGAGCTAGGCGTTGCTTTCCCTCGTCCTTACGGTCATTCTTCCTACTGCCTGAACTCTTGCGGCTTGCCACTCTGGACTTGTAGGCATCCTCGAAGACCCTGCACTAGTTCACCAAGACTGGAAAAACTCGAATCTCCTGATAACTGATGGCTTGCTTGATCTCTGGACGCAGATCATCCTCGAACTTCACACACTTGGAGCGGTCGTCAATTACATACTGATACAATGTGTACTAACGAGCAAGCTCCTAAAACTTTACGGCATACTCTCCCACGGACGTACTCCCTTGCTTCAGAGGCAAGAACTCCATCTCCTTCTTGTCGCGGATGTCAGGTGGAAAGTACTTCTCCAAGAATCTGTCCTTGAACACATTCCATGTAACCACGGTACCCTCAGCTTCCCTGGGCTGGCTACAATTCTCCCACCAGTGCCCATCTTCCTCTGTCAGCATGAAAGTCCCAAAGATGACTTTCTGAATGTCGTTGCATCTCGTAGCCCGAAAGATCTTCACAATCACTCGCATCCACAAAAGAGCACCTTCAGGGTCATAAGCTCCCTTGAACAAGGGCGGGTTGTTCCGCTGGAACTTATCCAGACCCTGAAACTCAGCTGGTCCTTCATTGTTATTGTTTTTGTGCTGTCCTATTGTAACACCCTTCTTGAGCGTTACATCGTACGTGACATTTTAAGACCGAAAAGTAGGTTGATTAAAATTGGCTATAAAAGAATGGGGTAATTTTTTCTTTTTCGCAAGTCACAACTATAAATACTTTGATTCAATGAATGGACAATGAAATCTTCCATTATCACAATTAGGATCATAAGTTCAAAAATCATTTACAGGATACCCAACCTGACTCATAAACATAAATCATAGAATGTGCGGACTCAACATAAAGATGTGGAGACGCAACTCCTAAAATATAAGATACTTGGAGTCACAGCTCCATAGACAGATACATTAACTCCCAAACATACCCAGATAGCCAAACTAAAATGGAAAAGACAATCCTCTCTCGTACATCGTGAGAAAGACAAACCCAACTGACGAGATCTAGTGGAAACTCTATTTGAGTCCACTGTCGACGTCGTCATAAAAGTCTCTACTAGAGTCACTACAAAAGTAACTCTCAGACTAAACAATTTCCTTTTCTAAGGAAAACTATAACTTATGAACTAATGACTATTATGTCTATCTCAAGAAAAGAAAGGTTAGGCATAACTGAAACCCTAATACCATCGCCTTGAACCCTCTGAATTGTGGAAGACGTCCAATAGAAGTTCCACCATAACGTTCGCATGCTCGAACCTCGATCTCTATGATGAGTCAGTCAAGTGTCATCTTGACATCTCAATATTCTCAACAGGATACAGAAAGCACATAGCCAGCCGACATAGGCAAAATAAAATAAGGAGGTGAGATTCCATTTATCTTACACATAATGCAGACATGCAGTGGTACGACTCACAGGTACATAATACAACAATACTATATTCCTTTTATCTCCCATTTTAATTCTGCAACTCAAAAGTACAAGAATATAATATACCAAACTCGATGGTAAGCTTATCAAGCATACCGGACACGGTTTGTCCATCGAAGGATAGGAATAGAGAGAAACTGATTGAAACCGTATAGTCCCATTCCTACACAGCCTCAAGGAATATATGATTCTAACATCGGAGCTAATTTGATATTTTGGAAATGAATGGTCAGTATAGGTTTCACATCCGCCCACCTCAGGCACCATTGTGGCTTTTGTGTTATGCACACAAGGCTTAAATCATAACGTACATACAATCATAATCACATGTGATCTCAAACTCTCTGTAACACATCAGGCTCTTTATGAAACCTCTACAACCGAAACTCGGCTTCCTGGGCACAACGGCCTCACCGAACATAGTGTTAACTATGTATCTAGGCAAAATTTCCGGAATACGTCCAATTGGTCCATCCATTGGATAACCTCATGATTCCACCAGAATCCACTTGCAGTCAATCGCTGACGGACGATATTCTCGGGTACAAATCATCGGCTCTTCACTGATCCACAGTTCTCAAACAAACTTGTCATATTTGTGAAAAGATTTTTTAAGAGAACTTGCTTACAAACCCTAACACATTATGAAATTGGATCGACAGTCCAATCATTTATCTCTTTACACTTTTCTAATTGAGCCTTTCTCTTGGCTTCCAAGAAATCAAATAACTCTTCGTCGATTAAATCTTATGGAGGTATGGATAATGAATTATCCACACTTTACAACAAATGGTATTGCTTCACCATAAGTCATAAATCATTAAGTTCATATTTTCACTAAGTCATTCATGACTTAGGTTTTGCTATTTAATGTAAATAATAGTCTTTGAAGACCAAAATTATCTTTTGTCTTAAAACCAAAACTTTTGGTTAAAACCAACCCATTTTAAAATCAGATTTCATCAAAGTACATAAGTACTAAATTCCTCAAAACAGTTTCTTGAAAAACATCGAAACTCTTACAATATCGTTTTACCGCTTTTTACTGTGTTTCAACCTAAATTCCATATTTTCACAAACATAATCATTTTTCTCAAATCCTTTACTTTCCTAAGTTACCATACTTATATTAAAGTATTAATATACCAATTTCAAACTCTAAATAATTTTTTTCTAAAAAAATCCTTAAAAACGTTTGACCGGTTTCGTCGCTTTTTGATGGTTTTAGGCCCAAAAGCCATACTTTTGAAAATATGGTTCTTCACCTCAAATCTATTACTCACCTAAGTTAAAATACTCATATTAAGATATTGAAATACTGATTTTACAATTTCCTTCCCATGTATACAAATTCCTAAAAATTTGACCTAACGTCGTTAAGTTTGTAAAACGCGTAAATACTTTTTTAACGATTTTACACTCTAATAGTCCAAAAGTCATTTTGGAGTTTTAGAACAGTTTAATAGGTATGAAAAACCGTCTCTAACTGTCCAATAACATTTATTTTCGAAAATTGCATTTTAGTCCATAAACTTTCATTAATTACAAAAATGTCCTTATTCACTTAAAACTTTATAACTTTCTATTTAAAACTTCAAATCTCACAAAACCAACTTCTTTAGAAATATTTTTAAGTTGCCCTCAAAATTTCCATAAATCACTTTTCTGCCCCAATTATTTTTCAATAATTGTAAAAAGGTCCTTTTTCACCAAAAAGCTTATAGCTTTTTATGTATTAATCCAATTAACACCAAATCAATTTCTATGGTTTTGTCTCATCAAGGACTACAATATTAACATTCAAGAACACGAATTTCAGTGAAACCACTGAAATTCTCAGAAATTGCAATTTAGTCCCTAAGGACTCACAAATCCATAACTTTCAATATACGCATCCAAATCAATCCAAACCAATTTCTATATTCTTATTTAGTCATTTACTTCTCATAAAAATTATTCAAATAATTTAACACATCATGGAACCCCTCAACCCAATCATGGCCGAATGGCCTTAATTATTTATGTTAAGCATATTTGTTTAACAAAACAATCAACAATGATCAAGGTCTTGACTAAAGATCAACAACACCAAAACCACATATATCACAACCAACATATATCAAACCAAATCCTCCAAGAGGATCACACACATATGCAAATAAATATACAACTTCATACTTAGGAATTACAAAACCACATAAACACTAATAAACCATTACATATCTACATTAAGGTAGGATAGTAGTAATCTCCCCCTTACCTCTTGTAGATCCCTTAAAACAAGCAAGAATGATGTTGTTCTCCTAGGGATGGCCACGTTTTTTCTTCCAAAATCCTAGAGATCAACACACAAAATTCAAAAGGATTATATAACTAAGCTTAGTCATAACCAAAGATAGGAATCAAGGCTTAGATGACTTATCTTAAGCCAAAAGGATGATGATTAAGAGATTGATGTTCTTGACAAATAATTACCCATTTTGTAGAAGGCTCAAAATGAATTTTTGGATGAGATAACTAAGGCTTAGAATGATGAGAGGATCATGGATCTATGGTTGATTCATGAAACAAACTCTTGGATGATTGTTTGGAGGTGGAGGCCGAATTCTTGAAGAAAGAAAGGAAAGAATGAATTTTACTTCATGAACAAGGATGATGAGAGGATGATGAATATGATCTTGGTTTTTCAATAGAGTAATTGGAAGGTGGAGGCATGGTGGTGACCGAATCATGGAGGAAGAAAAGGAAAGGAAGAACTTTGTGATTTTAGAGAAATGAACTTAAGGTGATGAAATGAAAGTATTTTATGTCATGTAATATGATAAGTTGAAATGAAATGTATATGAGTGTGAGAGAGGGTGGTCGAGTTTCATGAAAGGAAATAATGAAGAACATTTTGTGTTCTAGAAAAATGAAGCAAAGTGATGAAGTTGACTCTTGAAACTTAATAACCTAGTAAGTTGTCAACTTAGTGTTGTAGGTGAAATGAAATGAAAGTTAATGTGTGTGGAGGTGGCTGCCGTGGATCAGTGAAGAGAGGAGGAGAAGAATTCAATTTGACATTGACTTATTTAAGTGAGAACCATGGTTAAAATAAACTAAACCTTGGTTATGTTAAATGGTGATTCACCTTGGTTAACATAAATACCATTAATGGCTATGATGAATCATTAGGATGAGTCATGAAAAATATGTGGTGGAGGTGAATGGGAGGATGTGGTTGATTTGTAACCATACAAAGGAAGGATAAGCCAAATTGAATTTGTCTTGTAAAACGTGGTTGAAGTTAACTTAGCCAAGGTTAGGTTAGTAAGAAACTATCTAGATATTTTTGGCTTAGCATTTATGAGCATTGATGAGGGAGGTGAGTCACTACTATGACTCACCATGGTGACTCATCCCCTATGAGTCATCATGGATGACTCGCCGTTCTATCTCCCGGTGTATCTATGCGCATCCGTGTCCGATTACGTTATTTACCCGATTAGGGTTTTTGAGAGGAAAATGATGAAATAAAAGCAAAATGAAATGAGCTTGGTTTAGTGGAGGGGCTGCATGAAATTGAATAGTTTTAGAGGGTATTTTGGTCAAAATTCACTTAGAGACACTTTTGGAGTTTCACTTAAAGACTAGGGGCATTTTGGTCTTTTTACTAGAATAAATATCATGATATTTTGGTGTAATCATTATGATATGAAAATTTGTGTGGTGAAGGTGCTCCTAGGGTGATGTGGTCGTGAGTTGCTAGGGAGAATAAGGTAAAATGTTGGCACACTTGAAATTACAATGCAAGCTTAAGGGTATTTTGGACTTTTCACATTTAAGTCATCATTACATGCATTTAATGCATGGTGACTAACCCCCTTGAGTCATCACAATGACTCATTGTTCTTATCTGTCCGGCGTCGGGTTTTGTCTCTACACCTCCGTTCTAGATTCCGTCAATCCCCGATCGTCGATTATTCCCCCGAATAACGTATAATAACTAATTTATTTTAAAAAATTTCAAAATAACTACTATGGTTGGAAATAAAATAAAAATCTAAACTGTTTCTTTCTCGGGTCAAAATTAGGTTTTCTGATCAGTAAAATATTACTGCCAGTTAAAACGCAGATCGAGTTTCGTCTAAATTTTAAACCTAAATTTTTACCGTAACCTTACACCATAAGGTAAAGTAAAATTATGATTTTATTTTATTAAAAATCATTTTCTATATCTAATATAAAAATTACAAACAATTAAATTCTACCGATAATTGAAAAACAGTAAAAACAGCAAAACGGTAGAGACAGTGAAAACTGGGTGTTACACCTATTGCATTGGCAAGCAGTGCCAAAGCATCAACGATAGCCTGGTTGTTTCTACCTCTTCCTGCCATTGGTTCCTGCACTTGTCCAAAATAACTATTGAGTACAGAGAACCAAGCAGGAAGAACTAAAGGTTCTTATTACTAATCATCATTATCTATAATAAATATAAATAATTCAAACAAGAGCGCACAGAAGACTCGTAACAGACTCATATCACGACCTGATAGGACAAACCTGCTCTGATACCACTAAATGTAACACCCTCTACCCTGCATGTATTCATAAAGCATAAAATAGATAAAAGGAACACATGCATATTATATCATAATAATAAAAACCGGATAGAGGTTACCACATTGTAACATAACTTCTTAACACGGAAAATAAAACATGTTTAAAAGAAACATAACTTAAAACATAAACGAAACCCAACCCTGATGTCACATTACAGAGCTGGTACAACCATAGTCCGAAACATATGGGATAAACAACATAAACTAAGAAATCCTAGACTACGAGTAGCGGTTCCGCAGAATCACTCCTCAACAAGATGTTCATTGTCCTCTTCATAACCAAAAAGATACATGCAAAACAAACAACAAAGACGGGGAGTAAGAAACATGTATAAAACATAATGTCGTGGAAGCAGTTAGCAAGATGAGCATGCATCACATATACATATATACATAGCATATTAAAAATATAACAACATCTAACATATTACATTCATCCACATCATCTCGAAACAAGGTATGCTATTGGATGCAATGCTACTCTACTACTCCAATATGCACTTGGATCCAATCTATCTCAGGCTGTCAACTTTGGAGTTACATATCCACATTGCCCATTAAGCACCAACACCAGCAGTTCACCAAACCATGGGTGAACCCCTTGGTTAGCCAACTCACCTTACTCTCGGATGCGCCACCAGGGGGGCCAGATCACTTAGATCATAGCGGACGACCAGATCGCCTTACTCTCGGACGACCCCCCCTATGTTGAACATCCCCCACTAACATCTCTGATGCATGAATGCATGAGCAACACAACACACGATCAAAAAATCACCACCTCCGTTTAGGCCACTAAGCTACCCAAGTTTTATCACCATTAACACCTCGACCACTTGGCTATCGAGGCCCCCTTGGCCACTAGGCTACCAATGTTCAACGTTATCTTTAATCGTTAATCTATTATCTTTTAATGTTCTGGTCCTTAAGCACTAGATTAACACCTCGACCACTCGGCTATCGAGGTCCCCTTGGCCACTAGGCTACCAAGGTACAACATTAACAACACCTTGACCATTAAGCATCGAGGTCCCCTTGGTCACTCGGCTACCAAGGTACAACATCATCTTTAAGTTATATATCTTTTCTTTACTTCGTTTGGTGTCTTATTTCATCATTGGGAACGTTTGGGGTGAAACGGTCCTATTCCTATTTCAGTGTTTTGTTCTGTCTAGGGGAGCACGGTCATGCTGCCCCCCCAGCAGTGACCCTGTGGAAGGATCGTAGAAATGTTTGCAGAAAAACATACTCCCACCGGTCCTTAATATAAGAAATAAATGAGTACTTCTTTTGGGTCCAAAATATAAGAAATATGCATCAATTTTCACACATATTAAATGCTAATTTCCAATATTACCCTCATTTATAATAGGATTTATATTTATGAGATATATCAACTTTCTATACAAGTGAGTTTGTTCTTTAATTAGAAGGAGTATTTTTGGAAATTTATATGAATATTAATTATAATTAGCTCATTTTAATGTATTTCCTTGGTCTGTGTGTTCTAGGGTTTTGTTTCTTATATTAAGGACGGGAGGAATTATGTTGGAAGACTTCGGGAGTACTTCATGTTGGAATAACATGTTTTTCTTTGCTGACTTCACATTTTCCTTCAATTGACTCTAAAGAAATTATATGTTTCTTCACTTTAATACATCTAGAACTTTAAATAATTGGATTGAAGCTTAATGCAAAAGCTCAAACTTATTATAGAAAAGAATAGATACACAGAAGAAGAATAAAAATCTCGCAAAGCTTTGTGTAAAAGGCACGGGCATAAACTACAAAGAAAAAAAAAAGCACGGGCATAAATTTCAAAGGAGCTCATTGTAGTCAATTATATCAAGCACGAACAGCTCTAAAATAAATCCATCTAAAAAATTAAGTGGTCACCTTCAAAGCCTTTTTTATTAATTAATTTAATTAATCCAACCACTCATGCTCCCCCCTTTGGCGGATCTTGGGAAAAACATTTGGGGGAACCACTAGAAATTATTCAAAACGATATACTTAAAAATTTATAATTAATTATACTTAATTTTATCACTCAAATATGTAAATTGTAAAGTGAATAATAATTTAATATGTGAAATATTCTAGAACTGGTGTTTGCTCATCTTGCAATGGTGCATATGCATACAGGAAAGATTGAGAAATTTGAAGTTGACGTGTGGAGGAGGAAAAACGTATTTATAGTGAGCCTTAATTTTGTTGAGTTTGAAATACTATTCATTTTGATAGAATTGTTCAGCTGTTTGAATATTTTTTAAATAAATAGAGTCTAACAATAGTGTTCCACAAATACAATATAAGATAATTTGTAAACTTTACATGTAATATATGTTACATAAATCTTGTAAAAAAAAAAATGTTACATAAACTATTGAAGAGTGTTATACATAATTTTTTCATATAAAAAAATTAAGGAAAAAAGGTAGGGGGACTGTGGCTCGTCCCAAGAAGTCTCCAGTCCCCTCTCTGCACATTTTTTTCTTTTTTCATTTTCACATGATAGGTAGGTAGCTTTAAGGTTTATTTGATATATCTTCAACCATGAAAAAACTTCTAAGTTTAACCCGAGTCCTAAGGATAATCAAATATATTTCAACGTATGATTTGATTATAGAACGTTGTTGACAATACCTTGTTACTTTCAAAAGAAGTTTTATAAAACTAAAATCGCTTAAATGTTATATATGATCGATAATATGATAAGATGGATTAAATAAATTAATCATATTATTTATTGAGAATGTAATGTGAGAATTATTTGATTATAAAATTTTGATAAAAAATTTCACACACAAAAAGTTTTAGAGACCTCCCTAGCTCAAAGTGTCACCAACGTCTCTTTCCTCGTGAGGTACTATTCTTTCGAGGAGAAGAGAGAGCTCCAGGGAGAGGGGGAGATAACAAGAAATTCCTGAATAATTTTCTGCATACCTTTCATTTCCGAATTGTGAGCATATAAAGTGAAAATTAGTTCCTAAGGATGCGCATCATATGCCAAGTGTAAATCTGGCAATCGATTTGCAAACAATATTCTAACAGAATCGAATCTTCTAAAACAGAAACGAAAATCCTATGGATGAGTCTATGTGTCATCCTTCTTGCATTTACAGAAATGAAAAATCCTATTACTGAAAATCAATCATCCAAACAGGGTCTTTTTTGGAGCGTTTGGGCCATGATGCAGTTTCCTTCGGCCCAAGTGGTTCTGAATCCTCTTTGGACTTCTGTCCTGTATCATTACTCCCTGGTTTCACACCGACCTTGTCCTCAAGGTCGAAATTGGGAAAATTTCTGCGGAATGGTTCTTCATCCTCCCAAGTAGCTTCAATTTCCGGAAGTCCTTGCCATTGAATGAGTAGTTGTTTACGATCACCACTCATACTCGTCAACATGCGGACACCCAACAAATGAGAAGGGTGCAAATCAACCTTAGTGCCAATAACTGAATGTGCCAGAGAAGGAATGTGATCAGGTGGAACACCATGAAAAGCCTTCAGCTTGGAGACATGAAAAACATGGTAAAGGTTGAAGTAGCCCAGATGGATTTTGAGTTGAATATTTATTTCTCTGACCCAAAAGAGCACTGCTGAACAAATGCTTTCATCTCTTTGGACATGTGAGGCCAAGCAAAAGAAGCCGCAAGCCTAGCTAATGTTCCTTTCACTCCAGAATGGCCTCCCACGGTTGAAGCATGGAATTCCTCAAGCAGGGAGGCCCGTAACTCAGATTCAAGGGGTACAAATAAACGACCCTGAAAGTAAAGGAGACCTTGTTGTATGGTGAAAACTGAAGAATCAGTTGCTGAGTTTTGGAATTTTGTCATTGTAGCTATGCCTGCACTGTGAGTGGAGTCGAAGGTGTGATGCTGGTCAATTATTAAAGGCTGACAAACAGAAATTGCAGTAAAGGTTACCTCCAAGGTTGTGTCGGCACGGAACAGGGCATCCGCAAAAACATTGACAAGGCCGGGTGTATAGATAATTTCATAGTCGAAGCCTAATAGCTTCGTGAGCCATTTTTGTTGTGCCGGAGTTTGGATAACCTGAGATAGGAGGTTGCAAAGGCTTTTCTGATATGTAAAAATACGGAAATGGTGTCCCAACAACTTCCATAATGGCAAACATCTCCCGATCATATGCTGAAGCAAGCTACATTCGGTCAGACTCAATAACTTAGAGATTTTGATATATGACAAATACAACTTAATGTATGCAAGTGTTTTAGTGTCAAATTGTAAAGACAGGTATCAAGCAGTAATTAACAAGTTCAGTAAGCAATTAAAGGAGAATATTCAAGGAAGAACTTGAAGGAATCAAAGAACAAAGACAAAGATCAAGGAATCATCAAGACAAGAGCTTAAAGGAGAAATTAGATTTAAGTCTTAGATGATCTGTAAGAGAAAGAAATCTCTTAGTCACAAAGAAGCTCAATTAAAAAGATGCATGAAGAAAATCAATTTTCATAACCTGCATTAAAAGGAATAAGTTTTCGTTAATGAAAATGATTTTTGGAAATAAGAAGTGCTCGTCCAAAGCGTTCGTCCAACACTGAAGTAATACAAAGCGCTCATCCACTAAAGTGATACAAGCGCTCGTCCACTAAAGTGACAGAAGTGCTCGTCCACTAAAGTGATGGAAGCGCTCGTCCACACATGTCTTTGGACTTGCTAAGATCTTAATAAGAAGATTCGTCCAATGACGTGGCATATGGAGCTTGTCTATTAGCCCGTCCGAATGTAAAATCTTAATGGCTAGATGGACGCGGTTATTTTCAAGATGGACGCGAATTCTATAAGAACTAACAGAATCTTATTTCAAGAACCAGAATCAAGAAAACAGATTCTGTTAATTAGATCCAAATCTGTTTTGATTGATCCCAACGACTATAAATTGTTTTCTTTATAAAGAGGGATCAAAGGAGCACTTTTTACGAACGATATCAATCATAACAACATAACACATATCATTCATCATCTTTCTTGAGCTTATTGTGAAAAGAGTGTTTCAATACTCATAGTGCTTCAATTTGCTTATCTGACTATTGAGAGTTAGGAATCAACTTTTGTTTTTACTTTTCAATTGTAAAGATAGAGGGAGTCTCTCTGAGTGATTAGGGTGAGGTATCCCTAAGGTTGAACATTGAGCCTCTTCACAAGAGTGTGATATCTCGAGGTGAAGGAGTGCTCTGTGGTGTAAAGGTTTTTCAAGCTACCTGGCAAAGCTTATGTGTTAGTGTGTGAAATCCCATAGGTGGAGTGGGGACTGGAGGTAGGTCATAGTGGAGGTAACTGAACCAGGATAAATCTGGTTGTGTGGTATCTCTAAACTCAAACTCCTTTACTTTCTGTTTATGATCAAGAACCTATGATTTTGATGTTTAAAGTTCAATATAATTTCTGTTCTTCATCTGTATAAACTGAATTGAAACCTGAGTTCGATTGTAATCAAGACTGTGTTATCTGCGTTCAAAACTGAGTTGATAAAAACCATTCTTGATTGCTGAAACTGAACTAAGACTGAAACTGAAACCTGCAAGTTTGTTCTTGATTGTTAATGCTTATATCAGAAACTCGCATAACTTGTTCTTAATCGTTAAAAGCTTAATCAGTTTCGGTATCTTGTTATTACTGAGTTATTGAACCTGAATCTATTCTGAATTAATCTTTCTTATCTTCATCATCTTCCAATTCAAGATTTTAAATAAACCCTTCAATGATTTTGTAAAAGATCCTGAGGTCACAAATCCGCAACTCTGATTTGAAAAGTTTTGTGAAAAGTTTTTAAGAGGGAAATATTTTTTGAAAACTCAATTCACCCCCCTCTCGAGTCGTTGAAGCCAAAACAACACCTATGACAAAACTACACCCACTGCCGAACCAGAAGCATCAGTTGTAACATAAATAACAACAGAAAAATTGGGGAGGGCTAATACTGGTAGAGTGATCATAGCTGTTTTGAGGGCCTCAAAGGCCTGTTGTGATTGATCAGACCAAGAAAATGAATTTTTGCATAGCAGATCCGTAAGTGGTCCTGCTATTGCTGCATAATTTCGAATAGTAGCAAGTAAGACCCAAAAAACCACGTAACTGCGACGGATTCTTCGGAGTGGCCCATTCCTGTATAGCCATTACTTTGGAAGGGTCCGCAGCAACTCTCGCACTAGAAATTACGTGCCCCAAATAATCCACACGTGAAACCCCTGATTAGTGTGATTTCACCTCAAATTTCTTTATCATATTGCAAGCATTTTCATGTAGTTTAGGCATATTTAATTTGATTTTTGTGAGTAGTTACCTTGGAACGGGTAAGGTGGTTTTGTGGTGTTTGTGTGCAAGAATTGAAGATTAAAATGCTCAGGACCAGTTATGTTGGAGTTTGCATGAAGGCGGAGCTTGAAATACAACAAAAATGAGCCAAACATAGCCCATCACGGCCTGGTCGTGATAGGCATCACGGCCATGATCGAGTAGGACTGAAAAGAAAGAAGGTTAAACTCAGAACTGGTCACGGCCAGACCGTGATGGCCATCACGGCCAATACATGCAAACTGAACCAGACTCTCACAGGAAGAACTGATCACGGCTAGGCCGTGATGACCATCACGATCGTGACAGACCAGGCAGTGAAGCCATCTCCAAGTCAGAACCTGTCACGGTCTGGCCGTGACAGGCATCACGACCGTGACACACAAAATATGGGATTTTGATTTGTTTTTTTGATCTGATTTGTAATTGCTTTAATCCCAAGTTACCCTACATTATAAATAGGACTCTTAGGCTCGAAAATAGGGATGACTTGAATGCTAACAATTGGCAAAAATTAGGATTTCTCTTCTTCTCAATTTCTTCTCTTTTCTTAGGATTTTTATGTTTTTGTTATTCAAGGTTGCTATGAATATGGCAATGCGTGAGTAGTCTTTTTATTTCTAGGAATTGGGGCTATGCCCAAGACTCATTTTATGTAATGAATTGATGTTTTGCTTCTTGTTAATTTCAATTTTGCTTTCGATTTAATTCCTATTGCATGAATTACTTGTGAATTTGGTGCGTACTTATTTGCATTTCATAGATACTCTAAGGATGAACCTAGCGGTGAACTTAGGTATTGGATGTATAGGGATTGAACTTAGGAATTAAATCCCGAGAGTTAGAAGCGGTCCTTCGAGGGCTCATTGAATTGTCATGAATCTTAATGGGTTCAATTTAAATACAATTACCACGAGAGTAGGTGTTGGTTTAATTGGGCACGGTTCTTGTATCTCGAGAGGGAATATTAACTTATTTAGGATAAATTCACCTTCAAATCAATTTTGATAATTAACAAGAGAGGTAGTCAATTTAGTATTATGAGCAATCTTGTTGGTAACCCAATTCCTGGAAATCTCTTTTAATTTGAAAATCTCCAGATTTGATTTGATTGCGATTTTATTTGATTACGTTTTTAATAATTGATTTGTTAGTTAATCCTTATATCAAAAACCAAATCTTTTTCTTGTTTAGTTTAATTGATTTAATAATTAATTGTTGTTCAAGATCATAGTCTCTGTGTAAGACTAAGCCCTCGTTCATGTTTTGATGTATGACAAACAAAGTGTATTTTGCATAAGATTTTTGACTTTGACTATGTACTTATTATGTGTTAAGTTGTATGCAAGATCACTCATGAAAAAGGAAAATCAATGATTATAGGATGGAAGATCAAGGACACAAAGCAATGGACAAGGACTAAAGCATCAAGCAATGAAGATCTTATACTTTAGTTGCTATTGTAAAAATAGCACATTTGATTTCTTAGGTGAAGCACTTAAATTTAAGAAGATCAAGGAATCATAAAAGACAAGATCTTAATGATGGAATAAGTCTTCATAAATGAAAACGATTTCGGAAATAAAATTTCATAAGCGCTCGTCCAACACTGGGATAATAAAAGTGCTCGTCCAACACTGGAATAACAAAAGCTAACGTCCAATGAAGTGATAAAAAAAGCTGACGTCCAATGAACTACTAAAAACCTGACGTCCAATGAAGTAACAGAAGCCGGCGTCCACTAAAGTGACAGAAGCTGGCGTCCACTAAAGTGACAGAAGCTCGCGTCTACTAAAATGACAGAAGCTCGCGTCTACTAAAGTAATAAGAAGCGCTCGTCTGCTGATGTGGCACATGGAGCTCATCTAATGAAGTAACAAGAAGAGCTCATCTACTGAAGTAACAAGAAGCGCTCGTCTACTGAAGTAACGAGAAGCGCCTGTCTACCAAAGTGGCATACGAAGCTCCATCCACTAAAGTACTAAAAGGAGCTCGTCTACTAGCCCATCCGAATGTAAATCTTAATGGCTAGATGGAAATGGTTATTATTCAAGATGGACGCGAATTCTACAAGAACAATCATAATCTTATTTCAAGAACGAGAATCAAGAAAACAGATTTTGTTAAATCAGATCCAAATCTGTTTTAATTGATCCCAACGGCTATAACTTGTTTTCTATTTAAAGAGGGATCAAAGGACCACTTAAAAACAACATCTTACACATTCTGAAAGTGAAAATACGAAAGATTCAAAAGCTTCCAAAAGTGCTTCATCTTTGAGAGAAAAGTGTGATATTTCTTAGAACATCAATTTGAATAATAAGACATTTAGAGTCTTTCTTCTACTCAATTCTTTCTGTGAGTTAGTGTGATTAAGAGAGGATATCTCTTAGGATTGAACAAGGATAGAAGGGATCCTTGGGTATAGAAAAGCAAGTGTGCTTTTTGGTGTGTTCTTGAGCAAGGAGGTTATCCTTGTGAATGATGTAATTGGATATTGTAATTTCTGGTTATAGTGGAGAAAACCACAGAGGTGTCACTACTAGAAAACTTGAATTTTCGGACGGAAATGTTTCCATCTGAAATTTTCCGAAAATTTCGGACGAATTTCAGACGGATTATGTTATTTTTTAAATTTTCATTGATCCGTCTGAAATCCGTCCGAAATTTTGGATGGATTTCAGACGGATTGTGTTATTTTTTATATTTTCCTTGATCTGTCTGAAATCCATCCGAAAATTTCAGACGGATTTCAGATCGATTGTGTTATTTTTTATATTTTCCTTGTTCCGTCTGAAATCCGTCCGAAATTTCGGACGGATTGTGTTATTTTTTATATTTTCCTTGATCCGTCTGAAATCTGTCGGAAAATTTCGGACGGATTGTGTTATTTTTTATATTTTCCTTGTTTCGTCTGAAATCCATCCGAAATTTCGGACGGATTGTGTTATTTTTTTATATTTCTTACATCCGTCTTAAATCCGTCCGAAAATTTCGGACGGATTTCACACGGATTTTGTTATTTTTTTATATTTTCCTTGATTTATCTTACATCCGTCTGAATTCCGTCCGAAAATTTCGGACGGATTTCACACGGATTGTGTTGTTTTGTTTATATTTCTTACATCCGTCTGAAATCCGTCCGAAAATTTCGGACGGATTTAACTTAGAATTTGTTATTTTTTATATTTTCCTTGAAAAAAGATTAAATAATTTATCTTATAAATATGATTAAAATATTTGATCTTAATAAATTTAAAAGTAAACAAGATTTATGAACAAAAATTAGAAAACATATTTAGACTAATAAAATGAAATCAATCCCTATTAAAGCAATCCGTACCGATTTAGTTTGAGTAATTAAATTACTCTCTCCTTCCCCCCATCAGACCCGTAAACCCCCCTTTTCTCTTTCTTTCTTTCTTTCTTTCTTTCTTTCTTTCTCTTTCTTCTTCTTTCTCCTTTCAGACCCGTAAACCCCCCTTTGATTTCAGATTTTAATCTTAAAGAATAAACCTTGTTTTATGAAATTGGGACTGTGAATTAGTGTTTCCCTAAACCAATTTCATTATTCTTTAGTTAAAATGAGTTTTCCCCAAATTGTATTTAGGAGACCTAAACCCCAATTTGATTTTATTTGAAGTTGGTTATGTTTTTGTGAAATTAATTATGATTTAGTGCAATTAGGACTCTTAATTGATGATTCCCAAGTTCTCTTTCATGATCCTTTAATCAAAACAAAGTTTCCTCAAAGGGTATTGTGAAGCGTAAGCTCCAAACATGATTTTCTTTGAAAATAACCTTGTTTGGTAATAAGATTAAGTGTTTAGATCAAATTAGAATGTGTGTTTGGTCATGCGTAATTGATTTCTTGATTTCTGATTGCTGCGCGTTGTTTGATTCCCTCTCTGAGACGTTTGACACGGCTATGCTTGCTTGATGGTGTAGATAATTACACTCTTGGAGCTATCGTGAGCATTAAGACGAGGATCCTTTACTTGTTTGTTTATTTTCAATTACATGTAATGAGTGTTGCAATTACTCATGGACTGATGCAAGATCTAGGAAAACATATGTCCTGTTTGATGGGTGGATGGGTGGAGTTTCCAAGTTTCTTCTTTCATTTTGTTTGCTAATTGCTATTCTATGCAGAGAGAGAAAGTGAGAATGAGTTAGAGAGAAAGATAGGAATAAGAAAAACAAAGGAGGGTTATTGAAGTTTGAAGATAGGTGCTGTAAAAAAAAAAAAAAAACAAAACAAAAGGAAAGGGATATAAATGAAATGAAAATGGGATGATGTTGTTTCTCTGCTAATTGTAACACCCTAGTTTTTACACATATGATTAATTATTTTATTTGGATGTTTATGTTAATTTTGTTATGTGGTTTAGTTTGAGTAATTAAATTACTCTCTTCAAATTATTTTATTGGGTGCGTTAGCACTGACTTATTTCAGTGAATGCACGCTTACTAGACAATAAGTTACATTATTGTCACTATTATTACCAGTACAGAAAAATATTTTAAATAATAAGATTACGAGAAAATCATTTTCATATTTTCATTCTATTTAATTTTAGACTTGAAAATAAACTGGTTTGACATTTATCGGAGATTAAATTTTGGACTGAGTATTTTCTTAGTAGATCAGTTCAACTATTAATCTTTACTCTAATTTGAATTTCGAAATCATATATTTATCAATCTTTATTTTTAGATTCCAAAAAAAGTTAAAACATGATTATTTTAGGCTTCATATTTATCACTCATTTTGTACCTATTACTAAATAATTAACTTAAAAACCTAACTTTCTCATTTGTCTCTCTCTCTCTCGACGCCTCTCCCTCACTTTCTGTTTTCTTTCTCCGCTTCTCCTTCTTTCTCCCTTCTTCTTCTCCCCCACTTCTTCTCCCCCCAAACTCAGCTCCTCCCTCTTCCTTCCTGTCTGGTTCGCGCCGCCACTAGGGAGGCCAACGTCCGGCCACCCCTCTCAGCTGCACGCCGCCACCCCTTGGACGTCCGTCGCCGTCCAGCCGTGCTTCGCCATGGGAGGTCACCGTCTGGTTGCGCCTGGTAGCGGAGAAGACGATGCGCGTTCTGCTTCGTTTCGCTCCTCCTGTTCACGTCGCGCCTCCGCCACGGGTTAGCCTTCTGGTGCATTTATTAGTTATTATTGTAATTTAGTTTGTGATAGTTTCAGTTGTGGCTACCCTTCTGTGAAAAGAATGCAAATTTTTGAAAGTGTGTTTTTTGTTGTGGGGACTTTACATGAATGATATAAAAAAGTTTCCTTCTTCATGTTGTTGGTGTGGCCACTTGTACAAATTGCTCGCATTCTTTGTTAGGAACATGGTTTTATTATACTATTAGTCTTGGTTTAGTCACTGAACCTTGTTTTGACAACACAACTGTATTAAGTGTCAGCATTTGATGGCTTGGTGTTTTTATGAGGGGATTCAAGGAACTTGTAACTGTTTGCAGTATCGTTTGTCATGTTCTGCAACTCTAGTCATGTAGCTTGCTAGTGGCACCTTGCATTCCTAATGATTTTAGGTACTGACTTGCAGAATTGTATCTGTTTTATTGTTGACATCATGTCTAAATTGGTATTCTATGTATGTCATTTATGTAAATATGCTGGATGCACATGCTTGTCTCTATATTTGTCTCAAGAAATTGTTGAATTACGCTCCGACTGTGGTGTAAATCGCTTGGCAAGTTTCTCTAGCTTCTTGAAGTTGGATAGGATCATGTTAAAGCTCATTTCTTTTCAGATTTATTCTAATTTAATGTTGTCATTTTAGTTGGTTGAGAAATTGTCCTTAAAGCACCGGATGGTCCCACCAAGATAAAAATACATCTGCTATTCTTTGAGGAGCATAATATCAAATGGGAACCCAAGTCGTTTGGAGATAATGATGGAAAGTCTTCGCAAGACCTGTTGGTGGGCTACTAGGCTTTGTTCATTTTGGAATATTATCTTTAGCTTATTTAATATAAAATGTAAGTTTTCTGTATTATATTATTTTGACATTATTTTTATTTATATGTTAAGGTTGGGCCAAATACTGTTGAGAAGGCTACTTATCCAGAATCTTCTCAAGGACATGTTCCATCTGTTCATGATGAAAAGGCTCCTCCCAACATAGGTGCTTCCTCACAACTTAGACCGATGGATGATGTATCTACATATTCATATGAGCAGAATGCAAGTGGTGCCTCTAGAAAGGCCGGTGGCAATCAGTCAACGGCATCAGGGGTGTCTAATCTAGAAACTAGACCTTCAGGTAAAATTTTGAAGACAGTAATTGCAAATGAATTTGGGGCTTTTGTTCTTTCTATTGCCTGAATATTTGGTATTCTTTCTTATAGGAACTGGAAGACAAGAAATGGATTTTAAAGATTCGAGTTCTGAAAATAGGAGTGCCTTTCCTATGAGTAAGCAGAATAGGAACATGGAATTCAAAGATGCTGCCTCTCTGCTGCAGAGGCTGCTGCAGAATCTGCAGAACTTGCAAGCATGGCTGCAAGAGCAGCTGCTGAACTTTCAAACCGAGAGAACATGACAAGGCAGTACTCAAGTGGGTCACATAGTTCTTCTGGCAACTTTATTTATTTTTTTGTTTGGTTCATTACATGACCTTCACAGTTCACAGTGGCTTGATCTTCTTATAGTTTTTAAGTCATGACTTTTGGATTGCATGTAGCAATTGGTATTTGATTTTTAGAAGTTGTATGGTACCAAGGCTGTATTTTGTAACAATAGTCAAATTCATGATTTTGTGATTGAATGTGAAACTGCAAATGTTAGTGATCGGTGCCATATAATTCGCATAGATAGTGAAACTGTAATGTAAGTGAAGTGATCTGTCACGGCCGTGATGGGCATCACGGCCTGGCCGTGACAACTTCTGCCTTGAATGTTGCTTCACTAAATCGTCTGTCACGACCGTGATGGGTATCACGGCCTGGCCGTGACAGATTCTGCCTAGAAAGGGTCTAGCTCAGTTGACATGTCACGGCCGTGATGGGCATCACGTCCTAGCCGTGACAGCTTCTGCCTTGAACTTCACTAAATGGTCTGTCACGGCCGTGATGGGTATCACGGCCTGGCCGTGACAGATTCTGCCTAGAAGGTGTCTGGCTCAGTTGACATGTCACGGCCGTGACAGATTCCGACTTTTCATTCTTCTGTGGGAAATTCGTCCCAAATCCGTTGGAAAACAAAAATAAATTTGTCCGAAATCCGTCCGAACAATAACCAACAAAATCACAACATCCGTCCCAAATCCGTCCGAAAACAAAAATAAATCTGTCCGAAATCCGTCCGAATAATAACCAAAATCCGGATTTCCACGTTGTCCATATTCCGTCCGCAATCCGTCCGTAAATATTTTCGGACAGAATTTAGGACGGATTTTATAATTTCCCACGAGGCTTTTTCAGACGGGTGCCATTCCGTTCGAAATCCGTCCGAAATGAATTATCCGTCCGAAATCCGTCCGAAATTTGTCCAATTTTCGTCCGAAATCCGTCTGAAATTCTGTCTAAAAATGATGGATTTCTAGTAGTGTGTGGGACTGGATGTAGTCTTACCAGAGGAGGTAGCTGAACCAGGATAAATCGGTTTGCATGTTCTTCTCATCTCTAAACTCCATATACTTGTTATATGCACCTGTGTGTTGTGAATGAGTTTTAAGAATGCTTGTTAACTTGAATCTTTGATCTGCAGTCTGTGTTAAACTTGTTGTTCCTTCTTATAATTCTTCTTAACATCATTACTTGTTACATAACCTGATTCTTGGGAATTAAAATTGAGTGAAAACCAATTTTCTTTAAGAAAACTCTGTTTTGCTTTAAATTGTTGCAAAAGTTTTCAATATCTCAATTCCCCCCCCCCCCCCCCCCCTAGGATTGTAGCCATTACCAACAAGTGGCATCAGGGCTAAAACTCTTGTTACAAAGCTTAATAGCTTCAAGAGATGGCTACAAATGATATCCTGGGTAATGGGGCTTCACTCACTAGAAACCCCCCCCCCCCCGCCTTTAATGACTCCCAATACATGTATTGGAAAGAGAGAATGCTTATCTTTCTTGAGGCTGCAGGTTTAGATGTATTAGATGCTATTGAAAATGGTCCCTATGTTCCATTTATTCTTGATGCTAAGGGAAATAAACAAACTAAACCAAGAGATGATTGGAATGATGATGATAAAAGAAGAGTTGGTTATAATGCTAAGGCAAAAAATATTATAACATCTGCTTTGAATTATGATGAGTTTTTCAGGGTCTCCAATTGCAAAACGGCAAAGCAAATGTGGGATCCTCTTCAACTCACTCATGAAGGAACCAACAATGTGGAAAGAACAAGAATGAATGCACTAGTCCATGAATATGAACTCTTACACATGAAGAATGGTGAGGAGATAGATGAGCTGCAAAAGAGGTTTACACACATTGTGAACCAGCTAGAAGGACTCGGACATACAATCACAGATGAGAAAAAGATTAACAAGATAATGAGATGTTTGAGTCGTGAATGGCAGCCAAAAATTACTGCAATTGCTGAAGCAAAGGATCTAGACACCATGCAAATTGCTACTTTATTTGGCAAGTTTAGAACACGAATTGGAACTCAATAGATTGAAAAGTCATGAAGATAAGGAGAAAAAGAAGAAAGGACTCTCACTCAAGGCTCATATATCCAAAGAATCAATAGAAAGTGATGAAGACGAACACCTTGATGAAAGTGAAGAATCCGAAGAAGATATGGGATTGCTTGTGAGGAAATTTAGAAGATTCATAAAAAAGAATAGAAACAAGAAGCAATTCAATTTTCCTACCAAAAAGAACACGAACAAAGGTGAAAGCTCTTCCTCTACAATCAAATGCTTTGAATGTGGAAAGCTTGGACACTACAAAAATGAATGTCCAAAGCTACAAAAGAAAGAAAAGTATGAGAAGAATGATAACAAAGAAAAGAAAGGAAGAAAGCCTATAAGAGCATACATAGCTTGGGAAGAAAATGATATGGATTCCACTAGTAGTGAATCTGAAAATGAAGAAGCCAACCTATGTCTCATGGCAAATCAACAAAGTGATAGTGAAACAGAGGTAGATGATTCTTCTCCTACCTATGATGAGTTAAAAGATGCTTTTTATGAATTGCATGAAGAATATGTTAAAATTGGTAAAAAACTTATATCTTCTAGGAAGATCATTGCAAAACAATGTAGTGACTATGCATCTTTACAAATAAAGCTTAAAGAACTAGAAGCTAAAAATTCACAATTACTTGCATCTAGTTCAATTTACACCAAATGCACTACACTAGAAAAGGAAGTTGAAAAACCCAATACAACTCTATCTAAGTTTACTTTGGGTAGAGATAACTTGAATGCCATATTAGGACAACAAAAGGGTGTGTATGACAAAGCTGGAATTGGATATAATCATATGGTATATGAAAAATCTTTCAAGAAGCTTTTTGTTGCACCTAGTTCTTCAACTAGTCCTTTTGTGAAATGCTATTATTGCTTAAAGAATGGTCATACAGCTGCTATATGTAAACTTAGGAAGAATATACATGTTGGCATTAAACAAATTTGGGTTCCAAACGGAACTTATGTTGCTACTAACACCAAAGGACCCAACCAGATTTGGGTACCTAAAGGAAAAGTATAAAAAAAATATGTTTTATAGGTGTGTTTGAAGTCCAAAAGCTCAAGCTATTTTTTAGATAGTGGCTGCTCCAAACACATGACCGGAGACTTCACAAAATTTACATCTTTCACTCCCAGAGAAGGTGGAAATGTCACCTATGGAGACAACAACAAAGGAAGAATTCTTTGTGTTGGAACAACAGGAAAAAGTCCCGCAATCAAGATTGAGGATGTTCTCTATGTGGAAGGGCTCAAACACAATCTACTAAGTATAAGCCAATTATGTGATAAAGGCTACAAGGTAAACTTTAATTCAAATTTGTGTATGGTTAAATCAATTCATGATAATAACATAAAATTGATTGGAAATAGAATCAATAACATCTATATGCTAGACTTAGACAATTTAACTTCCAATGATGCATGTTGCTTAATTTCCAAAGAAGATGAAAATTGGCTTTGGCATAGGAGAATAGCTCACATTCATATGGATCACTTGAATAAATTGATTTCCAAAGAACTTGTAATTGGTTTAGCAAATAAGAAGTTTGTTAAAGAGGGCTTATGTGATGCATTCCAAAAGGGTAAACAAGTGAAAACCTCATTTAAGGCTAAAAACATTGTTTCAACTAGTAGACCCTTACAATTGTTGCACATGGACCTTCTTAGACCTTGTAGGACAAAAAGCTTTGGTGGAAATCTTTATGCTCTTGTAATTGTTGATAACTTCTCTAGATTTACTTGGACCTATTTTTTAGCACAAAATAATGAAGCTTTTAAAGCTTTTAAGAAAATGGCTGAGGTTGTTCAAAATGAGAAAGACGTGAAAATTGTTTCAATTAGGAGTGACCATGGAGGAGAATTCCAAAAGGAGGAGTTTGATAACTTTTGTGATGAACATGGTATAAAACACAATTTTTATGCACCTAGAACTCCACAACAAAATGGAGTAGTTGAGAGGAAAAATAGATCACTTGAAGAAATTGCTAGAACCATGTTAAGTGACTCTAATTTACCAAAGTATTTTTGGGCTGATGCTGTGAGTACTGCATGTTATGTTTTAAATAGAGTTCTAATAAGGCCAATTTTGAAGAAAACTCCATATGAACTTTACAAGGGAAGAAAACCTAACATTTCTCATTTTCATGTTGATAAGCCTTTGGCTCGACTAGTTTTATAACTAGTAAGACCATGGCTTTTGCACTAATTACTCGAGTTTAATCTCGTTTTCGCCCGAATTTGGATTTAATTGTCCTCAAGCAACATTTTGAGTTTCTTAAGTAGTTTAGGACATTTTAGTTAATTTTGAGTCAAATAAAGCATTTACTGCTATTTCATGTTTTCAAGTTAATAAGAAGAGCAAAAAGGGAATGACTCTTATAGCAGAAGCCATCACGGCCAGGCCGTGACACTGGTCACGACCGTGATGAGCCACCCATGAAGATCAGAGAGCATCACGGCCCAACCGTGATGACCATCACGGGCGTGATAAGAAGACCCTGGAAGTCAGAAAGCATCACGACCCAGCCGTGATACCCATCACGGGCATGATGAGAGAACCCTGAAGAACAGAATTGATCACGGCCCAGCCGTGATGGAGGTCACGGCCGTGACAGATCAGCACCCAAAGTCAGAAAGCATCACGACCTGGCCGTGATTGGCATCACGACTGTGACAGACATGAATTTGAATGCGCGCCCTTGGCAGAATGCGTCACGGCCTGGCCGTGATGGCCATCACGGCCGTGACTCGAATCCTGATTTATAAAAGACACAGGGCAGACGCAAATCATAGAGAATTTTCACTGTTTTTAGTCTATTCCAAGGTTTTGTATCATGTTTGTGATGGAGAACTAATCACCAGGGATTAGTCTGCTGTAATCGGTTTCCGCCGACACTTGAGGTTCCATAATTCTCGATCAATTTGCTTTGCTTGTCTCTTTCAATACTATGCTGTATGCCTTGTTTGCTTAATTCAAGTTGTATAGAATAAGTATTGATTTGTTCCGATGACTCTATGTTCCTATACCTTGATCGCGTTTGCTTAATTCGCGTGTGTTGATCATGTTTGCTTAATTCACGAGCGCTTCAATCCGTTTGGTTAATTCGAAAATAGGAACATATATCTCGTAGTATCAGTTGCGCTTGTTTAATTGACGCTACAATCGGAAAGGGATTATAATCCGCTTAGGGCTTGGAATTTATGTGAATTAATGATAGTAGGGAGACCGAAACAGCAGCTTAATCGTTTCAACTTATTGATAATCACTTGTTTGCATTGTTTTTCTTAATTGAATCATTCAATCTCAACCCCCCCCAAATCCGATTTGTAGGTGTAGGTTAATAACAATCTAAGAGACCTTGAGAGACGATACTCGAGTTGTCGTGCCCTAACTGCAGTTTTTAAACCACTCGTTCTTTTTGACCCGTTTGCGACAGCGTGTCACATGTCTTTGGTTGTAAGTGTTTTGTGCTAAATAATAGGATGGATAATCTTGGGAAATTTGATCCCAAAGCTTATGAGGGTATTTTCCTAGTTTATTCATTAACTAGCAAAACATATAGAGTGTTTAATAACCGTACTTTATCAATGAAAGAATCTGTTCACATGACATTTGATGAGTCTAACCCCAAAAGGTTGGGAAAGGACATTTTTGATGATGCAGAAACTCATGAAGATGAAGTGAAATCTGATGAAGGAAAAGACGACAATAAGGAAAAGGAATATGAAGGGAGAAATAAAGAACCTCAAGCAGAAATCCAACAAGAAAATCTTCCTAAGGAGTGGCAAGTCCCAAAGAATCATCCCCTAGACAATATCATTGGTGAGATCCCCAAAGGGGTAACCACTAGAAACTCTTTAAGGAATATTTGCAATACCATGGAGTTTGTATCTCAAATAGAACCAAAATGTATTGATGATGGTATTGATGATGAACATTGGATGATTGCAATGCAAGAGGAGTTAAATCAATTTAAAAGGAACAAAGTTTGGGATTTAGTTCTAAAACCTAAAAGTAACCAAATAATTGGAACTAAATGGGTGTTTAGAAACAAAATGGATGAGAATGGAATAATAGTAAGAAACAAGGCTAGAATAGTAGCTAAGGGATATAATCAAGAAGAAGGAATTGATTATGATGAAACATATGCTCCCGTAGCTAGATTAGAAGCCATAAGAATTCTATTAGCTTATGCATGTATAATGAACTATAAACTGTACCAAATGGATGTGAAAAGTGCCTTTTTAAATGGAATAATACAAGAGGAAGTGTATGTAATCCAACCCCCTGGCTTTGTTGATAGTGAGTTCCCAAATCATGTCTATAAACTCACTAAAGCCCTCTATGGACTCAAGCAAGCTCCTAGAGCTTGGTATGAGAGGTTAAGCAATTTTCTCCTAGAGAAAGGCTTTAAAAGAGGAAAAGTTGATACAACACTTTTTACTAAAACAAAAGAACACAATATCTTACTTGTTCAAATATATGTTGATGACATTATTTTTTGTGCTACTAATGAGTCTTTATGCAAGGAATTTGGTAAACTAATGCAAAATGAATTTGAAATGTCCATGATGGGAGAGCTTACCTTCTTTCCCGGACTTCAAATTAAACAATGCCAAGATGGAACCTTCATAAGCCAAACAAAGTATTGCAAGGAACTACTAAAGAAGTTTGGAATGGAAAGTGCAAAGGAAATGGCAACACCAATGAGTCCAGCTTGCTACTTGGACAAAGATGAACATGGTAAATCTATAGATGTATCCAAGTATGGAGGTATTATCGGATCCTTACTTCATCTCACTGCAAGTAGGCCAGATATAATGTTTAGTGTGTGTATGTGTGCAAGGTATCAAGCTAATCCTAAAGACTCACATTTTACTGTAGTTAAAAGAATCATGAAGTATCTTTTAGGAACAAAAGAAATGGGGCTGTGGTATCCCAATGGATCCACTTGCACATTAATTGGATATTTCGACTTTGATTTTGTTGGATGCAAGTTAGATAGGAAGAGCACAAGTGGAACATACCATTTATTAGGAAATTCCCTAGTGTCTTGGTTTAGTAAAAAGCAAACTAGTGCGGCCTTATCCACAGCTGAAGCAAATATGTTGCAGCTGGGAGTTGTTGTGCTCAAATCCTATGGATGAAACAACAATTAATTGACTATGGCGTTCATCTAGATCATGTACCAATAATGTGTGATAACACAAGTGCAATTAATCTAACAAAGAACCCCATCATGCATTCAAGAACCAAGCATATTGAAATTAGGCATCATTTTATCAGGAATCATATTCAAAGTGGTGATGTTGTGATTGAACATATAGATACAACCAAGCAATTAGCTGATATATTCACCAAACCACTAAATAAGGAGAGTTTCTTCTATATAAGAAGGGAACTTGGCATAATTGAGCCTCAAAATGATTGATATCAGATGTTACTTTTTGATAATATAGTCAATATAGCAAGCGAGGCAGCACAAGATGATGAAAATTATGAAGGACATGGGCAATATGATTTTATCTAGTCTCAGTTTAGACTAAGTGTCCTCAGGTGTCTGTAATTCCTATTTTTTTTTATTTCAGTGTTTTGGTTGTTTTGATGTATTGCATATGCTCTGTAATGATTCATTTTCAATGAATGCAAGACTGTTTTTTAGTTTGATTTCAATATTCTCTATAGTTTCTTTTTGATAATGACAAAGGGGGAGAAAGGTGAACCATACAACCATTAATTCTGTCTTGCATTTGCTATAAATTTTTTCTCTGATACCTAAGTATGAACTGCAATGAAAAGACATACTTGAACTTATAATAAATGCAAGATGACTTTTTCATGATAATGATATGATAACACTTGATTTTTGAAAGATATCAATGAGACAGAGGGAGGATGAAAATGACTCAAGAACCATGCTTACTAAATAGTTGCACAATGTTTTTTTAATAACTAAGGTTAAGTATGGTAAGGTTTGTCATAATCAAAAAGGGGGAGTTTGTAAGACTAAGCCCTCATTCATGTTTTGATGTATGACAAACAAAGTGTATTTTGCATAAGATTTTTGACTTTGACTATGTACTTATTATGTGTTAAGTTGTATGCAAGATCACTCATGAAAAAGGAAAATCAAGGATTAAAGGATGGAATATCAAGGACACAAAGCAATGGACAAGGACTAACGCATCAAGCAATGAAGATCTTATACTTTAGATGCTATTGTAAAAATAGCACATTTGATTTCTTAGGTGAAGCACTTAAATTTAAGAAGATCAAGGAATCATAAAAGACAAGAGCTTAACGATTAAATAAGTCTTCGTAAATGAAAATGATTTCGGAAATAAGATTTCATAAGCGCTCGTCCAACACTGGGATAATAAAAGTGCTCGTCCAACACTGGAATAACAAAAGCTGACGTCCAATGAAGTGATAAAAAAAAGCTGACGTCCAATGAACTACTAAAAAGCTGACGTCCAATGAAGTGATAGAAGCTGGCGTCCACTAAAGTGAGATAAGCTGGTGTCCACTAAAGTGATAGCAGCTCGCGTCTACTAAAATGACAGAAGCTCGCGTCTACTAAAGTGACAGAAGTTGGCGTCCACTAAAGTGACAGAAGCTCGCGTCTACTAAAATGACAGAAGCTCGCATCTACTAAATTAACAAGAAGCGCTCGTCTGCTGATGTGGCACATGGAGCTCGTCTAATGAAGTAACAAGAAGAGCTCATCTACTGAAGTAACAAGAAGCGCTCATCTACTGAAGTAACGAGAAGCGCTCGTCTACCAAAGTGGCATATGAAGCTCTGTCCACTAAAGCTCCGTCCAACGACTATAACTTTTTTTCTATATAAAGAGGGATCAAAGGAACACTTTAAAAAACATCTTATACATTCTGAAAGTGAAAATACGAAAGATTCAAAAGCTTCCAAAAGTGCTTCATCTTTGAGAGAAAAGTGTGATATTTCTTAGAACTTCAATTTGAATAATAAGACTTTTAGAGTCTTTCTTCTACTCAATTCTTTCTGTGAGTTAGTGTGATTAAGAGAGGGTATCTCTTAGGATTGAACAAGTATAGAAGGGATCCTTGGGTATAGAAAAACAAGTGTGCTTTTTGGTGTGTTCTGGAGCAAGGAGGTTATCTTTGTGAATGCTGTAATTGGATATTGTAATTTCTGGTTATAGTCGAGAAAGCCACAGAGGTGTGGGACTGGATGTAGGCTTACCAGAGGAGGTAGCTGAACCAGTATAAATCGGTTTGCGTGTTCTTCTCATCTCTAAACTCCATATACTTGTCATATGCACTTGTGTGTTGTGAATGAGTTTTAAGAATGCTTGTTAACTTGAATCTTTGATCGACAATCTGTGTTAAACTTGTTGTTCCTTCTTATAATTCTTCTTAACATCATTACTTGTTACATAACCTGATTCTTGGGAATTAAAATTGAGTGAAAACCAATTTTCTTTAAGAAAACTCCGTTTTGCTTTAAATTGTTGAAAAAGTTTTCAATATCTCAATTCACCCCCCCTCTTGAGATTGTAGCCATTACCAACACTCTGTGGGTTCGATCTTTTTATTACTTGAGGACGAAGCCGTATACTTGCGGATTCACTCTATCAAGTTTTTGATGCCGTTACCGGGGACTGTGCTTTCTTGAATTTCAATTTAATTTTTAAATTGATTTTTCTGGACATTTTTTTATTTAATTTTTCTTTCTTTTTCTAGTGTAACTATCTCTCTGTCTTTGCATATATTTTTCTCTCTTATGCGAAGATCCTAAAGTCTTGGAAATCTTATTGAAGTTGACCTCGAGATCTAAAGGACCTTTCATAGACGTAGGAGACTACAAAGACAAAGAGCGAGAGATAGGTTGATTCCCATTCCACTCATGACGAATCTACCGGATACCAAACCACTGAAGGACTACGTGTAACACTCTGTATTTCACTGTTTTAAATAACAGTAATACATATAAATATGTTTATTGGTTTATTAGAGTTTTAGAAAATTATTTTAAATAAACGGAGTTTACCACTCAATTCTACTTGAATGTAGGAAGCTACGATTAAAATTTAGGTTGGAAAGTCAGGCGAAACCCGGCCCGCGAATTCCATTGACAGTATAATTATACTCCTCCAAAGACCTAATTTTAATTCGTGAACGAAATACTTAAGATTTTTATTTTATTTTCTAAAATTTTGTATTTTTAGAATTATTTCAGAAAAAAATAAAAATAATATATGTTTTACGGGCGAAATACATAATCGGGTGAACGACAGAGTGGATTTCGGAGTTTCCAAGAGCAGATAAAGAGGTTATCTTAGAATTTTGAGATGATTCATGGGGATGAATCACACTTTTGAGTCTAGAAGATTCTACAAGTCAAAGTGGCAATTTATGGATTTTGAACTTAAGTCCTTGAACTTTCTCTTAATTGCACTTTGGTCCCTAAGTTAGTTTCTATGTTTTTCCAAGTGAATTGGGCCAGAATCTTTGTTTCAAATCCATTAGAGGACCGTGGCTTCGAGGCCCAAATTCCTTGTCCATGAATTAAATTTCATGAAGCCCATTAGAAATCATGTAAGTTTCCCAGCTTAAGATTATGCCTTAATCGTTTTGGTGGGCCCAAAATAATTAAATCCAAGCCCAAATTTTCAAGGCCCATGCGCAAGCCCAATAAGGAGTGGGGGCTGCCCTTAACTTGGATGAGCCAAGTTTGTTCTTGAATCTTCTACAATGTCCTCCAATATTCTCCAATGTTCCAAACTATTCTCCAAAGTTCTTAAGTGTTCTCAAGTATTCCAAAGTATTCTAGATTCTTCCCAAAAAGCCTCAAGAAAATTCAACAAGATGAGTCACATGTGAACACATTAAATGTTGCACATGGCCATCATTTCAAACTATTGGCAATTTGCAAAATAATCCTTATACTTTTGGAATTTTTGCAAAATGGTCCCTAGGAATTAATTGCACTTAAATCCTTAGAAAAGTCACCTCCTTTCTACTTGATCCTTCAAAAGTGGGGCAGCCACACCCCTATAAATACCCTCCCTCACATTTCATTTTCTTCCTATTGCCTTTTTGTTTCAAAAACTCATAAGTTCATAAGCTTTTCTAGCATCACTTTGTGAAGCAAGTTCTTGGATTTCACTTGTCTTTGATCTTCAAGAGGTGAATCCTATTCTTCTTCCTTAATCATGTCTATGTTCTTCAATAAGTTTCTTGATTCAAAGTTTATGTCATCTATGTTCATCACTTTTAAGTTTCTAAGTCTATAACTTTGAAAATTCATAACAAATTCTAGAAAAATCTCATGATGTTGAAACCACTTTCTATATTCTTGATATCATGCATACTATCTAAATCCAAGAGCATGATGTAATAAAAAATTTCCTTCCTAATAAACTAGCTATGGCCGAACCTAGGAGAATGGGTTTGGTAGGATTTTTTGTTCATGTGTTGTCATGTATGATCATGTATTTCATATGACATGTATGTCTACACACTCTAATCCATGTTAGTTTATTAAAATGAAAAGCCTTACTCAAAATCTCTACGTTGGCCAAACCCTAGGTGGATGAGATTTGATGAGTTTTGTTTAAAGTTTCCATCCATGATCTTGGTTGATTAAGGACCATTAATCCATGATTTAATCATGATTAGGAATTTTAGTCACCCAAAGCCCTTGAAGCCGCGACCATGTATAAGGGTTTTGAATGTTTTTAGTTTCTTGATTTGTAATTATTTGATTGTAATGATTGAAGGTTGAGTGAGTGCGACGTATACGCGAAATCTGGACTTCCGACAAAGTTCATTAATTCACAAGAAACTCTACGAAAGGTAAGAGGGGAATACCCGAGGGATATATTAGATGACTATATGCTATCCTGTGTTTGTTTGTAATTATTCGTCTGTGAGTATTTATTTAAGTTGTTTAAAGTTATGGTATTTGTATCTGTGTGGTTTTAATTGCGTTAAATTGTTTATCTGTAATTATATTATGCTACTGTGATGCATGATCTGCCTGAAAATATCTTTGTGATATTATTGTTGATTGATGTTTGAGAAGCCTGACAGTGGTCAGTGCCCAATTAAATTAATTGGATAAAAGCTTTAAGAAGCTTCGTAAATTATATTCAATGTTTTAACGGTAAAATATTGATATATAATATTAATGGAAATTTTTATTTGGGAAAAATAAGGAATTTTGGAAAATATTATTATTTTAATAATTTATTACTGTAAGAGTGAATTATGAGTCACAATGAGCGCGAAACCGTGAAAATATTTTTGCACTGCTAATTTTTACGTAAACAACAGGCAGGTTCGGTTTGGGGGCGGGGCGTGTTGGATTTAATTAATCTCTAAGTTTTGATGTTAACAAAATGATTAAAATTGCTTGGCAAAGTGCTAGTTGAGATCTAAGAAGGTTATCTAGTTTTGCAGGATCACTTGAATCTTATAAGTTATGGAAACTTAAAAAACAATTTTCATATATCTGCTTGGACTTTAAATAAGAAATCCACATCCACCCATGTAGATAGGCTGCTCAAAAGCTTGGTAAAGTTATTTATTTATTTATTTGAGTAGACTGAAACTTAAGTAGACGAGGCATGAGAATTTCTAAGTAGACGAAATATTAAAATAATTCTTCTAGACGGAATCTAAGTTTCAAATTGAATAGACGAGCTTAACTTGTCACGTCATCAGACGAGATCCTTTTTTAAGTAAGTAGACGGACTTTAATGCCACGTCACTAGACGGAGATCAAAATAACTCACTGAGATATAGCATGTCCAAAGACTTGAGTAGACGAGAGGATATGCCACGTCACTAGACGAGCAAAATGAAAGAATGAATAGACTTAGTTTCACATAGAACTAAGTAGACGCGGTTTTTAAGTAGACGGGCTCTTCTTTATGATAAGTCTTCATAAATAATTTCAATCTGATCCACAATGAGTCATATTTATTTCAAATGATTGATATTTTTTTCAAGAGAATTTTTGTTCTTCTCATTTGTTTTATATACTTAATGCTCTGTTTCCTTGTGATAAAAACAAAATACCATCGAGGAAATACAAAAAGTAACACAGTACAATGGGAAATGTAAACGATCTGTACGACATAGCACATTTATGACTGGAAAAAGCTGGAAGTTACATAAAGGAGGAAAACAGTTTTCAAGCTGCATATGCTCAGAGCAGTAAGCCTCCATTTTGTACTACCCTGATAACCAAGAATACATTTTAGCATGGCCACGATCAAGCTATCAGTCACAATGGATATTGTGCATTCAATGCTATCTCTAAACGGGAAATTCAAAATGACCGTTAAAGCTTTTCAAGAGTAGAAGAAGGTCGGTAGTAGTCTCTGGGGTCAGCGGAATATGGAGTAAGAATGGATTGACAAAAACCCATTTGACGAGCGACTGTGTTGGGGAGGTGGACATATATGAAACCATTTTTCTCACCAGGGATATCCATGAAGAGAACTCGTTGACACAAAAAAGCTGCCAAGATGGTGTGGTTTTCTTGGGCAGTATGTTCCTCCGTTTGTATCATTCGACGAGTAAACCACTCAGGGCCATATTTTCGCTCAATGAAAGGAGCAAAGTTGGTCGTCTCATATCTCGTTAAAGATTCTGGCGAAAGGTAGCATAGACGAGGACCATAGGTGAGGTCTTCCAGATCTGTTGGAGGATTGTAAGCTAAATGCTTGTCCAAGACAGCATTTAGCCACAATTGAAGTAGCCAAACAGGCCCACTAATGTTGTTCCTATCTTGTTTCTTGATGTCTTTAACCATAATAGCCATGCTATTATAGATATTAGCTAAAAGACATTGACTTAGGGCCAATTTAGTACCTTCATGGAGAAGGTTGGAAAGATTTTCTAAGGCTTTGTTAATGGTGACAAACTTAATCCCAAAGATGTAAGCTGATAACCATAAGAGCAAAAAAGCAACATGTTCTTTGTCAGAAATCTCATTTGACTCGTTATGGTAGTGGTCGACAAAAGAAGTGAAAGATCCTTTTCAGTAAACCTTACACAAGTTCTGAGGAGTCAAGTTGGGGGTGAATGACTAGAAAATCAGGGCGTAAACCTGTGATAGCTGACACATCAAAAAATGTCAGACCCATCATTCCATAAGGGAAATGGAAATTGGTGGTGGTTTAATTCCAAAAGAAAACTGAGGCGGCAACCATAGCAGGGTCTACCGGTTTTAAATGGGTCAACAAGTATAAAAGCTCAGAGATTCCATCTTCCTTCCATACTTGTTCTTTATGAGGCTTCAACCTTTTGTACCAAGATTCGAAAGGAGTGAACTTGGAAAGGAGAGTCCTAAACATTCTAAGTTTTTTCTTAAAATTATGAATGTTAAGGGAAGGGTGACAAGCTAGAATGTGTTCCTCTTGAATTTTACAAGGAAAAAAAGAACGAAGGTTATCTGGAAAAGTTTCCAGAGAAAGCATAGGCCCTAAAAACACAGGTGGAGGATTAAAGGGTAATGGAGAGTCATGGATAAAATGAATTACCTGGGACTTATTCCACTGTATAGTGTTGTCAAGGATAGGCTCAGGAACAGTGGGGTGAACTTGAACCTACGCTTTTCCTTTGGATGAAGCTTTCTTTGATGCAGTTGGCATTGAAGTAGCAGAAGCACGCATGCAAAGTTCAGGGAGGAAGAAGATTAATAGTGAAGGTCTAATGTGGAAAGTGAAGGAAGTGTTTTTAAATAAAAGGCACGGTTCCCCAAAATAACTGTTACCGTGACACCCTAATTCGGGTCATCACATGGTTACCCGTTTGCGGAAATAAAACTTAATTTGCTGGTTGCTTTCGGAAAATAATGTTTTCTCAACGTTCATCTTTTCAAAATATGGTGATAATTTATTATTTTTTTCTTTTAACCTCATAACAACAACAACGTAATCAAATCACACTTAAATAAACAATGTATATAAGTCATACAACTATACCACCTCATATGTTTTCACACCTAGATCATTATCAGTTTTATTCTCAAAACATAATAGGACCTAAGCCGGTTGTAACTAACAGACACTACAGCCAATAGGAGCAGTACAGCATGCCTCGAACTAGACAACCTTCTTCTTCTTGTAGGGATCATACCCCTTGTACGACTCTGATATGTTTGTAAGGGTGAGACACCAATATATGGATTTATCACCATAACTAAATGCGCCACACAAAAGAAGGCACACACACATATACACGTTTATAACAATGTACTCATTCATATTATATCACATCGTTTATCAATGGGTTTCACACCCCAAACATCAACGTTGGAAAACTATGCATGAACACTTCAATACATCATCTA
This sequence comes from Sophora flavescens, assembly GCA_030762895.1. NCBI lineage: Eukaryota > Viridiplantae > Streptophyta > Magnoliopsida > Fabales > Fabaceae > Sophora > Sophora flavescens. The sequence continues at coordinate 3,594,115 of CM061062.1, forward strand.
AACATTCACACCTAATCTCATGAGATATCTCCAACCTCGTGATGAATTGATCAGACTCGATTGTTACCGGCACACAGCCACATGCACACAGCCAAAACCCATCTCACACTATCCAACATCGTGGCACAAAGTGATAACAACGTAGATGGGGTCTCATTGTCCACCCGACACAATAAGAACATCATTGGTATGATCTACCATGACGCCGCAAGGTAATCACTCGTTTGATCATGGCACGTCTGCCACATGCATGCAAGAAAACACTTTTTTTTTTGTGTTATATCTTTATTTGTCAAAGTTCTCAAAAGCTTACAACCCATCATCGTTTTAAACATCGAAGCTCTCAAAAGCTTACGACTCAACATCGTTTTAAACATCGAAGCTCTCAAAAGCTTACGACCCAACATCGTTTTAAACATCTTTACAACTTTTATTAACAACACAGGACCTCAAAGTCCGAGTTCTCAATCACGAAGCCCCTAGACCTTGCAATCAGTCTTAGGTTCGTGGTAATATAAAACATCTCAAAATGTTTTAAATTCTTTAAGTAGATACCCAGTCTACAACACAACAAACCTTAATACCCCGACGTCTCGGTTATTAAGTTCCATATCATCATTTTACATCGTTTTTGTCTGTGAAAAACAAATCCAAAATAAGACAACGTCTTAAGAACACTGGTACCCCGACATCTCGGTTACTTAGTTCTATATCGTCATTTACATCATTTTTCGTCTGTAAAAACAAATCCAAAATAAGATCTCCGTAACTTATCCAAGTTACCGGAAATCCGTCATTGAGTAAACTCATTTACAGAAAAATCCTTTCTACTTGAAATTCATTTGTAAAACGTCAAATCATCAAGAACTCTTTTACTGAAACTTCAACTCTAAAAATTAAATCAATTCAGATTAAATCTCTTCTCAAAATAAGTACCGATGTTTTTAAACTTTCACCGTAAATAATTTCGAAACTTGCCGTCGTTTATCATTTTCCAAGAAAAAGTTTTAAAGTCAAACTTTGACTTTTTTTAATATTTTTTATAATATATATATATATATATATTTAATAAGATATTTTCGAATATTAATTCCACAAAATAACTTTTTATAATATTACGTAATTTTTTACGTAAAAATTAGCAGTACAAAAAATTTTTACGGTTACGCTTTCACCGTGACTCATAAATCACTTTTACACTAATAAATCATTAAAATAATAATATTTCTCAAAACTCATTATTTTTCCAAAATAATATTTTCCACCACTATTATATTCCAACATTTCCCATAAAACATTGAATATAATTTTCACAACTTATTAAAGCTTTTATCTGATTAATCGGTTGTGCACTGACCACTGTCAGGCCTCTCAAACAACATTCAACAACATCATCAAAATTATATCACCAAGCAGATCATGCATCATAGCAATATAATATACAATTGCAGATAATTAAATAAATTAAAAGCAGATCAATCACCGATGCACAGATAAACAACACAACGTAAACAACATAAACAAATAACCACAACCACATAAATCATATAAACCACACTAAAAGCAAATAGTTATTGAGAAAATCCCTCAGGTAAGCTCCCCTTACCTCTTGAAGCTCCTCGGTGAAATTAAAAGAACTCTGTTGGTTGTCGGAAACCCTCGTACGCCGTAGAACAATTAACCTTCAACATATCCAAACAACCAATCAAAACAAGCAAAACAAAAACCTAATCCTCTCTAATAGGTCACGGCCTCCTTAGAGTTTTGTGGCTCAAAATCTCCAAACTTGCTTAAGTCAAGGATTAATGATCCTAATATACTTAAGGAAATGGATTGAGGCTAAACAACAAAGTTAAGAATCAAAACCATCCTAATCCTCTAATTGGTTGATTTGGCCAACACAAGGACATAGGGTTAGGTTTTTTAGTTTAATGAACCAACTAGGATTCAACAAGTATAGAAGTATGTATGATGAAAGACATGATCATACATCAAAAGCAAGAACAAAAACTCCATCCATCCTTTCCTCTAGGATTTGGCCAAGATGGGTTTCAAGGGAAGGAAATTTTTGATCATCACATTCTCTTAGATACATACATCATACATGATTATAAGAACATAGGAAGTGGTTTCAACATCATGAGATTTTTCTAGAATTTGTTATGAATTTTCAAAGTTCTAGATCTAGAAACTTAAAAGTGATGAACATAGATGAAATAGACTTTGAATCATGAAACTTATTGAAGAACATAGACATGATTAGGGAAGGAGAATAGGATTCACCTCTTGGAGATCAAAAGCAAGTGAAGATCCAAGGACTTGCTCCACAAAATCAAGCTTTGGTGTTCTAAGTGTTCTTGAGAAGTTTAGAGCAGTTTTGGTAATTTGGACATATCTCTCAATATACGTATCCGTTTTTGATGTTCTTTATGTCGTTGGAAAGAAGAGAGAAAGAGGAACAACTTTCATTGAGAAAGTTTTCCGATATTCAGAATAGAAAATGGTCAGAATCACTATGCAAAATCTGGCGAGTATGAACACCTATGGTTGTTCTTATGTGTTCTTAAGAAAACATTAAGTTTGGAGAAAGGAGATGATATGAAGAAATGAAGAAATTTGCCAAAGTGTGTTGCTAAAGAGGGGGAGTCGTGGGTTTTGGGACAATTTGGTAAAAAATTTCAATGGCATGGCTTGAAAAATTCATGAAGAGCCAAGGGTAAAATCGTCATTTCCAGGCAAAATATTCCTTTGTCATAAATGCGCCATTATGGCCATTATGACGCGGATAGGATCATCATAAATGTCTGTCACATCAGTCAAATCCATCACCTCAGCCCCGTTGCTGACTCCTTGGTTCATCTGACACAGGTTTTTCCTAGAGATATCTCGACGTATTCGCCCGCAACAAATATAATATTTTAATTTTTACGCTAAATTTTTTAAAAACTTCCAGTATCGTAGTAAATACGATAAAAACATTTTTCATCTCGTTCACGAATTAAAATTAGGTTTTCTGAGCAGTAAACTTTTACTGTCAATGAAAACGCAGACCGGGTTTCGTCTGAATTTTCAACCCAAAATTTCATCGTAACCCTATAATATAGAGCATGATATAGAAATGATAGTGGTTTACCCAAAATCATTTTGAGTCTTGTATAAAATATATATGTTTATATATTTATTACCGATATTAGGAAACAACGATAATCGGGGTGTTACAGTTACAAGCCACTAACTCATGATGGCTATTTTTTTTAGGGAATCATAGTCGTGATAGGTGGGGTGCCTTATCAAGAAAACGGTTGAAAAAGAAAATTGAAGTCTGAAGATGAAAGGGTTTCATAAGTTTTGCGTTTCTCCTTATAGCGTCGAATGACAAAACTTGGGGGGCATTTGTTGTGCGTGAATTTTCAGAATTCTGAGTTTTGTGTCAGATAGATGGAAGCAAGCTTATTGAGCTGTAAAAAATGACTAAGTCCAAAAGTTGACAAAACAAAGTTAGTTGTCGAACGGATTGATGTCAGAAGATAAGTTGTCGAACGGAAAATTTGAAGAAAATGTCCAAGTGGAGATTCAACATATAATTATCAAGTTGACATGGCAGAAAACAAAACTGTCAAAGACAATAAAGTTGACGCGGAGCGATTCAAGTAAATTGGGCTGTTTTTTATGGTCTAAACCCAGTGTATCCCAACGTTAGCATTGAATGACTAATCACTGATCACAGGGCGTGGCTTCCGCTGGCCAAGCATTATTTTATGTTGTTTGTCAAATAGTTTAAGTTTCAAATATAGGAAAATTGTTGTACACATGGCAGATAGATAGATAGATAGATAAGAAGTTACAATTAGGAAGTTATTTTACTTTGTTTATAAATACTAGTTTGTACGATGTAGAAAAGGTCTCAATCACATAACAGACTGACGGGTTAAATCAAGTACTCCTTCCGCTCCTATAATTTCAATACAATTTCAACTATTCATTTCATAGTGTTATTTCATCTATCTTTTTGTCATGTTATTTGTTCATACTTCCATTGAGTAAAAAATGACGGATTTAGTTGAAGTTCTTCATTGAACTCAACAAATTGCCAAGTGCTTAATTAAGGCTTGGCAGTCAAACTCTTTTTAATACCTTTTTTACTATTGAATTTTATGTTTCTTAACTTTTTTTATTGTCACTTGACAAGAAAACTTGTGTTCCATTACAATTTTTCCTTTGCTTGTCAAATTCGTATGAATTTGACATTTTCTTTTATTTTGTACTGCAATTTCATTTCAAGTTGTTTTCATCAACTTTATTTACTAATTAGATGAATGTCCATACCATCATACGTATAATTTGATTTTTTCAAATTTGTATTGTGGTAGACATACCTTACAGAAATAGAAACCACTTGGATGAGATTACCGCATAACTCGTAGAATCCCACAATTTCTTGGATTCTAATTATTTGCTTTGTCAGATTTGGACATTACCAAAAATCCGCATAAACACCTACCCACTGCCCCAAATTAAAATTAGGTGAAGAATGGATCAAAGACCAACAGAAATGTTAAGCCCAACATTTATAGATGATAAGAGTTGTTAGGATATATGGATGGTCATGAGAAAGCTATTATGGAAACAATGTAAAGAATGAAAGATTGATGGAAACAAATGACAACATATATTTCTATTTTCTACCTAATCAACTTATCAGGGTCAATCATTCACATGGAAATCTTTTGCTGTTTGGCCACTCATACATATAGAAATCTAATTCTTACACTTCAATGTCGAAATTGAGATAAATGGTTCGTAGTTGTCATAAATAACAAATTATATGGTAAAAATCTCAACCCCTGGGATGTGAGGCTACAAAAAAAATTGGGAGCGGGAGGAACAAGGTTTTTTTTCGATCTACTTCGAGGAGTATCCCACCGCCAACCTGAGACGGGGACTAATTTCTCGTGAAAGTTTGTTCGGCACCTCTAAGGGTGAGACCTTGGTTAAGGGACAAAAGGCCTTTAACCACTCACGTCAACATCAGTTGGTAGGAGGAACAGGGTTTAACAATGACAAAGTAATAAATAAAAAAAAAGGAATATACTAGTGAAGAGTGATTGAAGCAACGTGAGCCTAACTCAACTCCCTATCTCTTTAAAAAATTTGCCAAAGATCCCCAAATTTTTAAAGACCGCCCTAGCTCTAAGTGTAAGCATGTATATCTTTCTGCTTTCCTCTTGGATGCCACAAGAGGCACTCCAGCTTTTTAGAATTCAAATTTTTGTTTCCTCTTAAAGGAACCCTTCTTCTTAATTATCCAACAAACTCCTCCTTCCTTATAGTAATACCAGTCAAGAATGCACAATACTTTCAATCTTTCCGTCAAGAAATTCTGCAGCTAATTGCAGTATTATCTGTTAAAGCACCAAAACATATCTCTCATGCTCCACAGTTAATGGAATAAATGAAATTTAAGAGACACTGTTCTCAGCAAAGGTGCACAAGACTTACTTTCAACTGGTTGGTTTCCCTGTCGCTGCTCAAAAGCTTCATAATGTTTGGATATTGAAGGAACTTTTTTGGTTATAGCACTTACAATCATGTTAGTGTTATCTGTGCAATGAGTTTTTGAAGGTCTCATCTATTTGGTTGTTACATCAGGTGTTTCGTCCAAAGTTTTAGGCAACTATGATCTTTTAATAGCCTATACTTTATGATCCTAGTTAGTATTTATTTTTCTCTTGTTTGTTCATTTTGGTTTTTTTATTTCCTTCCTCTTTGTCTGTTGGGGTTTGAGTTAATGGCTTCAACCATGTTCCCAAGGTTTGGCTTGTGGTTGAATCTTTATCTTAGATTGCCTTTTGCTTTTACTTGTAATTTTTGTATACGGGTTTGACCCCTCGTACTCTTTTAATATATTTGACTTATAAAATAAAAAAAACTAAACTACCAACAAAATTCGTGACGTCATTCAGCAATGGTCATCTTTCAACAAATCATAAATGCTAATAGCAAGCCTAAAAGTTTTAACAGTTGGTAATAATAATAAAAAGGTCATACAACCATTCAATTCAAGTATCACAACTTAACAAGTAAAAAATATTTGAAGATACTTAATGACATTATATATTAGGAAATATGACATCCATTGAAGGAGAAGAGAAATTTAGAGAAACTATGTATGTGAAATTGATAGAATGAGTAAGTATGTTTACAAATGAGTATATCAAGCATTTATATAGGCTAACAAATGAGTAACTTATTATTAGCAAACTAATAACTAATCTAACTAACTTTATCTCTAATAGTACCCCCGCAAGCTGGAAGTGCTCCTTAGCAAGTCCAGCTTGGAATGAACAACATAATAAAATATAATGAATCAACCCTCGCAGTCGAAGAAGTGGTGAAGACAGCTGATGAAGAGATCACAGCCGAAGGCTACCTCACAGCCGACGATGTTGTACCCAGTATTCCCGATGGCCTTCCTCCAACTGTACAACCAGAAGAACTTCCTGTAACTGCTTAAGATCCATCGATTGACCTGGCTAATTAATTTAGGGATTGCAGTAGCCGATGTACTTTTCTTAGTAATCCTTCTTAGTCTTTTTTTTATTATTATTAGAAAGCTACTTGGTCGGCTTGTGGTCAACATTTTGCAACTACTCCTTCCCAGATTGAAGGATAATATGACTTTATGTACTTTCCATTAATGCTGCTACTCAAGTCTTCACCTTGCATATTAATTAGCTGATAAGCACTTCCACTAACAACTTGACTAATAATAAAAGGCCCTTCCTAATTTGGTGACCAATTTCCATACTTGGGATCTTTACTAGCTCCCAAGTGGGAGGATGGTTTTCCAAACCAAGTCTCCTTCGGCTAACTGCTTACTCTTAACATGTTTGTTGTAAGCTTTAGCAACCTTCTACTTATTTCACTGAATATTATCCAGAGCCATTAATCTATCTTCATCGACTGATTCTAACTCCATCAACATGGCTTGTTGATAATCATCCAGTATCAAACCGTGCTGCCTGGCCACCCTTAAGGATTTCACATTGATCTCCGAAGGTAGCACATCATCTTGCCCAAAGGTCAGTCAATAAGGTGTCAAGCCTGTAGCCGTTGACTTAGAATTCCTATAAGCCCACAACAGTACTTCCGAAAGTGCCTCATGCCATTTTCTTGGATTATCCTCCAGGGTTTTCTTGATCATGGATATTAATATTTTATTGGTAGCCTCGGCTTGACCATTAGCCAGGGCATAATATGGGGATGAATGGGGTAACTTTATACCATACTCCTGAGCAAAGGCCACCATTTTTTCACCTGTAAACATAGTTCCTTGATCGGTAGTAATGGTTTCAGGGATACCATATCTATGAATGATATGTTGTTTGATAAAAGTAATAACATCCCGCTGAGTCACATTTACCATCGGAGTTTACACATCGGTTTATTAGAAACCGATGTGTAAAACGAGGCGGTGACATTTTTGAAATTAAAACCAAAGTATTACACATCGGTTTAGAGAATAACCGATGTGTAAAACGTTTCCACATCGGTTATTTCTAACCGATGTTTAAAATTAAAATAAAAAAAATTTAAAGTCAGAATTTTTAACATTCAACATCGGTTCTTTATGAACCGATGTGTAAAATAGTGATTAACCACATCGGTTTTTAATTAACCGATGTATAAAATTATAAAGAAAAAAAAATAGAAATTAAAATTTTACTTTTACACATCGGTTTTTATTAACCGATGTATAAAATTAAAAAAAAATTCAGAAGTTAAAAGTTTAATGTTTACACATCGGTTTTAACATAACCGATGTGTATAAGATGGTTAACACATCGGTTTTTCAAATAACCGATGTGTAATATTCCTAATTTTTCTCTTTCCCTCCTTGTGTTTCGCGCCCTCTCCCATTCTTCAGTTTCTGAACCCTAAAACACAAAACACTCCCTCCCTCTGCTAACGCGCGGATTCTTCCTTCATGCAACCCCAGCTCGAAGTTCATCTCCTCCCTCATCTCCTCCTCGAAGTGCATCAAAAGGTAGAAAATACTTGATGTTCCTGTTCTGCGTTTTGGTTACTTTCTGTTGGTCATGATTGTCTTGGATTCACTTTAGTTTTGCTACTGTTGTGATTACCTTGCTGGTTCCTGTTGGGCGTGCAGTGCTTTACCTTTGATGAGGTTCTTGTGGTGGGTGCACTCTCCCAACATCGGGAAGAAGAGGCATCAACAACTAGCGACTGTTTTCATCCCCTTCCCTTGGAGTGAACTGAACCGCGTGTTTTTGTAAATGCGCACAGTTGAACGATTCTCAAGTATAAACAACACACCACAAAGGCGCACAGGGTGATGTTCTCCTAGCATTGGAAGACCCGCACAGGGTGATGTTCTCCTAGCATCGGAAGACCCAGTCACTACCATACGTGATATACTTGCCCGAGACGATCATCAATTCTATCTTGCGCCTTATCTCAATAAGTAATTACCGGTTATTTAAGTATAACTATATATGACTTAGTCACTAACTGTTCCGCAAATACAGCTGGCATTGGCAACTGTTGCTCTTGTACCCAAGAATGAACGTCGTGGTCTTCTTCTGCTCATTGGGAAATAATCCGGCGAATCAACTGAAGACGATCATCGAAACGTAAGTATTAAAATACTTTATAATCAGTAATGCAGTTGTTTTAATTATCTGAAATCTATTAGATATACTTTAATTAATGTTTTTGTCATGATAGGTCTATTAATGCAACCCACATGTTGCGTGGTGAAAGGCGTACTCGGGCTATCAGATGGATTATTCCCAGCGTAAGATATTTATTAGTTCAAATGCATCAAATGCAGTGGGTACAATAATTGATTTCTATTTTATTTAATTCCTCATATTCTAATTGGGTTTCATTTGTACGTAGTCACGTATACAACGTGGGTCATGGGAATGTGGCTACTATGTGATGCAGTGGATGTTGGAAATTATCTCCTCCGGGATCACTGAAAGATGGCACGGGGTAAATGTTAATTGACACAATTAGAAGTAATAGTATAGATTTGTTATATGTTTTATGTTAGTTTATTACTTAAAAGATATAATCTTTTTTCCAATTAAACTTGCAGATATTCAACAATCCAACTCCATTATCTGATGCTGACATCAACAACATAAAGAGACGTTGGACAACTTTCTTTCTTGAAGTGTACCAACCATAGTTTGTATATATGTAGTTAGTTTAAAAACTTATCATGTACTAGCTATTACTTTTGACTGATTATATGTATTTTGATATGAAATCTATAATATATCATGTAGTTTTTTGGTTTCTAATTATTTTTGTTGTCTCTGAATGTAATTGAACGTATATATATATATATATATATATATATATATATATATATATATATATATATATATATTGTTCGTAATAAATTCAATATATGTTAGTTGTGTTGAGAATATTTAAAGTATGTTATTTTGGTATTTATTGATTTGCATTACTGAAACAGGGGGGAAGGACTGATAGAAATGTAAATAATAGGAAAAAAAAATGAGACTTTACACATCGGTTTTATTAAAACCAATGTGGAAATTTCACTTTACACATCGGTTTTCATTAAAACCGATGTGGAAAGTAAAAAATTCCACATCGGTTTTAAACAAAACCGATGTGAAATTTCACTTTACACATCGGTTTTAATGAAAACCGATGTGTAAAGTGAAATTTCACAATAGGATACGAATTGACAAATTAATTTTCTCCATCGGTTAAGTGTTAACCGCTATATAAAATATTATACACATCGGTTATAAAACCGATGTGTAAAGTGCCAATAAACCACATCAGTCGTTTCAACATCAGTTTTAGAACCGATGTGTAAAGCCAAAAATAACCGATGTGGAATCCCCTTTCTGCACTAGTGAATATGGTGCCACAATGATGAAGGCATGTCATTTACTCGATGCAGGATATATCTTCCCAATCAAATCAATTGCCCAACCCCTGAAAGGCCACGGTTTGACTATGGCATGCAATTCCTCAGTTGGCACTCTTTGAATAGGACCATGTTTTTTACAAGCTTCACATCCTTTGGCATACTTGTAACAATCAACCATCATAGTAGGCCAATAATATCTCATCCGATGCAATGTCCATTTCAGAACTGGTCCTGCCCTGTGAGCTCCACAAATTCCTTCATGAATTTCCCCCATTACTCTTAAGGCCTCTTCATTCCCTACACATCTGATATATACTCCATCGACCCCTCTTCTTACTAATTCTCCATCAAGCATTGAATATTTCAGTGCTCTCTGTCTTACTTTGTAGTCCACCTTAGTCAAGGGATCATTTAAGTACCTGATAAGCTCAGTCCTCCAATCTTCGGCTGGATGGTCTTCAATAGCCATTACTTCTGTAAGGCCACCCAAGGATTTTATCTCTTTATAACCAGATGCGTGTTGGGTGAGGTCATTAGCCGCATCATTTTCTTCTCTGGAAACATGCATTATTATCACATCGGTAAACTCTTTTAACAATGAGCTAGCCGTTTCGTAGTTTTCCAGTACTTTATGGCTATTACACTTATATTCATCCGTTAATTTCTTGATTACTAACTGTGAATCACCCATAATCAGGACATATTGAGCCTTCATGGATGCCAGGATTCTAAGTCCCATAATCAAAGCTTCATATTCGGCTTGATTATTTGAGCAATTAGACTGCAGCTGACAGATGAATTTCCATTTTTGCCCAGTGGGGCCTATAAGTGTAACTCCAGCCCCTGCCTCTTTCTTAGTCTTTGACCCATCGAATGTCAAAACCCACGATTTAAGATTAATGCATTGGCTAATCTCTTCGAAAGGATCAACTACCTCGATTGAGGGGTGTTGAGCCACGAAATCGGCTACAGCTTGTCCCTTTACAGCTTTCAATGGCACATATGTAAACGCATATGCACTCAACTTAATGGCCCACTTCATTAATCTGCCTTGCAAGACAGGCCTATTAAGCAAATATTTAACAATATCAATTTTGCACAAAACTAATACTTCTTTAGGCAACAAATAATATTTAAGTTTTGTACAAGCATGGTGAGACACCCCGTTGTGCCCCATCGTATTATTACATTAAAACCTTAATATTTATTTACTTAATCGCTCGCTTATCATTGAAAATACGTAAAAATTAAAACTTAATTAATAATTATATAACTTATGCATATATAAAACATACCAAAACTATATTACATAAATACACACCTGTTATTTATTACATTCCAAAAGCACTGTTAAGGGTACCCTCTCAGTAGGATCCCTCACAGGCATAAACTTCACTACAGACATACTCAGCGGAAATATAAATACTCTTTAGACACATTGGCCATACTGTCTATACTCTAATCGCCTTGAATCACAGCTCGATCTCCAGCATCTGGTTCGTAAGGAGTTCCATCTAACCCCTCAGCAATTGGTTCCTCCATCGGGTCTTCTCGTACGATCACATCAGAAATAAAACACAACACACAGAAAGATATAGGGAATAAGAAACAGTTCTATCATCAAAAAGCGGAAAAGAGTAATAGTAAATTATACAAGAATTGTCACGAGACACGCATCAATCAAAATCAGCAATCATCCTCAATTCACTATATCATCCTCTACCCTCAGCCCATGCAACTAAAACTTAATACCGATGTGGCCATATTCACTCCTGTCACATTAGTCAAGTAGTCCGAACGGTCCAGTACCAATAACTTTCGAACGCATCAAAGACTAAACACTTATTAGTCTAAAATGGTCCAGAGCCAAGATCATACGAACTCGTCAAGGAATATCATTCCATAACGGTCCAGTGCCAAGAACATATGAACTCGTCAAGGAACATCCTTCCATAACGGTCCAGTGCCAAGAACATACGAACTCGTCAAGGAATATCAATCCAAAACGGTTCAGTGCCAAGAACATACGAACTCGTCAAGGAATATCATTCCATAACGGTCCAGTGCCAAGAACATGCGAACTCGTCAAGAACTAAAGAGTATTACGGTAGTCTACCTCGGCATCCACATCCGTAGGGCACTCACCCATAATATCCGATATCCCCAAAATAGGATATCCTGACCTCGTGTGTTCCACTCACACGGCTGTGACTAACAATACCTCGATAAATGAATCTCCCTAATTTAAATCAATAACAACCTAGTGCCTCAACCTTCCATCAAAGTCTCAACACCTTTTTCCTCTTAGATAAAACCACTTAATTAGGCTAGGCACCTCTAAATCACCTTTATTCTCTCACCCAAACAATCATCTCCCGAACAACACATATCCTTACTTAAAATCAACTATGCATAGTATTAAAAACCAGGCAGATCATGCATAACACAATATCAGAAAATAATTCAAATACCACAAAATATCACATAAGCAATGAAATAATAATAATAAATTCAATCAACCTCAGATAAGATAAAATCATCCTAATGCCGATAAACCTACAATCCCCAAATCACTATTGGTTTTACAGAAAAGGTTTCCAATATGATTTTGGTCTTGTCGATTACTCAACTACTAGTAGGGTTTAGGTCGCCCTACACAATTATCATATAATCTACTACTTATCGATTCCGACGATAGGTTGATTCTTTTCCCCACCTGAGTTTGCATCGGAAACACGTACACGACGATTCTCGTTATTCCGCCACGAGTTAACACAACCACCTTCAACCAAACAACATAATTATAATTAATCAACTAACACCCATCTATGACACTTTAGGGCTAGGTTCGTCCAAGACTTATAAAATAGGTTTAGGATTATCTTCTTAATGCCATCTTTTGGATCCTAGTTACTAGAGTCTTAACTAACATAGATTACTTATTACAAGACTAAAATTTGAAACAAAATCCTCTAACCTTTAGGGTTAGGGTTTCAGCCCATATTAGGAATTTAATCTAGGGATTTTTTGTTGGACCTAAGCTCTTGGGTTTAAGCTATACATGTATTATAGAACTTAAATCAAGTACTAACTTTCAAAACAAACAACAAAACACCAAACCCATTTTCCTACCTAGGTTCGGCCATTAATGGTTAATAGGGAAGGAAAATGATTTTGATCACATGCTCTTGGATAAATAAAGGAGGGATCATAACTAGATCATAGAAATTGGTTTCACATTTTTATGATTTTTCTACAATTTTCTAGAATTATTTGAAGTTCTAGATCTAGGAATGGAAAAATATGATTCATGGCATAAACATGAGAAATACATGAATATGAAAGCTTATATGATCAAGGAGATGAGCTTTTACCTCTTGAAGATTGAAGAAATGAAGAAAATGATCAACCTTCACTATGTTGAAAACTGGACAGCTTGAGGGTGTGATGGTATTGTGAGTGTATCTCACAATATACTCATCCAAAAATTACTAACTTTGTCTGGATAGAAAGATAAGAAGAAAAGTAACAACTTTGGTGTTGAAGGTTTCATTTGGTTCGGATCATAACAGGTGTGAAAAGGGACTTATTTCTGCTGTTTCGTGGGTTGCTGAGAATTCTGGGCAGTTTCGGTATTTTGATCCTATATCCCAATCCCCTTATCCGTTTTTGATGATCTTTATCTTGTTGGAAAGAAGAGAGAAAGAGGAACAACTTTTATGTTGAGTGTTTTCCGAGTTTCAGAAAGGAAGAGGGTCATATGTTTGGTGGGAATTCGGTGTTCTTAGGGTTTTGTAACTTAGTTGGTGGGGAAGATGAAGAGAATGAAGAAGATGAGTGAAATGGTGAGGGAGGCCACGGTTTGGAGGGTATTTATAGGCTAGATTTAGGCTTTGTTTGGTTATAAGGAATTGATTTAACGGGTTTTGTGATTATTTAATTAATATAAGTTTAACTATAGTTAATAATTAACTTAACTAGGGTTACTTTGCTTAACTATGGTTATTAAATGTGTGGCTCACATTTGATGGAGGTGTGGCTGATTTTGGACCACACAAAGTGACTCACCAATGAGTCACCGATCTTATCCGTTAGCGGTTCCCGGAAATTCCGTGACGTGACTCCGCTCGTTTACTCGATTTCAGTTTTTGAGAGGAAAATAATGAAACGAAAGCAAAATGAAATAGGTAAGATTTATTGGAGGTGGATGCACGAAATTGGAGAGATGTGGGAGGTTTTCAACCACGTAAAATGAGTGGTTAAGAGTGCGTAGATGCGTCTTGTTAATACCCGCAAAAGCTTGGGGGTATTTTGGTCTTTTTACCTAAATGTCATGATTACTTGCATTTAATGCTCATAAATGCTTGGTGACTCATCCTCCATGAGTCATCATATATGACTCGTTGTCCCGATCTCTTGACGGGTCTCTACACTTCCCTTCTTGACTCCGTCGGTTTCCCGATTAGGGTTTTACGCCTGCGTAAAAGCGTAATATTTCGTTTTCGACTGAAAATTTTCAAACTAACCAAACTCGTTGGAAATATGATTTAAATATAAACCATTTCGTTCACGAGTCAAAATTAGGTTTTCTGCTCAAGAAAAATTATCTTGTCAGTGAAAATGCAGACCGGGTTCCGTCTGAATTTTCAACCCAAATTTTTATCGTAAGCTTCTACCCTAAGATAGAGTATGAATATGATTTTTATTTCATAAAAATCAATCTCCATGAACTCGGATAAAAATCTAAATAAATACATTTATACCGGTTAATACAGCGAAAATATTTTTACTGAAAAAAAATCGGAAAATAAAAAGTAGGGTGTTACACATGGAATAAAGACAAACATAATTTTTCGATAGGAGTATATCTACATTCGGCTATATTCAACAATCGACTAAGATAATAGATGGCTCTTTCAGTACCATCCTCAGCTTCCTGTGCCAAAAGGCAGCCGATTGATCCTTTTACAGCCAATATATAAAACTTCAAAGGTTTACCTGGAACGGGAGGCATCAACACTGGAGGACTTGCCAAAGCTTGCTTGATTTGATCAAATGCATCCTGATGTTCTCGTCCCCATACAAACTCTTCTGCATTCTTCAATTTAAGTAGTGGAGAATAGGCTTTCATCTTCCCAGCCGAATTAGCTATAAATCTTCTTAGGAAATTTATTTTCCCTATTAGGCTCTGCAACTCTTTCTTATTTCTGGGAGGTGATGCCTCTAACACTGCCTTTGCCTTGTTCTGGTCTATTTCAATGCCATGTTGATGTACCAAGAAACCCAAGAAATTACCAGCTGAGACTCCAAACGAACACTTCTCTGGATTCATCTTTAATCCGTGAAACCTCATCCTCTGAAATGACATTTCCAAATCACGAAGGTGTTCTACAAAATTAATAGATTTGACCATCACATCATCTATATACACCTCCATATTCTTTCCGATTAAATCATGGAATATGACATTCATGGCCCTCTGATATGTAGCCCTAGCATTCTTCAATCCAAACAGCATGACTACCCATTCAAATATTCCAATCGATCCTGGGCATCTAAAATCAGTTTTATGGACGTCTTCCTCGGCTATATAAATTTGATTATGACCCGAGTACCCGTCCATTACTCTAAGAATCCCATTGGAGGCTACAACATCGACAAGCATGTCGGCTAAAGGCATGACATATTCATATTTGGGTGTTGCCAAGTTCAAGTTTCGATAATCAGTGCAAATCCTCAATTTACCATTCTTCTTGAACACTGGAACAATATTAGATAGCCATTCAGTATACCTTACTGTTCGGATAAACCCAGCCTTGAGTAATTTCTCCATTTCTGCTTTGATTTTAGGGAGCAAATCTGGATTAAATCTCCTAGCTGGCTGCTTGTAGGTCTTATATCCCTCCTTAATCGGCAGTCGATGCTCAACTAACTTTCTAGACAAACCAGGAATTTCACTGTAATCCCATGCTAGGCAGTCCTTGTACTACCAAATGAGCTCGACCATCCTGATTCTATCAGACTCGGCTAACAAACCACTGACCTTAGTCATTCTCGGCTCATCATCTAAACCTAAGTTCACTGCAATCATTGGATCTTGTGCTTCAAATGTTGGCACCTTTTTGTGCACTGGGGCCTGTATTTCCCTTTCATATGAGCCTTGCCCCCTAGTATATTTCTCTACCTCATTCTGCATTTCTCCTTCGACCAACCCTGTTTCCTCGATCTTACTTTCAGTTGTAAACATTGCTAGCCGATGGAGAAGGTCTTTTATGACTTTGGGCTTATTAATCATTAAAAATGTTCAAAGGTCGTGAATCGGCCAATATTTTTACCTCACAACCCCTTGAAGTTGGATCACAAGACTTCCAAGCCCCATCTTCATAATCCTCATTAATAACAATAGGTTCCATATGAGGGGATAAAATAGAGCCCCGGTTGTTCTTACCTCTGCTATAAACGGATTCTTGTCTGCCAACACTGTTTCCACTCCACATGATTAACCGCTGATGTAAAGTTGAGGGGACACACTTACTTGAATGGATCCAATCTTTTCCCAGCAGTATTGAATAAGTAGTCTTCACGTCCACCACAAAGAAAACAGAACTAACAGTCTTTGACCCAACCTTTACATCGGCTACCAAGACTCCTAAAGCAGTCGTTGTTTCCCCAGTGAAGTTGGTCATCTTCATGTTAGTCGACACCAAATCTTCTTTGCTCTTTCCCAGCTTCTGCAAAGTAATGACAGGCATCACGTTTAACACTGCTCCCCCATCCACAAACGCTAGGCTGATTTCCTTCCCATTCAACCGTGCTTTGATATACAGGGGTTTCAAATGCTTAGTCATCTCTTCTGTTGGCTTGTCGAATGTCATACCAACCGGTCTCAAGAAAGCTTCATCAGATAAAACAGCCCATTCAACCTTTTCCGTGCATACATCACCTTCCAGCATGCTCGGCTGTTCCTCTTCTACCCAGAATTAGCTAGCGAAAATGCTAACAACGTCCACTTCGGCCGATGGTGAAACTTCCTCGGCCAGAAGTGTTCCAAGCAATGACTCTTCGAAAAATGACATCATATCAATCTCCTCTTTAGCCATAGCATCCCCTGCTTTTCCATTTTCTTCTGAACAGATAATATCTCCCGGTTGCTAGGGACTCTGCATCAACTTCACTTCGTTTAATACTTCCATGGTCTCATCATGCTCATCCATCTCGCTCTGTCTATCCTGCTCGTCTAACGACTGACATTCTGACTCCTCAACTTTCTGTTCCTCTGAGTCTTGCTTTGGTAATTATTCAACTGGAGGATAGCAAAAAGTTTCCTCAAGTGCCTTATCAACCTCACTGGATGGAGTTTCCTTCTTATCCTTGACTTTGGCCTCGGCTAACAACTGCAATGTCATCCTCATTGTTTGCACAGACTTCTTCCGTTGTTGCCTTCTCTTTTGCGTCTGTGTCAACTGTTGAGGGCCAACATTAACAGTCTTGTCTTTTTCGACTTGCTTATTCACATGCCACTTCCCTTCTTCTACCTTAGTCGAAGGTTTAATCATTCTTTGGGCTCTCACATTTTCCTCATTTCTTACCACAATCCGTAGAGACGACATTCCACCCTTCATGTTTACTTCAGCTACGTGCCGTTTACCTTCTGGAATGGGATCCTCATCCACCATCGACAACTTCTCTTTACTAAGTGACTCCCCATGATTAGGCATCTTGTCCCCAGGCCTATATAGATAATACCCCCTAAGGCATATAGTGTGTTGCAAACTGCTTTTTCAATCCTTCAACCTCATTGTTCCTCTATGAAGGCATCAGCCTATTGAAGACACTGGACCTATGGGATGATGCATTCCCTGAAACCTTCTGAGGCACTGACTTCCTAACAGCTACCACATTGGGAGCCCCGAACCTCTCGAACACGGATACTTTCTGGCCGTCAGCCGATCCATTGTAATTCCTTGGTATTTCCACCGCATTCTTAACTCTCCAATGCTGATGAGTAGGCTGTTTCCATTTTTTATATGGTGAGCCAGACCCACCAGAAAAAGAGACCATGTCGATTACAATGTCAGGGAATGGATTAACATCTACCCCCATCTCTGCAACTGTCTGATAAGCCTCTGGCTCAACTAGTTTTATAACTAGTAAGACCATGGCTTTTGTACTAATTACTCGAGTTTAACCTTGTTTTCGCTCGAATTTAGATTTAATTGTCCTCAAGCAACATTTTGAGTCTCTTAAGTAGTTTTAGGATATTTTAGTTAATTTTGAGTCAAATAAAGCATTTACTGCTATTTCATATTTTCAGGTTAATAAGAAGAGCAAAAAGGGAAGGACACTCAAGCAGAAGCCATCACGGCCAGGCCGTGACACTGGTCACGGCCGTGATGAGCTACCCCTGAAAGTCAGAAAGCATCACGGCCCAGCCGTGATGCTCATCACGGCCGTGATGAGCTACCCATGAAGACTAGAGAGCATCACGGCCCAGCTGTGATACCCATCACGGGCATGATGAGAAGACCTTGAAGATCAGAATTGATCATGGCCTAGCCGTGATGGAGGTCACGGCCGTGACAGATCAGCACCCATGGACAGAATTGATCACGGCTTGGCCGTGGTTGGCATCACGGCCGTGACAGATTGGAATTTGAATGCGCGCCCTTGGCAGAATGCATCACGGCCTGGCCGTGATGGCCATCACGGCCGTGATGCGAATCCTGATCTATAAAAAGACATCAGGGCAGACGTAAAACACATATAATTTTCACTGTTTACACTTTATTCCAAGGGTTTGTATTATGTTTGTGATGGAGAACTAATCACCAGGGATTAGTCTGCTGTAATCGGTTTTCGTCGAACTTGAGGTTCCATAATTCCCGATCAGTTTGCTTATCTCTTTCAATATTATGCTATATGCCTTGTTTGCTTAATTTAAGTTGTATAGAGTAAGTATTGATTAATTTCGATGATTCTATGTTCCTATACCTTGATCGAGTTTGCTTAATTCGCGTGTGTTTGTCGTGTTTGCTTAATTCATGAGAGCTTCAATCCGTTTGCTTAATTCGGAAATTAGGAACATATATCTCGTAGTGTCAATTGCGCTTGTCGTGCCCTAACTACAGTTTTTTTGTAATCACTCGTTTTTTGACCCGTGTGCGACAGCGGATCAAAATTGGCACCGTTGCCGGGGACTCTTGTTGTTATTAACAGATTTGTTTAGTTCTGGCTACTAGGTCTGGTTGTTCTGACCTGTTTGATTTGGATCCTGAAATTGAGAGAACTTTGCACACACCCCGTAGGGAAATTCAGGCTAGCACTAGTTCACCAACCAATAGTGATAACATGGCTGATCAAAGAACATTAAGATAGCTTGCTGCTCCTGATGTTATTTACAATGGTTTATGTATTGAATATGCTGATGTCGTTGCTCCTTTTGAACTAAAATCTGGTTTAATACACTTGTTGCCAAGGTTTAGTGGTCTTGCAGGTGAGGATCCGCATAAGCATTTGAAAGAATTCCAAGTTGTTTGTTCTACACCTTTGAGACCTGAAGGAATAACAGAAGACCATATCAAGCTGAGAGCCTTCCCATTCTCACTTCAAGGTGCTGCGAAGGATTAGTTGTATTATCTTGAGTCGAATTCCGTTACAACCTGGAATGATTTGAAGAAAGTCTTCCTAGAGAGATACTTCCCTGCCTCCAGAGCTGCATCAATCAGAAAAGAGATATGTGGCATTAGATAAGGCAATGAATCACTGGCCGAGTACTGGGAGAGATTTAAGAAGTTGGTGTCCAGTTGTCCTCAGCACCAGA
Organism: Sophora flavescens; assembly: GCA_030762895.1. Taxonomy (NCBI): domain Eukaryota; kingdom Viridiplantae; phylum Streptophyta; class Magnoliopsida; order Fabales; family Fabaceae; genus Sophora; species Sophora flavescens. The sequence goes on from CM061062.1 coordinate 3,613,875, forward strand.
TTTCCGAGCAACTGCTTATTCAGTACTTTTATGAGGGATTGCTATCAATGGACATAAACATTTTGGATACTGCTAGCGGGGGAGCACTTGTTGATAAGAATCCAGCTGCCGCCAAGTCATGGATTGAAAACATGTCACTCAACTCCCAACAGTTCACAACCAGAAACAATTCTGTCGAAACAAGGTGTGTGAATGAGGTCCATGTTTCTTCTTCCCACAAAGCCCTTGAAACCAGACTTGATGAGCTTACTTCTTTAGTGAAGCAGTTGGCAGTGGATAAAGCTCAAATAGCAAGGTTGTGTGGTATTTGTACTTCTCCTGAACACCTGACCGATACATGTCCCATTCTGAAAGATGAGTCGGTCACTGATTTGCCTCAAGCATATGCAGCCAATCTTTACAACCAAGGCAACAATCAGAACAGGTACAACATTCCTGACCTTTCCACTAATAAGTACCACCCCAACTGGAGAAACCATCCGAACCTTCGGTATGGAAACCCATCCACACACCAACAACAGCTGATGTCACCACCACAGAACTCTCCCCAAGTGACCACCTCTGCACCTTCCAGACCTTCACTAGAGGACCTTGTCAAGCAAATGGCTGCAAACAATCTCCAGTTTCAGCAGCGAACGGATTCTAGTATTCATACTTTGCAGACACAGATTGGACAGCTTGCCACTTCGATGAATGCCATGTAGCAAGCTCAAGGATCGAACCAACTACCTGCACAAACAGTAGTGAATCCTAATGCCCCAAATCCTAATGTGAGTGCGATTACTTTGAGATCCGGGAAGATTGCAGAACCAGCCCCTGAAAATAAAAAATTTGTTGAGGTAGAACCTGAACCTTATGTTGTTGTTGAGGTCGAGAAAGAGTATGTGCCACCAATTCCCTTCCGCAAAGAGTACTGAAAAATAAAAAGATTGACGAGGAAGACAAGGAGAGGGAGATTCTGGATGTGTTCAGAAAGGTGGCGGTAAACATTCCGCTTCTTGATGCGATTAAGCAGGTTCCGAAATACGCAAATTTTTTGAAGGATTTGTTCACACACAAGAGGAGGTTGAAGGGTAATGAGAGAGTCAATTTGGGGCGAAAGGTTTCAGCCATCATTCAACCTAAGCCTGCACCTGAAAAGGTTACTGGTCGCGCTGTAGCGCACGCGCCAAAAAGGACGAGCGGGTTTTAAAACTGTAGTTTAGGGCGACAACTCGGATGTCGTCTCTCAAGGACTCTTAAAGTGTTATTTTTCACAAAAATCAGTTTTTTTTTGGGGGGGGGGGGGGGGTGGTTTGGATTGGGAAGCAAATAAGTAACAAGCAAAACAGAGCAATTAAAAACAGGGCAGTTTAAAGAGATTATCAAATAGCAAACAACGATTAATCTACTGTTCTCGAATTCCCAACTATCCTTGGTTCATGTAATCCCAAGCCCTAAGCAGATTCTAATCCCCTTTCAGTTGTAGCAACAACTAACAACGTAATCGCTACTACGAATATATGTTCCTATTCCCGAAATAACAAACGGGGTTAAGCTCTCATGAACAAACGAACATGAATGAACACACGCGAAATAACAAACGCGATTAAGTATAGGAACATAACATCACTGAAACAAATCAATACAATACGACACACTCCTGAAATAACAAACAGAAATGTATAATATGGTATTGAAAAGGGAAAAGCAATTAAAATAGGGATTACAAAACCTCAAGTATATGGAATTCTCATACAGTAGATTAATCGTTGTTTGCTATTTGATAATCTCTTTAAACTGGCCTGTTTTTAATTGCTCTGTTTTGCTTGTTACTTATTTGCTTCCCAATCCACCCCCCCCCCCCCCCCAAAACTGATTTTTGTGAAAAATAACACTTTAAGAGTCCTTGAGAGACGACATCCGAGTTGTCGCCCTAAACTACAGTTTTAAAACTCGCTCGTCCTTTTTGGCGCGTGCGCGACAGCGCGACCAAAAATTGGCACCGTTGCCGGAGACAGATGGGGTATATAATACCTGCCTGCAGAAGCTTAGTCACCTCTTTCTTCACCACATCCAGAATCAGTGGATTAAGTCGCCTTTGGGCTTGTCTAACTGGCTTAGCCCCATCGTCCAATAAAATTCTGTGCATGCATCTGGAGGGGCTAATTCCTGGAATATCAGCCAATGTCCACCCAATAGCCTTCTTGTGCTTCTTCAGAACCTCCAATAGTTTGGCTTCCTGGTCAGAGTCAAGGCTGGAAGAAATGATGACAGGAAGTTTTTCATTTGTCTCCAGGTAAGCATACTTCAGGTTCTTTGGGAGTGGTTTGAGCTCTAGGGAGGGCGGCTGCTCAATGGATGGTACATTGGGAGTAGCCATGATGCCACGGACTTCTGCAGAACAGACAGCTTCACTCTCACTATCACTATCACCCTGCAAAGTTGAATCCAGAAACTCAGAACAAACAGCACATGGGTTAGTGTCAGTACAGTTAGTACAAGTATATACATCATCAAAACCAGAAATAAATGGAAAATCTGAAATAAAGTCCTCATGGGTATCCTCAATAAGCTCAGAAAACAACTCTAAGTGGAAAACAGAGTGATCCTCCAGTGGGTGTTTCATAGCATCAAAGATATTAAACTTGGCCACAATATCACCAAACTCCATAGACATGGTCCCATCATACACATCAATCTTAGTCTTGGCTGTCTTCATGAATGGTCTGCCCAAGATTATTGGTGATCTACTGGAATGTGTCTCTCCTGCTATGTTTAAGATGTAGAAGTCAGCAGGGAAGATCAAATCATCAACTTGCACTAGCACATCTTCTACCATTCCCATGGGTCGGGCACTGGTCCTGTTAGCCAACTGGATGGTGAGACCTGTATACTGCAAAGGCCCAAGATCAAGGTTGTTAAAGATGGAGGTAGGCATGACATTTATGGATGATCCCAAGTCCAGCATGCAATTTTCAATTTTCCTATCCCCAATAGTGCATGGGATAGTAAATGTGCCCGGATCCTTGCACTTCTGTGGTAGTGCTTGAGTAGGGGCTATAACAGCAACTCTTTCTGGTGCAGGCCTAGACTGGATAAGAGCTGAGACATTTCTTCCCAAGTCAACCCTCTCATTATTCTTCATCTTCCTCTTGTTGGTGCATAGATCCTTCAGAAATTTGGCATACTTGGGCACCTGCTTGATCACATCTAGAAGGGGAATATTTACAGCTACTTTTCTGAAAACATCAAGAATCTCCTTTTCCTTGTCTTCACCACCAACCTTCTTATTTTTCTGTAATCTGTGTGGGAATGGGATTGGTGGTCTGTACACTTTCTCAACTTCAACTTCAACAATAGGCTCAGGAGTTACCTCAACAGTTGTTTCATCTTTTTCAGAGGTGGCCTCAACAACTTTTCCAGATCTCAGAGATATGGCACTCACATTAGGGTTGGAGGCATTGGGATTTATCACTGGCTGTGCAGGCAGCTGGGTTGTTCCTTGACCTTGCTGTATGTTATTCATGGATGTGGCCAGCTGTCCAATCTGTGTCCTCAAATCTTGAATGCTAGCACTTGTTTCTTCTTTCAAACTGTGTGCTGTGAAGCCGCAACCTGTTCTGACATCTTGGAGGTTATTTGCAGCCATTTGCTTGATCATATCTTCTAATGAAGGTCCAGAAGGTGCAGAAGTGGTCACTGGAGGAGGATTCTGAGGTGCTGCCATTGGTTGTTGTTGGGATGGGTTCCCATACCGCAGATTAGGATGATTCCTCCAATTGGGATGGTACCTATTGGTAGAGAGGTCTGGAGTGCTGTACCGATTCTGACTGTTTCCTTGATTATATGGATTTACTGCATAAGCTTGGGACACTTCACTGACAAACTCTTCTCTCTGGATGGGGCATGGATCATATGGGTGCTCAGGAGAATTGCATATGCCACATAATTTTGCAGGCTGAACCCTGTCTATTGCCAATTGCCTTACAAAAGAAGTCAGCTCATCCAATCTATTCTCAAGGGCGGCCTGGTTGGAAGATGAACTATGGACCTCATGCACACCTCTTGTCTCAACTGAATTTCTTCTGGTAGTAAACTGCTGGGAATTCAATGACATATTCTCAATGAGTTGCTTGGCAGCAGCTGGGGTCTTATCAACTAGTGCTCCCCCACTAGCAGCATCCAAAAGATTCCTATCCATCGGCAGTAACCCTTCATAAAAGTACTGGATCAGGAGTTGTTCAGAAATTTGATGCTGGGGGCAACTGGATACCAAATGCTTGAACCTTTCCCAATATTCAGCTAGCGACTCATTCCCTTGCCTGATGCCACATATCTCTTTTCTTATTGATGCAACTCTTGAAGCAGGAAAATATCTTTCTAGGAAAACCCTCTTCAAATCATTCCAAGTGGTGATAGAGTTGGGCTCAAGATACAACAGCCAATCCTTTGCAGCTCCCTGGAGTGAAAACGGAAAAGCCTTCAACTTGATGCTATCCTCAGTGACTCCCTCTGATCTTGAGGTTGTGGAGCATACAACTTGGAATTCCTTCAAGTGCTTGTGTGGATCCTCACCTGCAGGACCATTAAACTTTGGCAACAAGTGAATGAAACCAGATTTTAGTTCAAAAGGAGTATCAGCAAGCTGTCTTAATGTCCTCTGGTCACCCATGTTTTCAAAAACAGTTTTGGAATTAGAATCACTACTAGTGCTAGCCCGAAATTCTCTACGGATTGTGTGCAGTGTTCTTTCAATTTCCGGGTCAAAATCACACAAGTCAGGGCAATTAGACCTAGTAGCCAGACCAATTCAAAACAAAAAAAGAAAATAAAAGAAAAAGAAAAGAAAGGAAAAAAATAATGAAAAAATAACAAATAAGAGTCCCCGGCAACGACGCCAATTTTTGGTCGCGCTGTCGCGCACGCGCCAAAAAGGACGAGCGGGTTTTAAAACTGTAGTTTAGGGCGACAACTCAGATGTCGTCTCACAAGGACTCTTAAAGTGTTATTTTTCACAAAAATCAGTTTTTTTTTTTGGGGGGGGGGGGGGGGGTTGGATTGGGAAGCAAATAAGTAACAAACAAAACAGAGCAATTAAAAACAGGGCAGTTTAAAGAGATTATCAAATAGAAAACAACGATTAATCTACTGTTCTCGAATTCCCAACTATCCTTGGTTCATGTAATCCCAAGCCCTAAGCAGATTCTAATCCCCTTTCAGTTGTAGTAACAACTAACAACGTAATCGCTACTACGGATATATGTTCCTATTCCCAAAATAACAAACGGGGTTATGCTCTCATGAACAAACGAACATGAATGAACACACGCGAAATAACAAACGTGATTAAGTATAGGAACATAACATCACTGAAACAAATCAATACAATACGACACACTCCTGAAATAACAAACAGAAATGTATAATATGGTATTGAAAAGGGAAAAGCAATTAAAATAGGGATTACAAAACCTCAAGTATATGGAATTCTCATACAGTAGATTAATCTAAGAATTTAGTTCTCCATAACAATAACGAAATACACAGAAAAATATGTAAAACTGTGGAGAAGCAAAAGTTGTTCATAATCTGCCCAGTCAGGAATTTTTGCCATCTCGCGACGCGAATCTTGTGAACAGTCTGCAACCTTTGGTATTCTCGTAAGGCGAACAAACCTTCGTGAGGCGAGGAACTGAAGAGTCTTCTTATTACGCCCGTTATGAATATCAGGGGCCAACCGTGATGCTTTCTGACTTCCAGACTCGCGAGGCGAATGGATGCTCGCGAGGCGAGACTCTTCAACTTCAAAACTGCCACAGCCGTGACCTTCAACACGGGTAAACCGTGATAGTCTCTGACTTTCAGGGCTGGGTGACTCGCGGGGCGAGATCTTCTTCGCGGGGTGACCCAGAGACCTTGCATTTTCTTGGAACAGACAGCCTTCGGGGTTGCGAGGCGAAGAGCTATTCGCGGGGCGAATCCCTTGCTTCTTTATTCTCTTGACTTCCAACTTAACCTGAAAACAAAGACACGGCTATAAGTGTATTATTCGACTCAAAACTGGCTAAATTAACCTAAAACTACTTTAGAGACTCAAAACCTTGCTTGAGGACAATCTAATCTAATTTGGGTGAAAATAGGATATAATTTGCACAAAACCCTGGTCATACTAGCCATAAAACTAGATGAGCCAGAGGTTGATCAAAATACCCCAAACTTAAACTTTGCGTGTCCCCAAGCAAACTAAGACTCAAAAATCAAAAAGACTCAAGACCTGGCAAGCTTAAAAGATTCAATCAACCTTGCACAAATTCAAGCAATACATCAAAACAGTTTTCTTCAATGTCCCCCCTTTCAAGCAAAGCAATCTATGCAAAATCAATCAAAATCCATCAAACTTGCCAACAAAAGACTCAACACAACTCCTGAGCTTCTCAAATTATTCAGGAGCTTTATTCAAAGAACAAAACAAAAACTACAACTAGTTCCCTCCCCCACACTTAAAACATGCATTGTCCCCAATGAACAACATAACAATAAAATCAGAGTGAGGGAAAGGAAAGGGAACTCCCTGATCAAGTATCAGTGTAGGTGGGAGCTTCCAAGGAGAGCTCCTCAACATTAACATCCACAGGAACACCAGCATCCACACCATGGAATGGCTTCATCCTCTGCCCGTTAACCTTGAATGGCTTGTGGGTACCTGCACGTGTAATCTCTACTGCACCATAAGGAAAAACGTTAGTCACAACAAAGGGGCCATCCCATTTGGACCTAAGTTTCCCAGCCATCAATTTCAGGCGGGAGTTAAACAATAAGACTAGCTGGCCCACAGAAAATTCTTTTCTAACAATCATCCTATCATGAAAAAGTTTTGTTTTTTCTTTATAAATCCTGGAGCTTTCATAGGCTTCTAGCCTAAGCTCCTCAAGTTGCTGCAACTGCAGTTTTCTTTCAACACCAGCTTCCTTCATGTCCAAGTTACAGCTCTTGACTGCCCAATATGCACGGTGCTCAACTTCCACCGGGAGGTGACATGCCTTACCAAATACAAGCCGGAAGGGGGACATTCCTATAGGTGTCTTGAAAGCAGTCCTCTGGGCCCACAGTGCGTCTTCCAGACGGCGGCTCCATTCCTTTCTATTCGGCTGCACCATCTTCTCTAGAATTTGCTTGATCTCCCTGTTGGATATTTCAGCCTGGCCATTGGTCTGGGGATGGTAAGCAGTGGAAACTCTATGTACAACCCCATATTTCCTGAGTAAGGCCTCCATGGTTCTGTTGCAGAAGTGAGTGCCCTGGTCACTGATGATGGCCTTAGGTATGCCAAACCTGCAAAAAATGTTGGACCTAACAAATTTGGAAACAACTTTAGCATCGTTAGTCCTAGTGGGGATTGCTTCCACCCACTTTGAAACATAGTCTACAGCCAAAAGAATATATACAAAACCAAAAGAAGGGGGAAAAGGACCCATGAAATCAATCCCCCACACATCAAAAACCTCACAAAAGAGCATAGGCTGCTGAGGCATCTCACTCCTACGAGTGATGGCAGGGCCTGTTGTTTGACATTCTTTACAATTCTTGAAGACCTCATAGGCATCTCTAAAAATTGTGGGCCAGTAGAACCCAGAATCCAGGACTTTTCTTGCCGTCCTCTGCGGTCCAAAATGTCCTCCAACTTGAGAGGCATGTGAGAAGTGCAGGATGGACTCTGTCTCATGATCGGGGACACACCTCCGAATAACCTGATCACTGCAAAACTTCCACAGGTAGGGATCATCCCACACATAGTACTTTGCATCGCTTATGAGCTTGTGGAATTTGGATCTACTTGTACCTGCAGGAACAACACCAGCAACCAGAAAGTTAACTATGTCAGCAAACCAGGGGGTTACCCCATACAGATGTAGGAGTCTCTCATCAGGGAAGTCATCTTGGATGGGAGAAGGATCCTCATCCCTAGCTATTCGGCTCAAGTGATCTGCTACCAAATTTTCAGCTCCACTCTTGTCTTTGATCTCTACATTGAATTCTTGGAGCAAAAGCATCCACCGGTTCAGTCTTGGCTTAGCTTCTGGTTTTTGTAACAGGTACTTCAGAGCTGCATGGTCAGTGAAAACAATAACCCTAGAACCTAGCAAATATGACCTAAACTTATCAAGTGCAAATACAACAGCTAGCAGTTCTTTCTCAGTGGTGGTGTAATTTGATTGTGCAGCATCTAATGTCCTAGAAGCATAATGAATTACATGGGCAACCTTTCCCACCCTTTGTGCCAGAACTGCTCCTACAGCAAAATTGGAAGCATCACACATTAGTTCAAAAGGGAGTGTCCAGTCTGGGGGCTGGATGATGGGGGTAGATGTCAATGCTTTTTTCAGATAGTCAAATGACTCCTTGCAATGGTCATCAAAATGAAACAGGGCATCATTCTTCAGCAGGTTTGACAATGGCAGAGCTATCTTGCTGAAGTCCTTTATAAAGCGCCTGTAGAAACCTGCATGTCCAAGAAAAGAACGGATCTCGCGTACGCAAGATGGGTAAGGCAATGAAGAAATCACATCAATTTTTGCAGGATCTACTGAAATACCCTCTTTAGAAATTACATGACCGAAAACTATCCCCTGTTCCACCATAAAGTGACATTTCTCATAGTTCAAAATCAAATCAGTCTCAATACATCTTTCTAAAACTAGACTCAAACTATGCAGACATGCATCAAATGAGGAGCCATATATAGTGAAGTCATCCATGAACACCTCTATGCAATTTTCAATAAACTCAGAAAATGCTAAGCATGCATCTTTGAAAGGTGCCAGGAGCATTACAAAGGCCAAATGGCATCCTCCTATAGGCAAACGTACCGAAGGGGCACGTAAAAGTGGTCTTTTCCTGATCCTCAGGGGCAATATGGATCTGGAAATACCCGGAAAAGCCATCAAGAAAGCAATAATGGGATTTATCGGCCAGCCGATCTAGCATTTGATCTATGAAGGGCAAAGGAAAGTGATCCTTTCTGGTGGCCTGGTTCAACTTCCTATAATCTATACAGACTCACCAGCTATTCTGGACTCTAGTAGGTACAAGCTCATTATTATCATTCCTAACTACTGTTAGACCGGACTTCTTTGGTACAACTTGCACCGGACTTACCCAAGTACTATCAGAGATGGGGTATATAATACCTGCCTGCAGAAGCTTAGTCACCTCTTTCTTCACCACATCCAGAATCAGTGGATTAAGTCGCCTTTGGGCCTGTCTAACTGGCTTAGCCCCATCCTCTAACTGTCTAACTAGACTCAAACTATGCAGACATGCATCAAATGAGGAGCCATATACAGTGAAGTCATCCATGAACACCTTTATGCAATTTTCAATAAACTCAGAAAATACTAAGCATGCATCTTTGAAAGGTGCCAGGAGCATTACAAAGGCCAAATGGCATCCTCCTATAGGCAAACGTACCGAAGGGGCACGTAAAAGTGGTCTTTTCCTGATCCTCAGGGGCAATATGGATCTGGAAATACCCGGAAAAGCCATCAAGAAAGCAATAATGGGATTTACCGGCCAGCCGATCTAGCATTTGATCTATGAAGGGCAAAGGAAAGTGATCCTTTCTGGTGGCCTGGTTCAACTTCCTATAATCTATATAGACTCGCCAGCTATTCTGGACTCTAGTAGGTACAAGCTCATTATTATCATTCCTAACTACTGTTAGACCGGACTTCTTTGGTACAACTTGCACCGGACTTACCCAAGTACTATCAGAGATGGGGTATATAATACCTGCCTGCAGAAGCTTAGTCACCTCTTTCTTCACCACATCCAGAATCAGTGGATTAAGTCACCTTTGGGCCTGTCTAACTGGCTTAGCCCCATCCTCCAATAAAATTCTGTGCATGCATCTGGAGGGGCTAATTCCTGGAATATCAGTCAATGTCCACCCAATAGCCTTCTTGTGCTTCTTCAGAACCTCCAATAATTTGGCTTCCTGGTCAGAGTCAAGGCTGGAAGAAATGATGACAGGAAGTTTTTCATTTGTCTCCAGGTAAGCATACTTCAGGTTCTTTGGGAGTGGTTTGAGCTCTAGGGAGGGCGGCTGCTCAATGGATGGTACATTGGGAGTAGCCATGATGCCACGGACTTCGCAGAAGCAGCATGCCTTCACTCTCACTATCACTATCACCCTACAAAGTTGAATCCAGAAACTCAGAACAAACAGCACATGGGTTAGTGTCAGTACAGTTAGTACAAGTATATACATCATCAAAACCAGAAATAAATGGAAAATCTGAAATAAAGTCCTCATGGGTATCCTCAATAAGCTCAGAAAGCAACTCTAAGTGGTAAACAGAGTGCTCCTCCAGTGGGTGTTTCATAGCATCAAAGATATTAAACTTGGCCACAATATCACCAAACTCCATAGACATGGTCCCATCATACACATCAATCTTAGTCTTGGCTGTCTTCATGAATGGTCTGCCCAAGATTATTGGTGATCTACTGGAATGTGTCTCTCCTGCTATGTCTAAGATGTAGAAGTCAGCAGGGAAGATCAAATCATCAACTTGCACTAGCACATCTTCTACCATTCCCATGGGTCGGGCATTGGTCCTGTTAGCCAACTGGATGGTGAGACCTGTATACTGCAAAGGCCCAAGATCAAGGTTGTTAAAGATGGAGGTAGGCATGACATTTATGGATGATCCCAAGTCCAGCATGCAATTTTCAAATTTCCTATCCCCAATAGTGCATGGGATAGTAAATGTGCCCGGATCCTTGCACTTCTGTGGTAGTGCCTGAGTAGGGCTATAACAAAGAACTCTTTCTCGGTGCAGGCCTAGACTGGATAAGAGTCGAGACATTTCTTCCCAAGTCATCCCTCTCATTATTCTTCATCTTCCTCTTGTTGGTGCATAGATCCTTCAGAAATTTGGCATACTTGGGCACCGCTTGATCACATCTAGAAGGGAATATTTACGCCTACTTTTCTCGAAAAACATCAAGAATCTCCTTTTCCTTGTCTTCACCACCAACCTTCTTATTTTTCCCGTAATCTGTGTGGGAATGGGATTGGTGGTCTGTACACTTTCTCAACTTCAACTTCAACAATAGGCTCGGGAGTTACCTCAACAGCTTGTTTCATCTTTTTCGAGAGGTGGCCTCAACAACTTTTCCAGATCTCCGAGATATGGCACTCACATTAGGGTTGGAGGCATTGGGATTTATCATCGGCTGTGCAGGCAGCACTGGGTTGTTCCTTGACCTTGCTGTATGTTATTCATGGATGTGGCGACTGTCCAATCTGTGACCTCAAATCTTGAATGCTAGCACTTGTTTGCTGCTGAAACCGCTTCGTGAAGCTGCAACCTGCTGCTAAAACTGGAGGTTATTTGCAGCCATTTGCTTGATCATATCTTCTAATGAAGGTCCAGAAGGTGCAGAAGTGGTCACTGGAGGAGGATTCTGAGGTGCTGCCATTGGTTGTTGTTGGGATGGGTTCCCATACCGCAGATTAGGATGATTCCTCCAATTGGGATGGTACCTATTGGTAGAGAGGTCTGGAGTGCTGTACCGATTCTGACTGTTTCCTTGATTATATGGATTTACTGCATAAGCTTGGGACACTTCACTGACAAACTCTTCTCTCTGGATGGGGCATGGATCATATGGGTGCTCAGGAGAATTGCATAAGCCACATAATTTTGCAGGCTGAACCCTGTCTATTGCCAATTGCCTTACAAAAGAAGTCAGCTCATCCAATCTATTCTCAAGGGCGGCCTGGTTGGAAGATGAACTATGGACCTCATGCACACCTCTTGTCTCAACTGAATTTCTTCTGGTAGTAAACTGCTGGGAATTCAATGACATATTCTCATTGAGTTGCTTGGCAGCAGCTGGGGTCTTATCAACTAGTGCTCCCCCACTCCAGCATCCAAAAGATTCCTATCCATCGGCAGTAACCCTTCATAAAAGTACTGGATCAGGAGTTGTTCAGAAATTTGATGCTGGGGGCAACTGGATACCAAATGCTTGAACCTTTCCCAATATTTAGCTAGCGACTCATTCCCTTGCCTGATGCCACATATCTCTTTTCTTATTGATGCAGCTCTTGAAGCAGGAAAATATCTTTCTAGGAAAACCCTCTTCAAATCATTCCAAGTGGTGATAGAGTTGGGCTCAAGATACAACAGCCAATCCTTTGCAGCTCCCTGGAGTGAAAACGGAAAAGCCTTCAACTTGATGCTATCCTCAGTGACTCCCTCTGATCTTGAGGTTGTGGAGTATACAACTTGGAATTCCTTCAAGTGCTTGTGTGGATCCTCACCTGCAAGACCATTAAACTTTGGCAACAAGTGAATGAAACCAGATTTTAGTTCAAAAGGAGTATCAGCACCGGGATATGAAATACACAATCCATTGTAATTTACATCAGGGGTAGCAAGCTGTCTTAATGTCCTCTGGTCACCCATGTTTTCAAAAACAGTTTTGGAATTAGAATCACTACTAGTGCTAGCCCGAAATTCTCTACGGAGTGTGTGCAGTGTTCTTTCAATTTCCGGGTCAAAATCACACAAGTCAGGGCAATTAGACCTAGTAGCCAGACCAATTCAAAACAAAAACAGAAAATAAAAGAAAAAGAAAAGAAAGGAAAAAAATAATGAAAAAATAACAAATAAGAGTCCTCGGCAACGGCGCCAATTTTTGGTCGCGCTGTCGTGCACGCGCCAAAAAGGACGAGCGGGTTTTAAAACCGTAGTTTAGGGCGACAAATCAGATGTCGTCTCTCAAGGACTCTTAAAGTGTTATTTTTCACAAAAATCAGTTTGGGGGGGGGGGGGGGGGTTGGATTGGGAAGCAAATAAGTAACAAGCAAAACAGAGCAATTAAAAACAGGGCAGTTTAAAGAGATTATCAAATAGCAAACAACGATTAATCTATCGTTCTCGATTCCCAACTATCCTTGGTTCATGTAATCCCAAGCCCTAAGCAGATTCTAATCCCCTTTCAGTTGTAGCAACAACTAACAACGTAATCGCTACTACGGATATATGTTCCTATTCCCGAAATAACAAACGGGGTTAAGCTCTCATGAACAAACGAACATGAATGAACACACGCGAAATAACAAACGCGATTAAGTATAGGAACATAACATCACTGAAACAAATCAATACAATACTACACACTCCTGAAATAACAAACAGAAATGTATAATATGGTATTGAAAAGGGAAAAGCAATTAAAATAGGGATTACAAAACCTCAAGTATATGGAATTCTCATACAGTAGATTATTCTAAGAATTTAGTTCTCCATAACAATAACGAAATACACAGAAAAATATGTAAAACTGTGGAGAAGCAAAAGTTGTTCATAATCCGCCTGCATGCCTATTTATAACATTCAGGAATTTTTGCCATCTCGCGAGGCGAAGCCTCTCTCGCGACGCGAATCTTGTGAACAGTCTGCAACCTTTGGTATTCTCGCGAGGCGAACAAACCTTCGCGAGGCGAGGAACTGAAGAGTCTTCTTATTACGCCCGTTATGAATATCAGGGGCCAACCGTGATGCTTTCTGACTTCCAGACTCGCGAGGTGAATGGATGCTCGCGAGGCGAGACTCTTCAACTTCAAAACTGCCACAGCCGTGACCTTCAACACGGGTAAACCGTGATAGTCTCTGACTTTCAGGGCTGGGTGACTCGCGGGGCGAGATCTTCTTCGCGGGGCGATCCAGAGACCTTACATTTTCTTGGAACAGACAGCCTTCGGGGTCGCGAGGCGAAGAGCTATTCGCGGGGCGAATCCCCTGCTTCTTTATTCTCTTGACTTCCAACTTAACCTGAAAACAAAGACACAGCTATAAGTGTATTATTTGACTCAAAACTGGCTAAATTAACCTAAAACTACTTTAGAGACTCAAAACCTTGCTTGAGGACAATCTAATCTAATTTGGGTGAAAATAGGATATAATTTGCACAAAACCCTAGTCATACTAGCCATAAAACTAGATGAGCCAGAGGCTGATCAGTTACCGTTTCAGCCCTCACTCAGGCAATGCCACAGAAATGCAAGGATCCGGGAACTTTTGCTATTCCATGAACCATTGGGGATACTAAATTCGACAATTGCATGTTGGATTTAGGAGCTTCTATTAATGTCATGCCTACTTCTATTTTCAACAATCTTGATCTTGGTCCTTTGGAGCATACAAGTCTTACTATTCAGCTGGCAAACAGGACCAATGCTCGCCCCATTGGAGTAGTAGAAGATGTGCTTGTTCAAGTCAATGACTTGATTTTCCCTGCTGATTTTTACATCCTGGACATGGCACGGGAAACGAATTCAAGAAGATCACCAATCATTCCGGGCAGACCGTTTATGAAAACGTCGAAGACAAATATTGATGTTGACGATGGAACCTTGTCCATGGAATTTGGTGACACTGTTGCGAAATTCAACATTTTTGATGCTATGAAGCATCCCTTGGAAGAGCACTCTGTTTTTCAAATAAAGTTGCTCTCTGAAATTGTTGATGACACTTATTATGATTTGGTTGCAGCTGCTGATTTTCCATCTGTTTCTGGTTTTGTTGATGTTTACTCATGTGCTGATTGCACTAACACTGACCCTTGTGCTGTTTGTGCTGAGATTGATGATGCCTTGCAGGGTGACAGTGTAAGTGAAGCTGTTTGTTCAACTGAAGTTCTTGACAGCACGGCTGCCCCAAACATACCATCTATTGAGTAGCCACCCTCCTTAGAGCTCAAGCCACTTCCTGAAAATCTGAAATATGCTTATTTAGAGAGGAATGAAAAACTTCCGGTTATAATTTCCTCTAACCTTGATTTTGACCAGGAAGCTAAGCTCTTGCAGGTTTTGAAGAAGCATAAGAAGGCGATTGGGTGGACCTTGACCGACATACCAGGTATTATCCCATCCAGGTGTATGCATAGGATTCTATTGGAGGATGGGGCTAAAACAGTTAGCCATCCCCAAAGGCGGCTTAACCCCTTGATTCTTGATGTTGTGAAGAAGGAGGTAACAAAACTATTGCATGCGGGTATCATATATCCTATCTCTGACAGTAATTGGGTGAGTCCAGTGTAAGTTGTACCTAAGAAATCTGGACTCACAGTGGTAAAAAATGAAAACAATGAACTTGTCCCCACTAGAGTTCAGAATAGTTGGAGAGTTTGCATTGATTACAGGAGATTGAACCAGGCTACTAGAAAGGATCACTTTTCTCTGCCGTTCATCGATCAGATGCTTGAACGGCTAGATGGTAAATCACACTATTGTTTTCTTGATGGTTTCTCAGGTTATTTTCAGATCCACATTGACCCGAGGATCAAGAAAAGACAACCTTCACGTGCCCTTTCGGTGCTTTTGCTTACAGGAGGATGCCATTTGGTCTTTGCAATGCTCCTAGCACATTCCAGAGATGCATGATTAGTATTTTCACTGAATATATCGAGAATTGCATGGAAGTGTTTATGGATGATTTCACTGTTTATGGCTCTTCATTTGATGCATGCTTGAATAGTTTGAATCTGGTTTTGGAGAGATGCATTGAAACTGACCTTGTTTTGAATTATGAAAAATGTCATTTTATGGTTGAACAGGGGATTGTTTTGGGGCATATCATTTATGAAAAAGGTATTTCAGTAGATCCTGCTAAGATTGAGGTGATTTCAACACTGCCTTACCCATCTTGCGTTCGCGAGATTCGCTCTTTTCTTGGTCATGCAGGTTTTTATAGGCGTTTTATCAAGGATTTCAGCAAGATAGCTTTCCCTCTGTCAAACTTGTTGAAGAATGATGCCATTTTAAATTTTGATGACAACTGCAAAAAGGCGTTCGATTTCTTGAAGAAAGCATTGACCTCTACTCCCATCATCCAGCCTCATGACTGGACCCTCCCTTTTGAGAATATGTGTGATGCCTCTAACTATGCCGTGGGGGAGGTCCTTGCACAAAGGGTGGGCAAGGCTGCCCATGTGATTTATTATGCTTCTAGAACTTTGGATGTTGCACAGGCTAATTACACCACCACTGAAAAGGAACTTCTAGCTATTGTTTTTGCTCTTGATAAATTTAGATAATATTTTCTAGGTTCCAAGGTTGTTGTTTTCACTGACCATGCAGCTTTAAAGTACTTGTTGAAGAAACCAGAAGCAAAACCGAGATTGATTCGGTGGATGTTGTTGCTCCAAGAGTTTCGTGTGGAGATTAAAGATAAGAGTGGAGCTGAGAATTTAGTGGCTGATCACTTGAGCAGAATAGAGAGGAATGAAGATCCTTCTCCCATTCAGGATGACTTTCCTGATGATCAGCTTTTGCAGTTACATGGGGTAACTCCTTGGTTTGCTGATATTGTTAATTATCTTGTTGCTGGTGTTTTTCCGACAGGTGCAACTAGGTCACAAATTCACAAACTCAAGAGCGATGCCAAATATTATGTTTGGGATGATCCATATCTTTGGAAATTTGGTAGTGATCAGGTAATTAGGAGATGTGTCCCCGATTATGAGATTGAATCTATTTTGCATTTTTCTCATGCTTCTCAAGTAGGGGGACATTTTGGGCCACAGAGGAGAGCAAGAAAAATCATAGATTCAGGTTTTTATTGGCCCACCATTTTTAAAGATGCTTATGAGATTTATCGCACTTGTAAAGAGTGTCAGACAACAGGTACAGCCATCACTCGTAAGAGTGAAATGCCTCATCAACCTATGCTTTTCTGTGAGATGTTTGATGTGTGGGGAATTGACTTTATGGGTCATTTCCCTGCATCTTTTGGTTTTCTTTATATTCTACTTGCTGTTGATTATGTTTCAAAGTGGGTGGAAGTTGTCCCCACTAGGACTAATGATTCTAAAGTTGTTGCAAATTTTGTCAGGTCCAATATTTTCTGCAGGTTCGAAATACCTCGTGCTATCATAAGTGACCAAGACACTCATTTCTGTAACCGCACCATGGAAGCTTTACTCCGAAAGTATGGAGTTGTGCACAGGGTCTCCACTGCATATCATCCCCAAACTAATGGGAAAGCTGAGATCTCAAACAGAATTAGGAGAGCATGGATTAGGAAAAACCAAAAATCTGGAAAAACCATGTTAACCCAATCTTAGGATTAGGAGAGCATGGATGCTTAGCAAGACAAGGGTTGTAAGAAACTAAGTTTGGGGTGGCTACAAGGTTTGATATGTCATTCTGGGTTGAGAAAAAGAAAAATAAAGGTTAGAGCCGAAGGCAAAGGAAAAATAAAAAGAAAAGAAAAGAACAAAATGTCAAAAAAAGGGTATTAGAAGAAAAAGGCTATAGTCACCCAAGGCAAAAAGAAAAATGGAAAAAGGAATTTGAGTGGAAGTTCAATGTGTCAAAATGCTCATGCTCTCTTAGTTCCTAGGGACTTAAGCCTAGTACCTTTGAACATCCTACCTTTAGCCAGGCCCCATTGCAACCTTTAAAAGACCTTTTGATGTTGCATGCATGTTTTCGTGGGAACTTTGTTTGAGACAAAAATCAAATTCATGGGAAGTGCTCTTGAAATGTGAAATTGAGTGAAAAGTTGATAGCCTAGACAAATTGAGCGATTGAGTGAAATATCAAATGCCCTTGTGAGAAAGGCAATTGTTTGAAATTGGTGATCTCCCTTTTGTGTGTAACTTGTATCCTCAACCCAGATTACTGATTGCATGAATGATGGAATTCTCAATTGTTTAAAGTAAATGAATATGGGGATTACATTTTTGCAAGGGGGGAAAACATAGAAGAAAAATTGTTTTGTTGAAATTGCATGAAATTTGTGCGAAATTGGTTGAATCCTTTAAGCTTGCCAAGTTTGAGTCTTTTTGAGTTTTAGTTTGCTTGGGGACAAGCAAAGTTTAAGTTTGGGGTATTTTGATAAGCCTCTAGCTCGATTAGTTTTATAACTAGTAAGACCATGGCTTTTATACTAATTACTCGAGTTTAACCATGTTTTCGCCCGAATTTGGATTTAATTGTCCTTAAGCAACATTTTGAGTCTCTTAAGTAGTTTTAGGATATTTTAGTTAATTTTGAGTCAAATAACACTACAAAAAAAGGTCATTTAGCGACCGAAAATAGCGACCGAATTTTTAGGTTGCTATTTGCGACCGAAATAGCGACCGATTGTAGGATCTACATGAAACACTGGTTAGAGTTGATTCTGCGATCGTAATAGCGACCGAAATAGAGCGTAGCAGAGATATCGGTCGCTAATTCGGTCGCTAAACAAAGGAGAGTAAAAGTCAGAAATTTATGAATTGTTAGCGACCGAAATGGCGACCGAATTAAATGCGACGGTCAAAATGTGTTTATATTAGCGACCGATTTATATATCCGTCGCTAAATTTATGAATTCACACTTTAAACTGTATTTATATTTGCGACCGATATTAATTCGGTCGCTAAAAGGCGCTTTAAAAAAATAAAATTGCGCGTGTTAGCGACCGAAAATTTAAATCGGTCGCTAAAATTACAAATTCAAATTAAAACTAACCAAATTAGCGACCGATATAGCGACCGAATAATTCGGTCGCTAAAACTGAAACCCCTAAATCGCGAGCCCTTCCCCTTTCTTCCCCATTTCTCTCATTCCTTCTCTTTTCTTCTCTCTCCCTTGCACGCTCTGCTCCTCCCTGCCACCACGCGACGTCTGTGCTCCGGTCACCGCCAGGCCACGCACCTCCGGTGAGTGATTCCACCTTCCCTCTCTCTCTCTCTCTCTCTCTCTCTCTCTTTCTGATGTCTCTCTGTCTCTGTCTCTGTAGCGCACCTGAGCCGCCTCCCTTGAGCCACCACTGTCCGCAGCTCCGGTGACACCACCACCACCAAGGGTAAGCTACCTTGTCTTCTCTCCTCTTCCCTCTCTCTCTCTCTCTCTCTCTCTCTCTCTCTCTCTCTCTCTTTCTGATGTCTCTCTGTCTCTGTCTCTGTAGCGCACCTGAGCCGCCTCCCTTGAGCCACCACTGTCCGCAGCTCCGGTGACACCACCACCACCAAGGGTAAGCTACCTTGTCTTCTCTCCTCTTCTCTCATTCTCTGTTTCTATAACAGAATGGATATTTGGTAGCAAGGGTAAGGGAGATTCAGCTAAGGAGATTCTGGGGGGAATGGCCATGTAAACTAGATATCAAGATGGAAAAGTACCAAATCAATCTACTTGCTTAAATTATTCCAGTCCACATGCCAGAAAACTACTTAAGAACTCGGCTTTAACTTTTCTCAAAGTCTCTCACAGAATCTCCTGGCCTCATTACATATTCTCAAAAATCAGAATCAAGAACAAGAACAGGGAGAAGTGATATGAAGATATTGTTCAAGAAGTCTTTGGCCTTTTTTTATATGGTTTCTATAAGTTGTCTATAAAATGTTTATCTTGCTGATCACTTTAGCACTTGATGAATGAGTATCTATTGATACGGTTTATATATAGCCTTCTACTTCTATTATCTGTGTCTGATGACAAGTGCTTTTGTGTTTTATCACTTACATACACTCAAATTTATTATGCATTAGTTGTTATTCATTTGAATGTCATTAGTAGAATTTCCAATTGAATAATGCAAATTTGCATGCAGTTGACACATGCATTGCCAGTGGAATGCATGGTTTTAACTAAAACAGAATCAGATACTAATACACTTTTTAAATTGTTTTCATAGTGATTTAGCATGGTATATGCCTTGCAATTATAGTTCCTAGCTGTATGGCCAGATCAATCATACATAAACCTAAAGTAATTTATTTATTGGCCAACAAGGGACCATTTTCTGTTTGTTAGAGTATCACATATATCATATAGGTCTAAATGTATGGCTGTATCCTTAGAGCATCCATTTATTAGTAAAAATTCTACTCCTGCATGGATAAGAACAAGTGTACAGAAAATTAAAAGGCTGGTTATATAAGGAATGAAAAATGGACTGACTCTATGCACAAGAATCCGCTACATTAACCATGGTACAAGTCAAGGGCAAGGGAAGTGGTCCTATGTTGTAGTACTATATTTATTAACCGAATGTAAGTATAAAAGCAAGGACAGTTCTGGCTTTCCTTTTATCATTTAGTCCCTCTTGCTTAGGATTCCAGAAGGTGGGGCCTGTGTTTTTGTGCTAAGCATGAAAAGTTCAGGGTACATCTTCCTTCTTAAAGGGTGGGGGCTGAATAAGTACCAAACTTATTGAAGGAGACAAAACATAATGTATTCTTATTCTATTCTTTACCTCCAAAACAGTCCAACGCGAAGCATCTTCCTACAATTTTATTTTTAACCTTCTCTTGTATGCCATTGTGCTCTAGTCAATAGAATTTTTGTTCTAAGTTCTCCTTATACAAACAACTAAGACATTCCCTCATGTCTTTGTCTGCATACTTTACCATACATAACATTCAACCCCACGTACTAGGGTGCTAGAGAACTATGCCTATTGTACATTGAGGACTAATAAAATGACACTAAGAAGCTGTGGAACTACAGATTTTTTAGGCTTCTAACTTTTAAGAATTTTCCTCTAGAACAAAGATAAAGGATGGCTAGATGGGCTTTGGCACTTCCAAGTCGAGAGGGATATCAGATTCTCAGAACAAAGTCATAATATATATATCCACTTTCAAATTTCAGAATATGATTTCCACTTTTACCTGACAAATGAATAAGAATGCATATTGGATTAAAATTTGAAGGATCAATTCTGGAACCTAATGCAGTTAGGAAATTGATATTGGCACATCACTTTAATTTTATCATATAAATTTTTTGCGTACATTATTATATAAATTATGTGCAATTCATGCACAGGAAACTTATAACATGTGAGGGGATAAAGGTTATCTAAGGAAAAAAGTGTGGTAATATTATTTCCAAAGTTGTATAGCATAGGAACTCAAATGGACAACACTATCTGAGAATGGAAAGTGAAAGTAAGAAACATGGCCCACAAGTGAACAAAAGTAGGAAGGAATAATATCTATTTTTCAGGTCACTGCGTACAAGGGATTAAGTTTGGTTTTCTATTGGTTCAAGAGTAAGTTTAAAAGGCTTGCTCTATATTCCTACCCTTCAATTTAAATTGGTGTATTGGATTGAGATTTTAAAAGATTATTTTGGTATAAAAGAATCTTGTGGATTTTAAAAGACTATGACACGGACTCGGCAAGTGTACCGGTTCGTTGCAAGTAATAAAACGGTAAGACCGGATATCGTTCTCAGGGATCGTGGACAATTACCACTTCGCAAATTTGACTACTATCTAGGCGATCGAATTTTGGAGTGAAGGTTGTTCTAACATCTAACAAACAAACAAGAAGAAAATGTTTTTGTTCTTTTTGGATTTTTTTTCAAACAGTTAATGTGAAAACAGAAAGATGAATAACAATGAGATAGAATTGCTAGGGTTAAACTAAGCTAATCCTCCCTTGATTGTTATGAAATGATAACTAACACAGTTCCTAATTCTATTATGACAATCAAGTCTTTTCTGAGATACTCAAGCCTAATTCCTTAGGTGCATTGAGCCTAAAACCCCAAGTTAAACCCTAATTCCTTAGGTGGATTAACCTGAGATTTTGCATTAAGTAAAGACTTATAAGATTGCAAGCACCTCAAGACCTATTCGTAGGCTCATGAACTACTCGGCATTTGATTCATGAGCAAGCTCTAACACCAACCTTCCAGTCATCTATTAAAGCAACTAATCATTCCTAGGGTGATCAAGCCTAAGAAAGCATTAAGCATGGAATCAAACACTCATAAAGAACAAGGAAACTGCATTATAATCAAGTCATTTTACAACCAAGTTCAGATAGCAATAGTCTAACCCCAACAAAGGGGAGTTTAGCTACACATAATTGAAGATAAAACAAAAGAAATAATTACAGAGATGGACAAAGGAGAGAGTTCCATGGAATGATGCACAGCAGCCACAGCAGCAGAGGATTTTCCTTAGGGTTTTCTCTCTATCTCCTTTCTGTTCTGCCCAGAGTTTACTTTATAACTCGTGGCCGGTCACGGCCGTGACAGCCATCACGGCCAGGCCGTGATGGTTTCTGACTTGGGCGCCTCTTCATTTACTAATTCATCACGGCCGTGATAGCCATCACGGCTAGGCCGTGATCGTTTCTGACTTTCCCAACTAACAGGTCACGGCCGTGATAGCCATCACGGCTAGGCCGTGATAGCTTCTGACTTTTGGCTCAATTCTTTCTTCAGCTACTGCTCCCTCACGGCCGTGAGGGCCATCACGGCTAGGCCGTGATACTCTCTGCTTGGCTCAATTTCTTATCTTTTAAAGCTCTAAGTCATCCAAGCTTCATACTTGCTAATTCTTGGGCATTTAATCATGAATATCTGCAAAACAACACACAATACCACCTTATCCGTTCCAAAGGAAAAACTAAACAAAATAAACACTAAAATGGCCTAACTATATGCAAATGCATGCAGAAATGTACATGGAAAATGAGGTGAAATCACACTCATCAGACTACATAGGAATCTTGATATTAGCCAACCCCAAAACCATCTTTCTCCATAGTTTCAAAGCACCTAATTTCAGAAACCAAAAACTTCAAAACAATGACTCAGTTTCTTTTCCTTTGCTTACTATTAGCAAATATTTTCCTTGGTTTTGGAATAGTGATTTGATTTGAAATGAATAATTTCATTTATGCACGATAGGTCCTTATTGTCATATTCTTCTACCGGCTCCTCCACTTATCCTTGCTCAGTTGTGTTTTCTCTCTCAGGTCAGTTCTCTGAACACTCAGTGTAATGTATTATGTGAATTATCGTCTTGTTTGGTAGTGGAGAGCTGAGCTCAATAGGATGTGATCTTGTCTGATTGTATGCTGATAATTAATTTAATGTTTATGCATGTGTTTGTCAATATGTGTTGTTTGTTAGTGGAGAGCGGAGCTCAACAGGATGTGATCTTGTCTGATTGTATGCTGATAATTTAATGTTTATGCATGTGTTTGTCAATATGTGTTGTTTGTTAGTGGAGAGCGGAGCTCAATAGGATGTGATCCTGTCCGAAAGGCAGGATGCTGGTTGTGTGTCTGATAATTTAGAAATTATGCATGTGTTTGACAATTAATCGCTACTTGTTAGTGGAGAGCGGAGCTCAATAGGATGTTTGCTACAAAATTTAAACTAAGTTTGTATTGAATTATGCTTCAATTTATATAAACTCAACAATGTTGCAATATTTATAGGTTAATGGTTTTATTTTCTGTTAGAGTTAATAATTAATTTACGAAAGCCTTAGATTCCTGTTTGAGATTCAATATTAATGAGCATGCGTAAATTATCAAGGTATGCATGCTCATTGTATTGAATCTTGAATTGTCCAATTGGGACAGTTTGGGAAAAAACCTTTTTCACACTCGTACAATAGTCATTTCAATGTTCAAATGCCTTATATACTTGTTGAAATCTCGCCTCGATGCATTTCCTTTTGTTCTCCTGGTGCATACTTGATCGCGGTGATTCTGACCGTGCTCGAGTCGTGTAACTTGGAGACCGATGGGAGATGCTGCCGAAATTTTGTCAAGTATAAGGTATTTGAATATGGGAATAACTATTAGTAGTCGAGTGTGACAAAGGTTTCTTCTCGAATGGGATAGGTTCATACCTTGTCATAAGAACGAGATTGATGGAGTTATTGGAATGCACCGGACGAAGTTAACACGAGAAGGACAAGGATGCCTAGAAACGTTGATTCGGGCGAAGGATGTTCAACTAGTCCTCCTATATCAATATTCAACTATCCGGGCAGATTTAGTGGCAAATCAAAAGGATATTTCTTGGAGCAGCGTGACATTAATGCTGCTCATCTGTATATCCTTCAAAATTGTGAAGAGGTGGCGCCATATTTAGAGTAAGTTTCTACAACGTCTTTAATAAGTTCAATTGACATTTATTATTATTAATCGTCCTGCTGTTAATCTCCCATATGTAGGATGTACGACAATTTTCTAAGGGATCTCCAACTTTGACATTTCAAATGATCGGGTTGATCGAGAAATTACTTCTCACTTTGCTACGTGGTTCAAGTAAATATGTAGGTTAAGCATCTTCATTTTTTGAAGCATACATTTTATCTCCTTAAATATATAGCATGTATAAGAATAATATAATATTTGATTGTTTAGGTACTAGATCCGAGAAAACAATGTTCAAAATCCATTGTTGACAAATTTGGCATGGGGGCCTAACAGATGGGTTATATCATGGAATACTTATATTGTAAATGGATATAAATTTAACACAAAAACATGGAATGAAGGAATGAAGACGTGTAACTATGGTGTTTGTGTGCGAGCCATCGATGGCAATGTAGAGGATGATTTCTATGGGGTTCTAACCGACATCCTTGAACTCGATTATACCGGTTTCCCCGTGATGAAATTAGTTATCTTCAAGTGTGATTGGTTTGATCCTACTCTTGACGTAGGGATAAAAATATATAAAAATTATGGTATTGTTCAAGTTAGGCTGTCTAGAAGGTATAATAATGCGTCACGACCCATTCATTTTTTCACAACAAGCGAGAGCAGGTTTATTACTCGCCATATCCCGAAGGACATCATGGCTGGTTGGGTGTTATTAAGATAAAGGCTCGCAGTATAATTACCGATAATGTAATCAACCAGCCTGAAAAAGATGCTCCGTACCAAGATGATGAGTTTTCAAGACCCCACGCATCGCCGTTGCAAATTTACGGACATTATTGTTAATTCTCTGGAGGACATTTCCGGAAATGGGGAAGAAGTTGAAAGAGAGTTAATGGATCAATCCGAGTTGGACGCATCTAGCGAAGGTACATTCCGATCAAGTGATACCGATGAGACTGAGGGTGAATTTAGTGACGGAGATTCTACTTAGGTAATTTATTTATGTCATAATTCATTGTGTGAATGTCATTCTACTTATTAGGTAATTTATTTTTGTATTATTTACACTGTTGTGTAATCATATTTTCATTTTTTTCACAGATGGCAGATTCCTCCAGAGGTAGGGGTCGTCGTGGAGGTCGTCGTGGAGGTCGTGCTGCGAGAGTCCCTTCGTCGGCCGACCCACAGCCTTCAGATCGAGACCATCCTACCAGCACCTCTGTTGACGGGACACCTCAGGGTGATGGAGTTGCACCCCCCACCCATCCTCATGTGGTCGGGACACAGGCTGCACCCTCATCATCCACTCCTACGACGACAGGACCACCACCATCATCTTCGGGACATGAGAGTCGTGGTCCATCCGACATGAGGATTCTTCTTATCCCCAGGGGGGATAACGAGTATGCTAATTTAATTTTTTAATATATATAAAGTATCGTTAATTTATATTTACTTGTTTTTAAAATTTAATTATAACATTTATTAATGCTCTAATTTTGCTGCAGCTTTCTGCCCGCGAAAGGCCATCCCACTGGGCCATAGAGATCAGTTGTTTCTAGAGTTTAAGGTAACAATTTATTAAGTTTTTTAAATTAAATTTACATTATATATATGTACACACGAATTTCCTAACAACTGTAAGTTGCAGAAAGAGTATAGGCGGGACTTAGCTTTAGAGGCTCTCGTCAGGGACATATTTGAGCATAAAGGCTCACTGGTTATGAAGAATCTGATGAACAAGCTGAGGAAGGGGCAGAATAAGGGGATGTGGGTGGATCCTGAGATCATGAGGCAGCTGGACCAGTACTGGGCTACTGAGAAGTTCCAGGAGATCCAGGCCACAGCTCGGCGTAATCGAGCTTCTGATGGTGGCGCATGTGCTTGGACCGGTGGGTCTAAATCAGCCGCCGCCCACTACGACGAGCTGGTAATACATTAAACTTTTGACTTAATATACTATTTAATTAATTAGTTTTCATTTTTAATTATTCTTATGAATTTAATATTATATTATTCTGTGCAGAAAGCACAGAAACAGAGGGCCCCGACTGCTATGGAGTTGGTGGAGAGGACGAAGAAGTTGAAGTCGGGGACATGGGTCAACGACAAGGCCCGTAACTATGCTGTAAGCAAAAAAATAATTTAGTGTTTACTTGTAATTTATTATAAATGATTTGTTAATATTGGATATAATTATTTTAACTAAATCTATTCAACTATACTTTGTAGGCGGGCTTCAACGAGAAGAAGGACGATGCCATATCACGTGCCTCACAGTCACAAGATGAGGCTTTGGCTGTGATGGCTGCTCTCTGTCTCCGTCGACTGATAATGCCATTTATTTGGAGGTCGTCGGGCGAGGAACAAGAAGGGGCACGTGTATGGACTCGGACACCTGGGAGCCAAGTTCATCGCTTCATCGTCCGGCACGCCTGCTCCTTGCTGCGCCGATACCGTCCCTCAGGAGCAGTTCCACCAAATGCAGGACACCATCACGCAGCTGAACGCGGAGCTTCGGGAGAAGAGCGAGAGAGAGCAGCAGATGGCGGACCAGATTGCACAGTTGACTCGGGCACACCAAGGCTGATGCAAGGCGAGCATCGAGCAGGGCGGTTTCATGCGCTTGGGTGTTGGAAGCGAATGAGATCCAGACTCGGTTGCTCGAGATGATGCTCGACGGTTGTCTTTTCGCTGCGACTCCTCCGGTTCGCCGCCAGCCACGATGTCGCTCTCGCAGAGGACGATCGGCCCAGCGGACGTCGGTGAGTATCGACGCTGAGGATGATTGGATTCCTCCATCTCCCCCTCATCATGACTGATTTTTTCTCTCCATATTTTTTACTTTAAACGATTCTTGTACGACATTTTGGATTATTCTTTTTATATATATTTATTATTTTTTATGATTGTATATTTCATAAGTTATTTGGTGTGTTTTATTAGTAATTTTTTTAACGTTTAAAGAAAATCAGAAAAAAAATTATTATAAAAATTAAAATTAAAAAAAATTAACCAGTTTAGCGACCGAATTAGAAACCAATAATTCGGTCGCTAAACTTTATTTAAGATTTCCAGATGATGTATAGCGACCGAAAATCCGTCGCTAATATAGGTTAACAGTAACCAAAATTAGCGACCGATTTAGCAACCGATTATCGGTCGCTAAAAATGGTTACCCAAAAAATGCGACCGACCTAATAGCGACCGATTATTATTTTATAGCGACCGAATTTACGGTCGCTAATTAGCGACCGAAATAATAATTCGGTAGCTAAAACTTTAGCGACCAGGTATTCAGCTACCACCATAAATCGGTCTCTGATTCGGTCGCTAAAACAAATAGCGACCGATTTACATGGTTTAGCGACCGAAAAGTACGGTCGCTAAACAATTGTTTTTTTGTAGTGTAAAGCATTTACTGCTATTTCATATTTTCAGGTTAATAAGAAGAGCAAAAAAGGAAGGACACTCAAGCAGAAGCCATCACGGCCAGGCCGTGACACTGGTCACGACCGTGATGAGCTACCCCTGAAAGTCAGAAAGCATCACGGCCCAGTCGTGATACCCATCACGGGCATGATGAGTTACCTATGAAGACCAGAGAGCATCACGGCCCAGCCGTGATACCCA
>CM061062.1:3641918-3663879 GCA_030762895.1 Sophora flavescens
ATGCTACACAACCTTGCAGGCTGAACCCTATCTATTGCCAATTGCCTTACAAAAGAAGTGAGCTCATCCATTCTATTCTCGAGGGCCTGGATGGAAGAAGAGCTATGGACCTCATGCACACCTCTTGTCTCAACTGCAATTTCTTCCAGTTGTAAACTCGGGGAATTCAGTGACATATTTTCAATTAGTTGCTTGGCAGCAGCTGGGGTCTTATCAACAAGTGCTCCCCCACTATCAGCATCCAGAATATTCCTATCCATCGGCAGTAACCCCGCATAAAAGTACTGGATAAGAAGTCGTTCGTAAATTGGATCTTGAGGGCAGCTGGATACCAAATGCTTGAATCTCTCCCAATATTCAGCCAACGACTCATTTCCTTGTCTGATGCCACATATTTCCTTCCTAATTGATGCAGCTCTGGAGGCAGGAAAATATTTCTCTAATAAAACCCTCTTCAAATCGGTCCAGGTGGTAATAGAGTTTGGCTCAAGATATAACAGCCAATTCTTTGCAGCTCCCTGGAGCGAGAACGGAAAAGCTTTTAGCTTGATGCTATCCTCAGTTACTCCCTTTGATCTCGAGGTTGTGGAGCAGACAACCTGGAATTCCTTCAAGTGCTTGTGTGGATCCTCACCTGCAAGACCATTAAACTTTGGCAACAAGTGAATGAAACCAGATTTTAATTCAAAAGGAGTATCAGCACCAGGATATGCAATACACAAGCCATTGTAATTTACATCAGGGGCAGCAAGCTGTCTTAATGTCCTTTGGTCACCCATATTGTCAAAAACAGTTTTAGAATTAGAATCACCACTAGTGCTAGCCCGAATTTCTCTACGGCGTGTGTGCAGTGTTCTTTCAATTTCAGGATCAAAATCACACAATTCAGGGCAATTAGACCTAGTAGCCAGACCAATTCAAAACAAAAACGAAAATAAAAGAAAGAAAAGAAAAGAAAAACAAAATGCGAAAAATAACAAACAAGAGTCCCCGGCAACGGCGCAAATTTTTGGTCGCGCTGTCGCGCACGCGCCAAAAAGAACGAGCGGTTTTTAAAACTGTAGTTTAGGGCGACAACTCGGATGTCGTCTCACAAGGACTCTTGAAGTGTTATTTGTCACAAAAATCAGTTTTTTTTGGGGGGTTTGGATTGGACTGCAAATAAGAAACAAAGCAAAACAAAGCAATGAAAACAGAGCAGTTGAAAAGATTATCAAATAGCTAAAGACGATTAATCTATTGTTCTCGATTTCCCAACTATCATCGGTTCATGCAATTCCAAGCCCTAAGCAGATTCTAATCCCCTCCCGGTTGTAGCAACAATTTACAAGCGAAACCACTACTACAGATATATGTCCCTATTCCCGAATTAAGCAAACGGGGTTAAGCCCTTCGTGAACTAAGCGAACACGAAACGAACACACGCGAATTAAGCAAACACGATTAATTATAGGAACATAATATCACCGAAAATAAATCAACACACACAATATACTCCTGAATTAAGCAAACAGAAATATATAGCATGGCATTGAAAAGGGAAAAGCATACAAAACAGGAAATACAAGAACCTCAAGTGTAGTGGAAATCGATTACAATAGATTAATCCTAGAAAATTAGTTCTCCATGGAAAAACGAAAACACACAGAAAAATGTAAAAACTATGGAGAAGCCAAAAAAATATTTTCAATCTGCCCGTAACGTCCTTTTATACTATTCAGAAATTTAGCCCACTCGCGAGGCGAACCCTCATTTGCGAGGCGAATATCATGAAGAGTCAAAGAACGTTGGTCTTCTCGCGGGCGAAGTAATCTGCTCGCGTGGCGAGGAATGGATCGATCATGGCTTCGGCCTTCAGCCTCGCGAGGCGAGATATGTATCCGCCAAAGCGACACGTAAACGGGTTGCATTTCTCGCAACATGGTCAGCTATCAGGGTCGCGAGGCGAGGTGTTGTTCGCGGGGCGAACCATAGAGGATGACATTTTTACTGTTCTGCTGGCTTTCAGGTTCGCGAGGCGAGAAGACTCTCGCGAGGCGAATCCCCTATTTCTTTATTCCCTCAACTTCTACTTAACCTGAAGACAACAAAATAGCCATAAGTGCTTTATTTGACTCAAAACTGGCTAAATTAACCTAAAACTACTTTAGAGACTCAAAACCTTGCTTGAGGACAATCTAATCTAATTTGGGTGAAAATAGGATATAATTTGCACAAAACCCTGGTCATACTAGCCATAAAACTAGATGAGCCAGAGGCTTATCAAAATACCCCAAACTTAAACTTTGCTTGTCCCCAAGCAAACTAAAACTCAAAAATAAAAAAGACTCAAGACCTGGCAAGCTTAAAAGATTCAATCAACCTTGCACAAATTCAAGCAGTTTCATCAAAACAGTTTTCTTCAATGTCCCCCCCTTTCAAGCAAAGCAATCCCCACAATCATTCATTCTAAACAATTGAGAATTTCATCATTCAAACAATCATTAATCTAAGCAGGGGATCCAAGTTACACACAAGAGGGAGATCACAAAATTCAAACAACTGCCTTCCTCACAAGGGCATTTAGTGTTCACTCAATCGCTCAGTTTGTGTCAGGCTATCAACATTGCACTCAATTTCACTTTTCAAGAACACTTCCCATAAATTTGATTTTCATCTCCAAATGATTCCCACAGAAAACATGCATGCAACATCAAAAGGTCTTTTATGGGTTGTAATGGGGCCTGGCTAAGGGTAGGATATACAAAGGTACTAGACTGTAGACCCTAGGAACTAAGAGAGCATGAGCTTTTTACACTTTGAATTTAAACTCAAGTTCCTTTTTTCATTTTTCACTTGCCTTGGGTGACTACAGCCTTTTTATTTTTTAACACTTTTTATTTTTATTGTTTTTCTCTTTTTTTTTTCCTGCTTTTCTTGTTTTTTTTCTATTTTTTTTCTTTTTGGCCTTTGGCTCCAACATTTTTATTATATTTTTTTTTCTCAATCCCAAACAACACATTACACCTTGCAGCCACCCCAAACTTAGTTTCTTGCACCCATTCTCTTTCTAAGATTCCATGCTCTCCTAATCCTAAGATCGGGTTAACATGGTTTTCCAGATTTTGAGCTCATAACAAAGGGTTGTCAAGAAATAATAGGCTAATCAGGCTCAATGGGGCTAACAAAGGAACATGCATTAGGAAATGGTTCAATTTTAGGCTAAGTAGCTATTTACAAAGAAAATGCCTAAATCATCTGAAGCAAACACATAAACATGCAAACCATAAAGAGATTCAAGCAAATTCGGGAAAGTGCAACTTGAAAGCGATTCACACAGTTAAAAAACATGTTGGAGGCTCAAATCCTCACCTGGACATTTTTTTTTTGCAAACTGTTTGACAGAGATTCTATCCCTAGTGTGTGCTTCCTATCACCCCAAACTTATCATAAATCATGCCATCATAACAAAATCTCAAAGTTCAGTTTTCAATCACATGGGGATCACTTTTCAAAAACAAAATTTTTTCAAGAAACCCATTGTTCAACCTAGGGGGAATCATCACATCAATCATGCAATCAATCTGTGCAAAATCATCAAAATCAATCAAACTTGCCAACATAAGACTTAACACAATTTATTCAAGAGCTAAAAGAAAAAACAAGACAAAACAAAACTACAACTAGTTCCCTCCCCCACACTTAAAACATACATTGTCCCCAATGAGACAACATGACTATAAAATCAGAGTGAGGGAAAGGAAATGGTACTCCCTGATTAAGTGGCAGTGTAGATGGGAGCTTCCGCCTGGATCCCATTGCTTGTAGCATAAAGCCAAGGAGAGGGAGTTCATTCCATGGTCCCATAACTTGCAGCCTTGAGATAGGAGTGAGCACTTGACAATTATGGTGACCTTTCCCAATGCGGCGGACCCATCACTTCCTCTTTGTGCAAATATGACCGCTTTCTCAATAAAGTCCCCCCAATAAAATTGGGGTTCAACCCCTTGGACCGGCCATGGTGCAAAATCCAGTCCCTCTAGTGGTTTCGCAGGGGGAGGTGGCAGATAAGTAGGGAGGGTCTCCGGTGTTGCTTCATCTTCTGCACGTTCCTCATTCACCGCACTGACAAATCCATCACCTGCTAAACATGCAGCAATTTCAGCACACACCACACAATGGTTAGTGTTAGTACAATCAGGACATGAAAAAATATCATCAAAGCCAGAATTAAATGGAAAATTAGAAACAAGGTCGTCATGGGTGTCATCAATAATCCCAGAAAGCAGCTCTATGTGGAAAACGGAGGGCTCTTCCAATGGTTGTTTCACAGCATCAAAGATGTTGAACTTTGCCACAATATCTCCAAACTCCATAGACATGGTCCCATCATTAACATCAATCTTAGTCTTAGCTGTCTTCATGAATGGTCTGCCCAGGATTATTGGTGATCCACTGGAATTTGTCTCTCCTGCCATGTCCAGGATGTAGAAGTCAGTCGGGAAGATCAAATCATCAACTTGCACCAGCACATCTTCTACCATTCCCATGGGGCGGGCACTGGTCCTGTTGGCCAACTGGATGGTAATACCTGTATACTGCAAGGGACCAAGATCAAGGTTATTGAAAATAGATGTAGGCATGACATTTATAGAGGCTCCCAAATCCAACATGCAATTTTCAAATCTTCTATCCCCAATAATGCATGGAATAGTAAAAGTTCCTGGAACCTTACACTTCTGTGGTAATGCCTGAGTAGGGGCTGAGACAGCAACTTTTTCTGGTGCAGGATTAGACTGGATAAGAGCTGAATCATTTCTTCCCAAATTAACTCTATCATTATTCTTCAACTTCCTCTTGTTGGTGCATAGATCCTTCAGAAATTTTGCATACTTAGGCACCTGCTTGATCACATCTAGAAGGGGAATATTCACGGCTACCTTTCTGAACACATCTAAAATCTCCCTTTCCTTGTCTTCACCACCAATCTTCTTATTTTTCAGCAATCTCTGTGGGAAGGGGATTGGTGGTCGGTACACTTTCTCAGCTTCAACATCGACTGAAGGCACAGGAGTTACTTCAATAGTTTCTTCATCTTTTCCAGAGGCTGCCTCAACAACTCTTCCAGATCTCAGAGAAATGGCACTCGCATTAGGATTGGATGCATTGGGATTCATCACTGTCTGTGCAGGTAGCTGGGTTGTCCCTTGAGCTTGCTGTATGTTATTTATGGAAGTGGCAAGCTGTCCAATCTGTGTCCTCAAATCTTGAATGCTAGCATCTGTTACTGGTCTGGCCAACTTGTTGCTGAAACTGTGTCTGTGAGGCCTGAAGCTGTCCGACTTGCTGCTGGAAAAGTGTAGTCATTTGTGCAGTCATTTGTTTGAACATGTCCTCTAGTGAAGGTCCGGAAGGTGCAGAAGTGGTCACTTGAGGAGGATTCTGAGGTGCCATCGGTTGTTGTTGGGATGAGTTCCCATACCGAAGATTAGGATGATTCCTCCAATTGGGATGGTACCTATTTGTGGAGAGGTCTGGAGTGATGTACCGGTTCTGGTTATTGCCTTGATTATAGGGATGGACTGCATAAGCCTGAGACGGATCAGTGACGAAGTCTTCCTTCGGAATGGGGCATGCATCATACGGGTGCTCAGGAGAGTTGCACATGCTACACAACCTTGCAGGCTGAACCCTATCTATTGCCAATTGCCTTACAAAAGAAGTGAGCTCATCCATTCTATTCTCGAGGGCCTGGATGGAAGAAGAGCTATGGACCTCATGCACACCTCTTGTCTCAACAGAATTTCTTCTGGTTGTAAACTGCTGGGAATTCAGTGACATATTTTCAATTAGTTGCTTGGCAGCAGCTGGGGTCTTATCAACAAGTGCTCCCCCACTATCAGCATCCAGAATATTCCTATCCATCGGCAGTAACCCCGCATAAAAGTACTGGATAAGAAGCTGTTCAGAAATCTGATGCTGAGGGCAGCTGGATACCAAATGCTTGAATCTCTCCCAATATTCAGCCAACGACTCATTTCCTTGTCTGATGCCACATATTTCCTTCCTAATTGATGCAGCTCTGGAGGCAGGAAAATATTTCTCTAAGAAAACCCTCTTCAAATCGGTCCAGGTGGTAATAGAGTTTGGCTCAAGATATAACAGCCAATCCTTTACAGCTCCCTGGAGCGAGAACGGAAAAGCTTTTAGCTTGACGCTATCCTCAGTTACTCCTTCTGATCTCGAGGTTGTGGAGCAGACAACCTGGAATTCCTTCAAGTGCTTGTGTGGATCCTCACCTTCAAGACCATTAAACTTTGGCAACAAGTGAATGAAACCAGATTTTAATTCAAAAGGAGTATCAAGCACCTGGGATATGCAATACACAAGCCATTGTAATTTACATCGAGGGGCAGCAAGTCTGTCTTAATGTCCTTTGGTCACCCATATTGTCAAAAACAGTTTTAGAATTAGAATCACCACTAGTGCTAGCCCGAATTTCTCTACGGCGTGTGTGCGGTGTTCTTTCAATTTCGGGATCAAAATCACACAATTCAGGGGCAATTAGACCTAGTAGCCGAGACCCAATTCAAAACAAAAACGAAAATAAAAGAAAGAAAAGAAAAAAAAACAAAATGCGAAAAATAACAAACAAGAGTCCCCTTAAAGGGCGCAAATTTTTGGTCAGCACACAAGCACGCGCCAAAAAGAACGAGCGGTTTTTAAAACTGTAGTTTAGGGCGACAACTCGGATGTCGTCTCACAAGGACTCTTGAAGTGTTATTTGTCACAAAAATCAGTTTTTTTGGGGGGGTTTGGATTGGACTGCAAATAAGAAACAAAGCAAAACAAAGCAATGAAAACAGAGCAGTTGAAAAGATTATCAAATAGCTAAAGACGATTAATCTATTGTTCTCGATTTCCCAACTATCATCGGTTCATGCAATTCCAAGCCCTAAGCAGATTCTAATCCCCTCCCGGTTGTAGCAACAATTTACAAGCGAAACCACTACTACAGATATATGTCCCTATTCCCGAATTAAGCAAACGGGGTTAAGCCCTTCGTGAACTAAGCGAACACGAAACGAACACACGCGAATTAAGCAAACACGATTAATTATAGGAACATAATATCACCGAAAATAAATCAACACAACACAATATACTCCTGAATTAAGCAAACAGAAATATATAGCATGGCATTGAAAAGGGAAAAGCATACAAAACAGGAAATACAAGAACCTCAAGTGTAGTGGAAATCGATTACAATAGATTAATCCTAGAAAATTAGTTCTCCATGGAAAAACGAAAACACACAGAAAAATGTAAAAACTATGGAGAAGCCAAAAAAATATTTTCAATCTGCCCAGAACGTCCTTTTATACTATTCAGAAATTTAGCCCACTCGCGAGGCGAACCCTCATTTGCGAGGCGAATATCATGAAGAGTCAGCAACGTTTGGTCTTCTCGCGGGGCGAAGTACTGCTCGCGTGGCGAGGAATGGATCAGTCATGGCTTCTGGCCTTCAGTCTCGCGAGGCGAGATATGTATCCGCCAGGCGACACAGAACGGGTTGCATTTCTCTGGAACAGTCAGCTATCATGGTCGCGAGGCGAGGTGTTGTTCGCGGGGCGAACCAGAGAGGATGACATTTTTACTGTTCTGCTGGCTTTCAGGTTCGCGAGGCGAGAAGACTCTCGCGAGGCGAATCCCCTATTTCTTTATTCCCTCAACTTCTACTTAACCTGAAGACAACAAAATAGCCATAAGTGCTTTATTTGACTCAAAACTGGCTAAATTAACCTAAAACTACTTTAGAGACTCAAAACCTTGCTTGAGGACAATCTAATCTAATTTGGGTGAAAATAGGATATAATTTGCACAAAACCCTGGTCATACTAGCCATAAAACTAGATGAGCCAGAGGCTTATCAAAATACCCCAAACTTAAACTTTGCTTGTCCCCAAGCAAACTAAAACTCAAAAATAAAAAAGACTCAAGACCTGGCAAGCTTAAAAGATTCAATCAACCTTGCACAAATTCAAGCAGTTTCATCAAAACAGTTTTCTTCAATGTCCCCCCCTTTCAAGCAAAGCAATCCCCACAATCATTCATTCTAAACAATTGAGAATTTCATCATTCAAACAATCATTAATCTAAGCAGGGGATCCAAGTTACACACAAGAGGGAGATCACAAAATTCAAACAACTGCCTTCCTCACAAGGGCATTTAGTGTTCACTCAATCGCTCAGTTTGTGTCAGGCTATCAACATTGCACTCAATTTCACTTTTCAAGAACACTTCCCATAAATTTGATTTTCATCTCCAAATGATTCCCACAGAAAACATGCATGCAACATCAAAAGGTCTTTTATGGGTTGTAATGGGGCCTGGCTAAGGGTAGGATATACAAAGGTACTAGACTGAAGACCCTAGGAACTAAGAGAGCATGAGCTTTTTACACTTTGAATTTAAACTCAAGTTCCTTTTTTCATTTTTCACTTGCCTTGGGTGACTACAGCCTTTTTATTTTTTAACACTTTTTATTTTTATTGTTTTTCTCTTTTTTTTTCCTGCTTTTCTTGTTTTTTTTCTGTTTTTTTTCTTTTTGGCCTTTGGCTCCAACATTTTTATTATATTTTTTTTTCTCAATCCCAAACAACACATTACACCTTGCAGCCACCCCAAACTTAGTTTCTTGCACCCATTCTCTTTCTAAGATTCCGTGCTCTCCTAATCCTAAGATCGGGTTAACATGGTTTTCCAGATTTTGAGCTCATAACAAAGGGTTGTCAAGAAATAATAGGCTAATCAGGCTCAATGGGGCTAACAAAGGAACATGCATTAGGAAATGGTTCAATTTTAGGCTAAGTAGCTATTTACAAAGAAAATGCCTAAATCATCTGAAGCAAACACATAAACATGCAAACCATAAAGAGATTCAAGCAAATTCGGGAAAGTGCAACTTGAAAGCGATTCACACAGTTAAAAAACATGTTGGAGGCTCAAATCCTCACCTGGACATTTTTTTTTTTTGCAAACTGTTTGACAGAGATTCTATCCCTAGTGTGTGCTTCCTATCACCCCAAACTTATCATAAATCATGTCATCATAACAAAATCTCAAAGTTCAGTTTTCAATCACATGGGGATCACGTTTCAAAAACAAAATTTTTTCAAGAAACCCATTGTTCAACCTAGGGGGAATCATCACATCAATCATGCAATCAATCTGTGCAAAATCATCAAAATCAATCAAACTTGCCAACATAAGACTTAACACAATTTATTCAAGAGCTAAAAGAAAAAACAAGACAAAACAAAACTACAACTAGTTCCCTCCCCCACACTTAAAACATACATTGTCCCCAATGAGACAACATGACTATAAAATCAGAGTGAGGGAAAGGAAATGGTACTCCCTGATTAAGTGGCAGTGTAGATGGGAGCTTCCGCCTGGATCCCATTGCTTGTAGCATAAAGCCAACGAGAGGGAGTTCATTCCATGGTCCCATAACTTGCAGCCTTGAGATAGGAGTGAGCACTTGACAATTATGGTGACCTTTCCCAATGCGGCGGACCCATCACTTCCTCTTTGTGCAAATATGACCGCTTTCTCAATAAAGTCCCCCCAATAAAATTGGGGTTCAACCCCTTGGACCGGCCATGGTGCAAAATCCAGTCCCTCTAGTGGTTTCGCAGGGGGAGGTGGCAGATAAGTAGGGAGGGTCTCCGGTGTTGCTTCATCTTCTGCACGTTCCTCATTCACCGCACTGACAAATCCATCACCTGCTAAACATGCAGCAATTTCAGCACACACCACACAATGGTTAGTGTTAGTACAATCAGGACATGAAAAAATATCATCAAAGCCAGAATTAAATGGAAAATTAGAAACAAGGTCCTCATGGGTGTCATCAATAATCCCAGAAAGCAGCTCTATGTGGAAAACGGAGTGCTCTTCCAATGGTTGTTTCACAGCATCAAAGATGTTGAACTTTGCCACAATATCTCCAAACTCCATAGACATGGTCCCATCATTAACATCAATCTTAGTCTTAGCTGTCTTCATGAATGGTCTGCCCAGGATTATTGGTGATCTACTGGAATTTGTCTCTCCTGCCATGTCCAGGATGTAGAAGTCAGCCGGGAAGATCAAATCATCAACTTGCACCAGCACATCTTCTACCATTCCCATGGGGCGGGCACTGGTCCTGTTGGCCAACTGGATGGTAATACCTGTATACTGCAAGGGACCAAGATCAAGGTTATTGAAAATAGATGTAGGCATGACATTTATAGAGGCTCCCAAATCCAACATGCAATTTTCAAATCTTCTATCCCCAATAATGCATGGAATAGTAAAAGTTCCTGGATCCTTACACTTCTGTGGTAATGCCTGAGTAGGGGCTGAGACAGCAACTTTTTCTGGTGCAGGATTAGACTGGATAAGAGCTGAATCATTTCTTCCCAAATTAACTCTATCATTATTCTTCAACTTCCTCTTGTTGGTGCATAGATCCTTCAGAAATTTTGCATACTTAGGCACCTGCTTGATCACATCTAGAAGGGGAATATTCACGGCTACCTTTCTGAACACATCTAAAATCTCCCTTTCCTTGTCTTCACCACCAATCTTCTTATTTTTCAGCAATCTCTGTGGGAAGGGGATTGGTGGTCGGTACACTTTCTCAGCTTCAACATCGACTGAAGGCACAGGAGTTACTTCAATAGTTTCTTCATCTTTTCCAGAGGCTGCCTCAACAACTCTTCCAGATCTCAGAGAAATGGCACTCGCATTAGGATTGGATGCATTGGGATTCATCACCTGCCTGCAGGTGGTAGTGGGTTGTCCCTTGAGCTTGCTTGTATGTTATTTATGGAAGTGGCAAGTCGTCCAATCTGTGGTCCTCAAATCTTGAATGCTAGCATCTGTTCGCCGCTGGGTCCGGCCAACTTGTTCTTTGGCAAACCGTGTCCGTGAGGCCTGAAGGCTGTCCGACTTGCTCGCTGGAAAAGTGTAGTCATTTGTGCAGTCATTTGTTTGAACATGTCCTCTAGTGAAGGTCCTAAGGTGCAGAAGTGGTCACTTGAGGAGGATTCGAGGTGCCATCGGTTGTTGTTGGGATGAGTTCCCATACCGAAGATTAGGATGATTCCTCCAATTGGGATGGTACCTATTTGTGGAGAGGTCCGAGTGCTGTGTACCGGTTCGGGTTATTGCCTTGATTATAGGGATGGACTGCATAAGCCTCGAGACGGATCGATGACGAAGTCTTCCTTCAGAATGGGGCATGCATCATACGGGCGCTCAGGAGAGTTGCACATGCTACACAACCTTGCAGGTTGAACCCTATCTATTGCCAGTTGCCTTAAAAAATAAGTGAGCTCATCCATTCTATTCTCGAGGGCCTGGATGGAAGAAGAGCTATGGACCTCATGCACACCTCTTGTCTCAACAGAATTTCTTCTGGTTGTAAACTGCTGGGAATTCAGTGACATATTTTCAATTAGTTGCTTGGTAGCAGCTGGGGTCTTATCAACAAGTGCTCCCCCACTATCAGCATCCAGAATATACCTATCCATCGGCAGTAACCCCGCATAAAAGTACTGGATAAGAAGCTGTTCAGAAATCTGATGCTGAGGGCAGCTGGATACCAAATGCTTGAATCTCTCCCAATATTCAGCCAACGACTCATTTCCTTGTCTGATGCCACATATTTCCTTCCTAATTGATGCAGCTCTGGAGGCAGGAAAATATTTCTCTAAGAAAACCCTCTTCAAATCGGTCCAGGTGGTAATAGAGTTTGGCTCAAGATATAACAGCCAATCCTTTGCAGCTCCCTGGAGCGAGAACGGAAAAGCTTTTAGCTTGATGCTATCCTCAGTTACTCCCTTTGATCTCGAGGTTGTGGAGCAGACAACCTGGAATTCCTTCAAGTGCTTGTGTGGATCCTCACCTGTAAGACCATTAAACTTTGGCAACAAGTGAATGAAACCAGATTTTAATTCAAAAGGAGTATCAGCACCAGGATATGCAATACACAAGCCATTGTAATTTACATCAGGGGCAGCAAGCTATCTTAATGTCCTTTGGTCACCCATATTGTCAAAAATAGTTTTAGAATTAGAATCACCACTAGTGCTAGCCCGAATTTCTCTACGGCGTGTGTGCAGTGTTCTTTCAATTTCAGGATCAAAATCACACAATTCAGGGCAATTAGACCTAGTAGTCAGACCAATTCAAAACAAAAACGAAAATAAAAGAAAGAAAAGAAAAAAAAAACAAAATACGAAAAATAACAAACAAGAGTCCCCGGCAACGGCGCAAATTTTTGGTCGCGCTGTCGCGCACGCGCCAAAAAGAACGAGCGGTTTTTAAAACTGTAGTTTAGGGCGACAACTCGGATGTCGTCTCACAAGGACTCTTGAAGTGTTATTTGTCACAAAAATCAGTTTTTGGGGGGGTTTGGATTGGACTGCAAATAAGAAACAAAGCAAAACAAAGCAATGAAAACAGAGCAGTTGAAAAGATTATCAAATAGCTAAAGACGATTAATCTATTGTTCTCGATTTCCCAACTATCATCGGTTCATGCAATTCCAAGCCCTAAGCAGATTCTAATCCCCTCCCGGTTGTAGCAACAATTTACAAGTGAAACCACTACTACAGATATATGTCCCTATTCCCGAATTAAGCAAACGGGGTTAAGCCCTTCGTGAACTAAGCGAACACGAAACGAACACACGCGAATTAAGCAAACGCGATTAATTATAGGAACATAATATCACCGAAAATAAATCAACACAACACAATATACTCCTGAATTAAGCAAACAGAAATATATAGCATGGCATTGAAAAGGGAAAAGTATACAAAACAGGAAATACAAGAACCTCAAGTGTAGTGGAAATCTGTAACACCCCGATTTTCGCTGTTTCGTAATATCGGTGATAAATATATAAATATATATTTTTATCCGAGACTTAGAAAATGATTTTGGATAAACCAAGGTCATTTCCTTGTTATACTTATTTTTATAAGGTTACAGGGAAGTTTTTGGTTGAAAACTCAGACGGAAGCCGGTCTGCTGTTTTGTGTTTTTACTGACAGTAAAAGTTTACTGCTCAGAAGACCTAATTTAGAATCGTTAACGAGATGAAAAATATTTTTATCGTATTTACTATGATACTGAAAGTTTTGAAAATTTTGGAAAAAAAATTAAAGTATTATGTTTGTTGCGGGCCTATACGACGAGATGTCTCTAGGCAAAGCCTGAGTCAGATGGATCGGGAAGTCGGCAAAGTAGCAGAGACATTGGATTGACCAACTTGACTAACATTCATGACGAGTTTATCCTATCATAAATGGCAATAATAACACATTTATGGCAACATTTAGTTTTGTTATGAAATGACCAAAATACCCTTGTCTTTTTATGACAATTCCTACAAAATGCCATTTGACAAATTGACCCAAAACTCTTGCCAAATCCTCACGGCTCCAACATTTTCTTCTTCTCCAAGTATTTGAATTCTTCTCCATCAAGTTTTGAAATCTTCTTCATTAAGTTTTGACTTCTTCTTTATGAAGTTTTGGATTCTTCTTAACCAAGTTTTGACTTCTTCTTCTCCAAGTTTTGATTTCTTATTCATTAAGCATTTGTTTCTTCTTCATTAAGCTGGTTGCTTCTTCATTTAAATAGGATGTCTTCTTCCTTAAGTCATTTTTTTCCATTTTCATGCTCTTTGCTCCAAAGAGTTCATAACTCGTCCGATTTTGCATAGCCATTCTGATCAGTTTCTATTTTGAATCTCGAAAAACTTTCAACATGAAAGTTGTTCATATTTCTCGATTCTTTCCAACGACATAAAGATCATTCAAAACGGATAAGTATGTTGAGAGATATACCCAAAATACCGAAACTGTTCTAAAACCCTAACTAGGTTCATCTTCTCCCTTAAGTTCTCAAGAACACCATGAGAAATTCTTGAAGAACATCATCCAAATCATCATTTTCTTTGATCATCAAGAGGTAGTCTCTCTTAATCTTGCTATTCTAAGCTTTTCTCTTCATAAGATTCTTGAGTTTATGCCTTTGATCAACATGTTCTTCATTTGTTTAAAGTTCTTGAAGCTAGATTGAAAAATTCATAACTAATTCTAGAAAAATCCTTTTGACATGAAACCAATTGCTATGATCTTATAATCATCTCTATTTTCATCATCTAGAAGCCTAATATCATGTGAAATTTCTTTCCCTAAATTCTGGTCATGGCCGAACCTAGGTTAAATTTATGTTCTTAGGTTTTGTTTCCATTTCATGTCTTGATTCATGATTATATCTTGATAGTTCTTGTATTCAAGTATATAGAAGATCAAAAATCTAACTTGAGCCTATTTGATTCTTCAAAAAAAACCGAAACCCTAGGTATGAGCACTTGTTGGTTTTATGATTCAAAAGTTGTTTGTAACACTTGAATATAACTCTAGGTTTTGTATGTTGATTAAATCCAAGAGTTTAGAAATTTTAGAGATTTCTAACTCCAAACTCAGCCTTGGCCGAAACCCTAGTTCTTGGAACTAGATGAGTTTTAGTTCATGTTCTTGGTTCATAATCATGGTTAAAGTGATTAATCATGCTTAAGTAACTTATGGATCATTATTCCCTAAGTTAATCAAATTTTAAGTTTCCTAACCTAGAAAATGGGGTAAAGCCGAACCCTAACCCCATTGATTTAAGTGTGTTGTTGTTTGATTTGATTTATTTTGGTTGCAATTTGCTTGAAGGAAACTATGGAGTTAGCTGATTTACACTGACGAAGAGGAATCGAATCGAGTTCGGGAGATTATTTAGTTCGAGTCTTCAAGAGGTAAGGGGAGCTTGCCTGATGGATTTTTCTCAATAACCATTTAATTGTTGACCATTTGCTTGTTGTGTATTCTGTATAATTGATGTGGTTGTGGTTATCTGATTATGTGGTTTATGTTGTGTTGTATATCTGAGTATCAGTGTTTGATCTATTTTAAATTATTTATTTGAATATGATATTGCTATGGTACATGATCTGTCTAGTGGTTTGTTGTTAAATGTTGCTTGTGAGTGTTGTTTGAGAAGCCTGACTGTGGTCAGTGCACAACCGACTAATCAGATAAAAGCTTTAATAAGCTGTGTAAATTATATTCAATGTTTTATGGAAAACGTTGGAATATAATAGTGGTGAAAAGCATTATTTTGGATAAATAAGGAGTTTTGATGATGATGATTTATTAGTGTAAAAGTAACTCGAGTCACAATGAGAGCGAAATTGTGAAAATGTTAAGTACTGCTAATTTTTATGTAAGAAAGTTTATAATATTATACAAAGTTATTTTATGACATTAATTGTTGAAAAGAAGTTAATAATGATTTTAGAAAATTGTTTCCGTGAGAAAACTAAGTTTTGGTTTGAGAAGCCTTAAAAGTGATAATTGATGATTGATTTGGAAAAGTATGATGATAGATTTGGAAAAGTATAGAAGGAAAGTATTTTGAAATGGCAGTACATATTTTAAGGAAGTTAAAACCTCAAGTGACTCATATTTGTGAAAACCAAGTTTTATTATTTAAGGATTTTATTGATGAATTTCCAATTTTTGGAAAAAGAATTTATGAAAGCAAAACTGATTTCGTGTTAATAGTGGTGTGGAACTTAGTAACCGAGACGTCGGGGTACTAAGGTTCTGTGTTGTGATGGACTCAGTCATTTGGACTTTGAGGGCCTATATTGTATACATGAGGTATACTGTGTTGAAACATTGAAGATGTTTCTAGTGCCACGAACCTACGATTGGTGCACCGGTCGAGAGGTGTCGTGATTGAGCACTCGGACTGTGAGGTCCTATGTTTTGATAAAAGTTTTATGGACTGTGAGGTCCTATGTTTTGATAAAAGTTTTATGGACAGTGAGGTCCTATGTTTTGATAAAAGCTTGATAAAAGCTTTATGGACAGTGAGGTCCTATGTTTTGATAAATGTTTTATGGACAGTGAGGTCCTGTGTTGTAATGAAAGTTTTAAAAAGTGTTTTAAAACTATGTGAGTCGTAAGCCATTTTGAGCTTCGGCAAAGAAAGAATGAGCACAAAGAAAAGAAGAAAACAAAAGTGTTTTGCATGCATTTGGCAGACGTGCCTGCGGTTTGTGACACAAATGCTCCAATTACCATCGGCGAAAGGTAATTACGACGTGCATTATCTCATGTGCCTAGGGAGGACATTGAGATGTAGACCCCATCCTGGTTGCTTCTGGTGTTGCCACTGATTGTGGACATTAGCAATGTGTTTGGCCTTGTGTGCCTGGCTATGTATGCCTTTGTTTATTTGGATGGGAAGAGGTTGCGCACCTATTGGCAGAGTGCCAAGTTAGCCAGTGTGGCTTTGGAGTCTGATCAACTCATTATTTGTTGGGATATCTCATGAGATTAGGACGAAAAGTAGATGATGAATAGAAGTGTCATGCATAATTTTATGGATGATGTTTGGGGTGTTGAACCCATTGATAGACTATTAGCTTATAAATGCTCGTGTGGTAAATGTATATGTGTTATGTGGCGTCGAGCATTTAGTTATTGGGTTAAAACCATATATTGGCGTCTCACCCTTACACACACATTTCAGGATTTTTCTAAGTTCGATATTGTACCCTGGGTACTCTATCACAGATGGTGCAGAGGAGTCTATCTAAGTCACTCCGAGACTTAGATGTAGTTGCTTGATGAGGTATTACTTGCGGAATAACTCTTAGAACGACCAGCTTAGGGTTAAGACTTAGATTATTTTGATAGTATGTATGAGTTTGGCTCAGAGAGCCTTTATTTTATAATGGAACGTTAGAAGCTCGGAGAGCCTATCTTTTGAATGAAAATCTAAGCTATTTCTTTTGGTTTTGTAAAGCTTATGGCTATAACTATTATTTTTATGTATTGATGCCTGGTT
The DNA here is from genome assembly GCA_030762895.1 of Sophora flavescens. Taxonomy (NCBI): domain Eukaryota; kingdom Viridiplantae; phylum Streptophyta; class Magnoliopsida; order Fabales; family Fabaceae; genus Sophora; species Sophora flavescens. Next base: position 3,658,873 of record CM061062.1, read on the forward strand.
GAATTTAGTGTAGCTAAAATTTTGGAGTGAAAATGTAATCATTTTAACAGGTGTTATTTTATTTGGGATGTCCGAATTACAGAGGAGACTCTGTCGAAATTTTTGTAAAACTACTATCTTGTATTTAAGTATATCCTTTAAATTAAATAGGCTTGCCAAGCTATGATAGTAAGTTTGTGTGTTGATTATGGCTTAGGTGTGGAGTCGTGACAAAAAAGAAAAAAAAATTTACACCCAATTTCAGACACTTATGTACTTATATAAGGTATTTTCCGAAAGCACCAGCAAATTATCTTTTAATTTTATTTTCGTACGTGTTTAGAAGGTAATGCCCAAGGGAGGGTGTTACAATATCGATTACAATAGATTAATCCTAGAAAATTAGTTCTCCATGGAAAAACGAAAACACACAGAAAAATGTAAAAACTATGGAGAAGCCAAAAAAATATTTTCAATTTGCCCAGAACAGCCTTTTATACTATTCAGAAATTTAGCCCACTCGCGAGGCGAACCCTCATTCGTGAGGCGAATATCATGAAGAGTCAGCAACGTTTGGTCTTCTCGCGGGGCGAAGTACTGCTCACGTGGCGAGGAATGGAACAGTCATGGCTTCTGGCCTTCAGTCTCGCGAGGCGAGATATGTATCCGCGAGGCGACACAGAACGGGTTGCATTTCTCTAGAACAGTCAGCTATCATGGTCGCGAGGCGTGGTGTTGTTCGCGGGGCGAACCAGAGAGGATGACATTTTTACTGTTCTGCTGGCTTTCAGGTTCGCGAGGCGAGAAGACTCTCGCGAGGCGAATCCCCTGTTTCTTTATTCCCTCAACTTCTACTTAACCTGAAAACAACAAAATAGCCATAAGTGCTTTATTTGACTCAAAACTGGCTAAATTAACCTAAAACTACTTTAGAGACTCAAAACCTTGCTTGAGGACAATCTAATCTAATTTAGGTGAAAATAGGGTATAATTTGCACAAAACCCTGGTCATACTAGCCATAAAACTAGATGAGCCAGAGGATTATCAATGGTAGAGATAATCTGACGAAACTTTTGGGAAGTCAGAGGCAGTCCTATAACAAAGAAGGTATAGGATATTCCAGTCAAGAACATCATAAAGGATCAACAAAGTTCTCAAAAATAACTGTCAAATATGTGTCAGTTAGTTCAAATAAACCTATATGCACATACTGTGGAAAATCTGGACATATCATGTCTAAGTGTATCCACAAAAAGAGAAAGAAGTCTTCACAGACTCCTTATACTAACAGAAAAGGACCCAAGAAAATATGGGTACCTAAGTCCATGATCATTCCTGTTGCAGACTTACTTAACAAGACAAAAGAAACACCTGTCATGGTACCTGGACAGTGGATGCTCGCAACATATGACCGGAGAAAGGTCTATGTTCCTAGACCTCCAACCTAAGAAAGGTGGACAAGTAACTTTTGGTGGCAACCAGAAAGGAAAAGTTGTTGGTGTAGGTAAAATTGGTGGTAAACCTCCCTTGCCTATTATCTGTGATGTTGTATATGTGAAAGGGTTAAAACGTAATCTGCTTAGCATAAGTCAATTATGTGATAGTGGATTTTCTGTACGCATGCATAGTCAATGCCGGTAGTGGAAAGACCCACTTTTCTGCCAAAAGGTAAAATAATCTGTAAAAGATTGACCAGTCTGAACTTTCAGATCAACGTGTAACATGCTTTATGTCTAAAGATGATGAAATGTGGTTATGGCATAAAAAACTAGGACATGTTAGTATGAAACAAATTTCTAAATTGAAAAAGCATAACCTTGTGAGAGGATTGCCTGATATTTACTTTAAGAAAGATATTTTGTGTGATGCATGTCAGAGAGGTAAACAAGTAAAATCAAGTTTCAAATCCAAGAAAGAAGTCACCTCCTCCAGACCTTTGCAATTGTTACACATGGATCTGTTTGGACTAGTCAGTATAGCTAGCCTTGGTGGAAAGAAATATGGTTTTGTCATAGTCGATGACTATTATAGATTTACATGGGTACTCTTCTTAACCCACAAGGCTGAGTCTTACAAGATCTTTACAGTATTTAGTAAAAGAGTACAAAATGAGCATGGTTTCTGTATCTCTGCTATCAGAAGTGACCATGGGAGAGAATTTGAAAATGAGCAGTTCAAACTAATATGTGGAAAATGGTATTTCTCACAATTTCTCTGCACCTAGAACTCCACAACAAAATGGAGTGGTTGAGAGAAAGAATAGATCTCTTCAAGAGTTGGGAAGAACAATGCTTAATCAAAATAATCTTCCTAAGTAATTCTGGGCAGAAGCCATTAACACTGCTTGTTATGTGCAAAACAAAATACTAATTAGACCTATCCTAAATAAGACTCCTTATGAATTGTGGAAAGGTAGAAAACCCAACATATCATATTTTCATGCATTTGGATGTGAATGTTATATTTTTAATACAAAAGATCATCTTGGTAAATTTGACTCTAAAGTAGATAAAGGCATATTTATTGGACATTTTGAAATGTCTAAAGCTTTTAGAATTTTTAATTCTAGAACTTTTGTTGTAGAAGAATCAATTCATGTAAAGTTTAATGATGGTTTGAAGACTGATAGGGAACTATCAGATCTAAAGGATGATGTTGCAGGTATTGAACTTAATCCTGTAATGGAAGAATCTTGAGACAAGTCAAAAGTAGAATTATCCGAAATTCGGAGCGAAAGCGCCGATGCGTCTGAAACTCAAAATTTGAAGAAAGATTGAAAATTCAAGATCTATCATCCAGAAGATCTTATCATTGGAAGTCCATCTCAAGGAGTAAGAACCAGATTTGCTTTCAATGAAAACAACAACATGGCCTTCATATCAGATTTGGAACCCAAAAAGATTGAAGAAGCCTTGCAATATGAAAGCTGGATTCTAGCCATGCAAGAAGAACTATAAATCAGTTCAAGAGAAATGATGTTTGGACTCTAGTTTCTAAACCCAAAGAGAAAATAGTTATTGGAACCAAATGGGTGTTTAGGAACAAACTGGATGAAAATGGAAAAGTGGTAAGAAACAATGCAAGACTAGTTGCTCAAGGGTATAATCAACAGGAAAGTATTGATTTCATTGAAACCTTTGCACCTGAAGCTAGATTAGAAGCAATTAGAATTCTCATGTCATATGTTGCACAACATGATATAACTCTTTATCAAATGGATGTTAAAAGTGCATTTCTAAATGGATTAATTGAGGAGGAAGTTTATGTCGAGCAACCTCCTGGGTTTGAGGATTCTGAAAATCCTCACCATGTCTATAAGCTTAAGAAAGCTTTATATGGACTCAAACAAGCTCCTAGAGCTTGTTATGATAGGCTAAACACATACCTAATGGAAAATAATTTTATTAAAGGAAAAGTAGACACTACACTTTTCAAGAAATGCTCAAAGAAAGATTTCATAGTAGTACAGATTTATGTTGATTATATTATATTTGGTGCTACTAATGAAAAGCTCTGCAAAGAGTTCTCTGAGTTGATGCAGAATGAATTTGAGATGAGCATGATGGGGGAATTGAAGTTCTTCCTTGCTCTTCAAATAAAATAGTCTAGTGATGGAATCTATATCCATCAACAGAAGTACACCAAGGAGCTTCTGAAAAAGTATAAAATGGAAAATTCAAAGCCTATGAGTACTCCTATGCATCCAACAGTTAATCTAAACAATGATGAGGAAGGTAAAAAGGTAGATCAAACTGTCTACCGAGGTATGATTGGATCTCTTCTATACTTAACTTCTAGCAGACTTGATATTCAATTCAGTGTTTGTCTTTGTGCTAGATTTCAATCAGATCCTAAAGAATTTCATCATAAGGCTGTTAAAAGATTTTTTAGATATTTGATTGGAACCACTAATTAACCTTGGTTTATTATATAAGAAAACTGAAGATTTCAGGTTAGCTGGATTTTGTGATGCTGATTTTGCTTGAGATAGAATTGATAGAAAAAGCACTCGTGGAGGATGTCACTTCATTGGAGCAAATATGATCTCCTGGTCAAGCAAAAGGCAAAGTACCATTGCTCTATCAACTGCTGAAGCTGAATATATATCTGCAGCTAGTTGTTGTTCACAACTGCTTTGGGTAAAATATCAACTTGAAGATTATTCAATGTTTGATCATAATATACCTGTTTGGTGTGATAATACTAGTGCTATTAATCTGTCTAAGAATCCCATACAACATTCTAGTGCAAAGCATATAGAAATAAAGCATCATTTTATTAGAGATTATGTTCAGAAAGGTGTTTTTGAAATTAAGTTTGTAAAAACTGATTATCAGTGGGCATACATCTATACTAAACCTCTAAGTGAAGATCAATTTGTTTTTATTAGAAGGAATCTTAATATGCATAATTTGTCTGAATGAGTGTTTGCTGATATGTCTGAAAATTTACTTGTCTAAATTTTATATCTACTTGACTCGTCTATTTTCTCTATGCTTCACTCGTCTACTTTAGCCAAGCGTCTGATGACGTGGCTAAAAACACTTAGTGCTAAACCCTGACTGAGACACGTGTACATTGCATTTTCCCTCCTTTTCTGAAAAATGTTTCATTATATTAACAACTGTCTTTTCAAATTTGATTGATTGCTATTTACGGCAAATCTCTCTCCTTGTTCCCAACGCAAAAAACACTCAAGCATTTTAACAAAAGCAACCCGTGTCATTTCAAAACTACCCACTCACAATCTCTCTCTGAATTCTCTTCGTCTTCATTCTCTCAAAACCGTTCCTTTCCAAACCCTAAAAATCATCTCTTCTGAAACGATGGCACCCAAAAGCTTTCTTGAAGAAGTTGCAAAAAAATCCGGACTTTCTCTAACAGAACTGAAGAAAGTACACCCTGGAAGGATCCCTAACTTCACTGAGCTGAAGAACAAAGGACTGGATGTTAAGCCTGAAATTACCTATGCTGGGTGGCTGCCATTCTTCCAAATTATCCAAACATGTCTTTCCTTCCTTGGTTAG
>CM061062.1:3664379-3694292 GCA_030762895.1 Sophora flavescens
GACGTTAATAGTATTTTTTTATTTTTTAAATTCAGTTTTAAAATATCACTCCCCTGATCAGCTATTCCTGCATTCAGTAAATATCCCAAGAATACGTAATATCACACACATTACAGAATTGCAAAGGAAAAATGGAACAATGATCCATATGTATGCCTGTTCAGAAACAATATATATTTATTAACATAGGTTATAACTCAAAATAAATACAGAAATAAAAATAAAAATAAATGTATACTAAGTTTAAACTACCTATATCAATATCCCTTCGTGATGATGATCACAAGTGGCATGTACATCGTCCACCTGTGTCTCCTCGATTATAGTAGGCTTGTTTGTTGAAAAAGAAGGAGTCTCAGGAATATCAAGATTTGAATCTTCATTTTCATCACTACCATTATACATGTTTTTTCCTTGGAGAACCACGGACAACCTTTTGTTAGAAGGATCAGTGATGTAGAACACTTGTTTTGCTAGGGAAGCCATTATGAAAGGCTCATTTATATGACCTAACTTGTTGAGGTCTACCAATGTGAACCCCAATTCGTCGGTTTGTACACCACCGTTACTATCAACCCACTTACATTTAAATACCGGCACCATAAGCTTAGTGTAATCGAGCACCCAAATATCTTCAATATATCCAAAGTAAGGTCTCTGTCTTTGTAACGGGTTTTGTGTCCTTTGCACTAGAGAAGTGCATTGCTTCGCCACGATCATAACCCCACTTATTTTGCATGGTACTCTTGTTATCTTGTTCCTTTGTATAAAAGGAAAAGTTATTTATGTCGTATCCGCTCCAACATATGACGTTGAAGCTAGGCCCACGTGCTAGCCATCTTACGTCATCAGAAGCAGTACTACCATCCTTAAGAATTTCTTCCTTGAACCATGGTAAGAAAGTCTTGTTATGCTTGTTCAACAACCACCTTTCGCTCATTCGAGGGTTTTCTTGATTGACTTTTCTTTTATGTTCAAATAAGAAAGGCTGAACACATTCGATGTTGTTCAATACATACAAATGTGCTTGAAGCACTTCCTCCCGATCCTTCCTATTAATTCTTAAGCCATGTGTACCCTTAACTTGACATCTAATCTCATCATGCCGAGGCTTAGGAACCCCTATAGGATCCGTGTGATGAAGGTAGTCCGGACAAAACTCAACAGCTTCTTCTGCAACATACCTTTGAACAATAGATGCTTCCGGACGATGGGGATTCTTCACGTACCCTTTCAAGATCTTTATGTAGCGCTCAACTGGGTACATCCATCTCAGAAAAACCGGCCCACATAATCTAATCTCCCTCACCAAATGAACAATTAAGTGAACCATTATGTCGAAAAAGGAAGGAGGAAAATACATCTCCGATTGGCACAAGATTGTAGCAGCCTCAACTTCCAAGTCATCCAACATACGGGGGTCAACGACTTTGCTACATATAGAATTGAAGAATGAGCACAACTGAGTAATGGCATGTCTCACATTTTTTGGAACAATACCACGAATAGCAACGGGCAGAAGTTGTTGCATCAATATGTGACAATCATGAGACTTCAAGCCAACCAATTTAAGATCACTAGAGACAAGCCTCTTTATATTTGAAGAGTAGCCATGTGGAACTTTGATGCCCTGAAGACACCCGCAGAAACTTTGTCTCTCTTTTTTTGACAAAGTATGACATGCTGGCGGCAAATAAGTCCGCTTACCATCCTCAACAACTGGAGCTAACTGCTCTCGTATACCCATAGCAACGAGGTCGAGATGAGCATTCACACCATCCTATGTCTTGCCCTGAATGTTGAGAAGCGTCCCGATCACACTATCACACACATTTTTCTCCACATGCATCACATCAATGCAAGTAATCGACATCAAGCTTGCGCCAGTATGGAAGATCAAAGAATATCGACCTCTTCTTCCATATGTTTTTCTCAGCAGCTTTACCATTCTTTTTGGACTTGCCGAATATAACATCGATGTCCTTTACCCTATGATAAACCTGCTCTCCAATTAAGGCCGCGCTTCTTCTTCCGTCTCTTGGCATCCATTAAAAGCTTTTTTCATCTTACGATATGGGTGATCACGTCTAAGAAATCTCCGATGCCCAAGGTAAACCGTCTTCTTTCCATGATGCAACTGAGTGTAGCATGTGCCTTCTTCACATATAGGGCATGCTTTATGCCCCTTGACACTTTATGCCGGACAAGTTCTTTGTATCTTGGAAAGTCGTTGATGGTGCAAAATAACATGGCACGAAGCTTGAAAGTCTCATGAGAATACCCATCAACTACCTCAACACCTTCCACCCACAGCGTTTTCAAGTCTTCAATCAAGGGACCTAGATAAACATCTAAGTCATTTCCCGATTGCTTTGGGCCCGAAATCATCATAGACAACATCATGTATTTGCGCTTCATGCACAACCAAGGGGGCATGTTGTAAATTACCAACAGAACAGGCCATGAACTATGAATACTACTCATGTTACCATAAGGATTCATTCCATCCGTAGCAAGTCCAAGCCTTAGGTTTCCTGGCTAATCGGCGAAATCCGGAAACATAGTATCGATATTCTTCCATTGAATAGAATCAGCAGGATGACAAACCTTTCCATCACGTTTTCTCTCATCATTATGCCATCTAAGATTCTTCGCATCTTTCGCATTGGCAAACAATCGCTTGAACCTTGGAATTATTGGAAGATACCACAACACCTTCGTAGGAGGACCCTTTTTTCTCACATCATCAAGATCATCATCATCATCACCACCCTTCACTTTGTATTGTGATAACCCACATTTGGGGCAATCATGATTGTCTTCATGAACACCGGTGTACAATATGCAATCATTGGGGTATGCGTGTATCTTCTTATACTCCATACCCATAGGACACAATACCTTCTTGGCCTCATAGTTACGGTCAGGCAATGTGTTGTCCTCCGGAAGCAAGCCTTTCAACACTTCAAGCAATTCCGTGAAGCTTTTATCGGTCCAACCATTTCTCGCCTTCACACAAACCAATTTTAGCACCGCCGACAACCGTGTATGAGTAGTACACCCTGGATATAAAGGCTTATCCGCATCACCGCACAACCTATCATACACATGATCTCGATGAAAAGATTCTTGTCGAATATCACGGATCATGTCCTCTACTCGATCATCCTCCATATCTACGTCAACATCCTCACTTTGGGAGACACTCGCCGTACTACTCAACAACACATCACCATGCCATATCCATCTTGTATAACTCAAGCAAATCCCTTCACAAATCAAATGAGTACGTATATCCTTCACCTTACATTTCCTCGTATTCAAACACTTGACACAAGGACAACAGAACATTCCATTACTATTTGGAACATTCCTTTGAGCAAATTCTATAAATTCTCCCACCCCCTTCAAATACTCAGCACTAGTACGCTTACAAACCATCCAACTACGATCCATAACTAGATAGATCCTGTAGATATACAAAACATATATCCAATATAAGGACAATACGGGAGATTGAAAACTATAGTTTTTGAAGATTGCCAAGCACTGGTCACGGCCTAGCCGTGATGAGCATCACGACCGTGACAGATCAACCAGCAGAGCAACATGCACTCAAAACCAAAAATAGAGACGTACATCCCAAACAACTCAAACTCACGGTTTCAAGTTTCAACTACTGAGACTACAGTTTCAACATACACTCAAAACGAAAAATACAAAAATGTGCCCTAAATACTCACCAGAAATAGGTGCTCGCGTGGTGTTGGGGAGGGGAGCTCGAGTGGTGGCCAACGTTCGATGTGGTTACTGAGAGCAGAGGGACAAGGAGAGTTAGTGTGCGGGAAGGGGAAAGAGAGATGTCAAGTTATTGCAAAGAATGAATGGAAAGACAGAGTTAGGGTTAATAATGTACCTCACGGTGGTGGCGAAGAAGCCCTCGCGGTGGTTGCGGTGGAGATGAGCTCGCGATTAGGGTTCTGTGCTGGGTGAGAGTGAGAGTGAGGGTTGAGAGTGATCTAGGGTTGAGCGTGATGAAAAGATAAAAGAGACGTACGTACAGAGCGAAGTGCAGAAGGCGCGCGAGTGTAAACGTTATAATCAAAAACCAAAAATAAAACAACATTTAACGTCAGTTGTATTAAACAACTGACGTTAAAAGTAATTGTTTAACGTCAGTTGTATTAAAAAACTGACGTTAAATATTGATATTTTAAAAAAAAAACACTTTTAACGTCAGTTGTTGAATACAACTGACGTTAAAAGTGTTGTGTAAAAATCATTCTCTATATAAAGTACCATTCTTCTGTATCAGTCTGTAATGCTGCCTCTTATTTTCCTCTATATTTCTATTCCTTCACAAAATGGCTCTAAGACCTTTGTTATTTCTTCCTATACCTAGACTTAAAGGTCTCTGTCTTAATGGTCAAAAATCTTCTGAGGTTGTGTAAATCACATTACATGGATGGTAAAGTTGAGTAAATCACGTAATGTGATTCCCTCACTTTATTTCATCCCAGTCATCCCTTTCACTCTGCTTTGGTTGCAAGTGACCGTGGATTCGAGATGATGCATCAAGGAATTCCAGTGAAGGAGGTGATGCAAAGATCCCTTTCACTTTGATTAATCACGATGCATCATGGAATTCAAGTGAGGGAGGAGATGCATCCATTTGAATTTCTGAGGACAGGACTGAGAAGAAAATGACGTTGAAGCAGAAACTTTTTTATATTTTAGGGCTATGTTGCGGAAATTTTTTATCTTTTAATCATGTAATTAATTGTAACTTATGAACGCTTCAATGAGATACATATATAACTTGTTTTATGTTAAGTGTTTATTTATCTTAATTTGCACAAGAATTTGTTTACTAATTCAAGCTAATTAATTAAGATTAAAAATAAACTTGTTTAAACAAAAAAGTTTAGAAATAAACTGCACTATAGATGTGGATTGACCTGTGTTAAGAGTGACAACAGGGCATTTCAGATAGGGATATAGGATTATTTACGTCATCTATTTATTTAACTGAAGTAAAAATCACACTTTTAACGTTAATTGTATAAACAATAGACGTTAAAAATATATATTTTTTATTTTAAAAACACTTTTAACTTCAGTTTTATTCAACAACTGACGTTAAAAGTGTATAAGTTTCTGCAAAAACATTCATTCCTTTGACTACTTTGCTACTTACCCATTGACCTGTGTTAAGAGTGACAACAGGGCATTTCAGATAGGGATATAGGATTATTTACGTCAGCTGTTTATTTAACTGAAGTAAAAAATCACACTTTTAACGTCAGTTGTATAAACAACAGACGTTAAAAATAAATATTTTTTATTTTAAAAACACTTTTAACGTCAGTTTTATTCAACAACTGACGTTAAAAGTGTATAAGTTTCTGTAAAAGCATTCATTCCTTTAACTACTCTGCTACTTAATTACCCATTACTGCTGTTCTACTTACCCATGCACATTGTAAACTATAATCCTCTTTATGAGCACTAAGTTTATACCTAGACTTAAAGGTCTATTTCTTCCTATTCCTTCGGGCGTTTTCTTTTGTGCACGTTTATAATATATGACTGCCAACTCCCAATACGCCTTGGAACCTAATGCTCTTAATGATCAATTTAATTTTTTAGATACTTACGACGCCTAGTATCTTCATCCCCTACTCCTATAAATAGCTTCCTTCCTTCCTTTAATTTTTCTGCTTCACAATATGGCTCTGTCATGGAGATTAACTTCATCACTCTTTCTTCCTATACCTAGACTTAAAGGTCTCTGTCTTAATGGTCAAACAACTTCTGAGGTTTTGTAAATCGCATTACATGGGTGATAAGGGTGTGTAAATCGCATTATGTGAATTGCACACATTATCATCCTTCTGGAGAATCAGCAGCTACACTTCCAAAACCTCAGCTTTGGAACCAAGTGACTGTTCCAAGAATATTGTTGAAACAGATCGAGTGCACCCTTCACTCTGCTTTGGCTCCAAATTGACCGTGGATTCAGATGGAGCATCAAGGACTTCAAGTAAGGGAGGAGATGCATCCATTGGAGTTTCTGATGACAGGACTGAGAAGAAAATGATGTTGAAGCAGAAACTTTTTTATATTTTAGTGCTATCTTGCGGAAATTTTTTATCTTTTAATCATGTAATTGTAACTTATGAATCGCTTCAATGAGATACGATTTGATTATACATATAACTTGTTTTATGTTAAGTGTTTATTTATTTTAATTTGCACAAGAATTTGTTTACTAATTCAAGCTAATTAATTAAGATTAAAAATAAACTTTTTTTTAAAAAAAGATTAGAAATAAACTGCACTATATATGGAGTGATGATCTGCGTTAAGAGTGACAACAGGGAGATGACAACGAAAGAAAGATAGGAATGAGTTGATTATTTACGTCAGTTATTTATTTAACTGAAGTAAAAATCATACTTTTAACGTCAGTTGTATAAACAACTGACGTTAAAAGTGTTAATAATCACTTTTAACGTCAGTTCATTAAACAACTGATGCAAATAGTGATTTAATATTTAAAAAACTGCCACCGCCTCATTTTTAACGTCAAACATATGGTCAACTGACGTAAAACGTTCCCGTATATTACATTATTTCCACTAGTGTACCTATGAACTAAATTGCAAAAAAGTGAAACTTTTCTCAACCGAAAAAAGGAAACTTTTCTTGGTAAATGGTCAAAGGTATGATCTCATTTTATTAAATGAAACACCATCCAACCATTGGTCAGAATTTAAAGGTATTGAAACCTTTAAATTTATATGGGTACATTAGAATTTCTCAAGGGTGGGGGTGATGAACAATAGAACGGTGGAGTTGCTAGATGATGACACGTGCATGTGACATGGTGAGTTGGAGGTTTGTATGAGGGAACAGGTTAATAAAAATAAAAAGGTTGGAAATTATTAAAATGATGAATAGTGAACGGGAAAATTATTAAAACATGGTTTGATGTGTGTATTTTTCTGGTTGAAGAGAGACGTTAGTGTTGCCACCTTACTCTTGTAGTGCGCTCTCTCTCTCTCTATCTATATATATATATATATATATATATATATATATATATATATATATATATATTAAAACATGGTTTGATGTGCTCTATATCTAGATTCATAAGAAATTTTGTAGGAAATTTTGATATTTTCTGTTGATTTAAATTTTTCGTAAGAAAATCGGTAAGAAATTTTTTACGGATAAAAAAATTACCCACAAAAGTATTACCTATTGATAGGAGTTCATAGGAAAATCCGCATAAAACTTATTTCCTACAAATTTTTAAACAAAATCCGCTGGAAAATATACAAGCAATCAAAAGATTTCTAGTAGTGATATTTGTATTATTGTATAGCATGTGGGGTTATGAAATAAAACAAAAAAAATAATTAATTAAAAGTCTCGTTTGAATGGTTCCAAAGTGAGTCCGGTAGCGTATCTAGTTTATTTGTTTTTATTTTATATTATTATTTATCTATTATTTATAAACAATACAATTCTATCCCATATGTAATGTAGTTTTGTCATGTGTCACCTTCTCTATGTATGATATGTATGAAATGTTGACATGTGTCATGTGCAAAGCATCAACAGTACAATTTTCCGATTTATTATTGTGTTTATAAAATTAACAAAAAATAACACACTAAAAATAAAAATTGAATGAAATTACTGAAATTGAAATTTAAAGTTTAAATGTAACTAATCTTATCTAATTATTTAATTTATTTCAATTTTAATTTCAAATTTAAGATCATACAATATGTATTTAAGTAAATCTTATCAAAGTTGAAATTAAATTTAAATTTATCTTTTTTTTATAAAACAAGTAATACTATAACAACTTATCTAGAATAATGATGTGTTTATAAATTTGATTTCAAATTTGATATTTGATTTTAAAGACATAATAAATACAAAATTTGGTATGAAAATATAATTTCAAGTATAATGTTTACTTTTAACTTTAATTCCAACCGCCGCGCAGATTTGTTTTCAATTCCTTTGTTGGGAAATGTTATCAACTCAGTCATTGTTATCCAAGGCACGAAAGTGAAGACTTACAAAGGTACAATTTGGTTTACTAGAAAATCTTATATCAAATACTATAAGTAAATATAACATATATTACCTAATCTGTCAAAATGATTGTGTAACATCCTAAAAATTCAAATATAATTATTTTAATAAAAAAAGGATAGTATAAGAGTTTATTATAATTGTTTTCTTTATAATAAAAATCCAATGGGTTCCACAATAATGTAAAATTGATTTAAATAAATAAATAAAACAAAAATAAGGATAGAACCTACCCTGGACTAAATTATTGCGGCAATAATGATAGGAAACATAAACATATCAAGGCACATGCTGTGTTACCCATTATAAACAGATAGTTTGAGTGTTTTAAGCCCAATTATTAGCATAATATGACTAGATACCTAACTTCAGACGGATATTTTGTAACCAAAGAGAACTTGTTTGAATTCGAGATCTGCATAAGAAATATAGCCCTGACTCTTAGATTTCCATAGACACCAAATTCGTCCAAATTGGATTCTTGTAGCGCAAGTTATGACCAAATTCGTACACACTATTCATGTTCCAGCCCCAGAACCATTTTTTTAAAATTCTATCCACGTTTTGACTACCTAAACGTCGGTTTCAGATTTTGTGGTCTTCATAACAGTTGTAGACAATTCTTTTATCTTTCCAATGATATAAAATTTATAATTTTTGAATGTCTATAATTCAAGATATATGCGAAATACAGCACCATATGCAGAGTAAGCGGGCTTAACGCGTTTTTACACGTTTTGGGCTATTGGGGGCTCTATAAATAGAATCTTAACACTCTTAGGGTGCGTTTTTGAACCCTAATTACACCTAGAAACTCAGAAACGGCTAAGAAGAGAAGAAATTCAAGGATTAAGAAGAGATAGTTGTGGAAGAGGGAGTCTAGGAAGAGGAAGATGATGATAACTCTTGGCAAATGTTAGGATTCGCAATAGGAAATGCTTAGAGCTATTTGGAGGTCTTCAAGAGGTGAGTAACAATACTTTTTTACGAACCTTTTCCATGGTATATATGATTGTTTGTGTTGACAATGAATTACCATATGAAATTGGGAGTTTTTAATTGATTTGAAGCATATTGTCAGTAACCTAATTTCTAAAATTGGGGGTTTTTGTTAAAAGGGGAATAAGTTGATTAATTGATGTTGTAAGATGCTTATTCATGTATGATATATTGTGATATTCGTGATTGCTTGTTATTGGGAGAAATTTATTTGTTTAATTCGTGGAAAATAGTTTGTTACATGAATGAGACATGACATCTTTGAGTTATAATATGTTGTATGATGTTTGCCGCAATACCACCTATGATAGGGGTATCGAAAAGTAATACCACCGTAATGGGGTATCGAAAGTAACATCCCCATATAATTGGGATGTCGAAAAAGAGCAATACCGCCTAAAAAGGGGTATCGAAAGTAACACCGCCACACGTTGGGGTGTCGAAAAAGGAGAAATACCGCCATGTGCACATGGGAGGTATCGAAATAGAAATGTCCCCGACATGAGGGTGACATCGAAACATTCCTCATGAGTAGGGGTGGGCAATGGGACGCCATTGTCATGTGATGTGTGAGATTTATGGCATGCCGGCAAGAGACCAGATTAGTGATGAGGCCTTCGAGCCACTTGGATTAATTTAGAATTTACTTAGTTTGTGGAATGTGATGCATTGAGACTAGTTGATCTTATGCTATATGCATTTGACTTGATGAAATTTTTGTTGTTATTAAAAGTATTTTTTTATATATTATTTTGGGAAATTAGCGGATACCATGGACAGTTTTTCCGGTTACCGCACCGGCTGAGAACAACATTATTTTCGAAACATTTTATAAATGTATTGTTGTGCACTAGGATTTTATATCTCATTATAAGTGTTGTTTTCAGAGCCCGAGGACATCGCTGTTGAGGATCCAGAGATCTGAAGAGTTATCTTTGGTTAGCTAGTTGGTTAGTAATGTAGTATGGTTTAGAGTATTATGCTGACGATGTTCTTTGGTTTACATACTATTTTTCTCAGATTGTAATTAGACGCCCGATTTTGAGGCTTTTAGGTTTTATTCAAATGATTGGATTTAATAATATTTTTCAATACTTTGTAAATACTATCATTTTATTTAATACGAGGTATTTTCATACTTAGTTATTTGAGAAAATTTGTATGACTTGTTTTTTTAATTAAATGTTTTGAAGGATTTTTATTGAAATTAATTTGGGTTACTAATGTAACGAAGGGCGTTACATTTTTGGTATCAGAGCAGTTCGATTCTAAATCGGACTGTGGTAGTGGGGCTTTTTCTAAAACAAAACTTGGGCGCATAGGATGCTTGTTAGAGTTATAAATACTGCATGTTATTCTTTTGGATATTGGACATGATCAACCCAATATTTCATAGGTAGTGAGCATATTTATAGGACTAATAGGCGAGGGACGAACATTGCACTTGCAGCAGCTTTGGTTTGTATGATCAGAGCTACGCAAGGGCAGACGGAGACTCTCCGTCAACTGTAGGGGAATGGAGGCCAATCACTGATGGAGTGGTGGCTACCTAGGACCCTTAGCACGTGGGACTTTTCGAATTCAAGAAGAATGATCCCCTATTATTCCGAGGCAGCTTAGAATCCGAAGGAGACTTGATTTATTTAACTCGTATAGGGGAAGAAGTTACTATATTGTTTGATTTAGGAGCAGTACTTTCTTTGATATATCCTTCAAGTGTGAAATTTGAGTTGCCTATCTTTCGTTTGTCCTTTGAGTCATGTGTTTCTACTTCTATGGGGATAATCTTATTGCTTCTAGTGCTTGTTTAAATCGTCTTCCTATGCATCGGGATGTTCCTTATGCCATCGATCTTATTTGTTATCTATGTCTGGGTTGGATGCTATTATTGGTAAGGACTGATTGTCGTCTAGACTTGTTGTCATAAGGCACTCTGATAGAACTTTTTTTTTTGCTTCTTCACAACCAACGTCGATTGATCCTTTGGTGTCAACCCATATTGCATTTGTTGTTACTTGTAATAAATGCTTAGTTGAGAGAGCTCAATGATCGATACATACTCTTGTTTTTGGTAAGGTAGAGATTTATAGTAATGTGGCAGTAATATCTGAAGTCTGAGAGTAAAAATAAAATTTGCTTACCCTTCCTTGGTACGTTTAATTTTGGATTTTTACATGTAGATTAGTCTACTATAAAAAAAAGTTGTAATTTAGGGAACTTGATTCTTTATATGAGATTTTTGAATGTTGACGATGAATTGATTTTAATAAATTTATTTTCCTTTAATCTATAAGGAATTATTACTAATGGTAGTTTTGTATGTGCGTTCATGTTGGTTTTTTCTTGTTTACACTATTCTCATCATCTATACTTCTGCCAACACTGTCAAAACCCATTCCCATATCTAATTGAAATGTCCTATCAATTTTTTTTAATTCCTTCTGTGTGTGAAGTCCACCTCCATCGCATCGAGGCCAATTTATTGAATTGTAATTATATTTCTAACTTCCTCTGACTCATGGATTTAATTGTGGCATGAATTCTATTTTTTGTTAGTTTGAATCAAATTATATATTTAATATTTAAATTAAATTATGGTTCACTTTATAAATTTTAAAAATATGTTTGATTTTGTATTAAGTTTTGAGTGCTTTTAGTGGGAAAAGATGATGGGAGTATGAGGTTATATGTGGGCAATATGCAATTGAACAAAGTAACTATTATGGATAGGTATCTTTTACCTATGATAGATGAGCTTAGATCAATGGAGTAGAGTAGTGGTTGATTCTAGTAAAGTAGATGCAGTGATAGGGTGAGAGAAGCCTAAGACAATGACAAGTGTGAGAAGTTTCATAGAATTGGAGAAGTATTATAGGAAGTTATAAACGAGTTCTCTAGACTAGCCTTACCTCTCACCAAGCTGATTAGGAAAGGAAAATCTCTTGTATAGGATACAACTTGAAGTTTTTAATGATCAGTAGAGCCTTAAACAGTTGTTAAGAGATAGAGACAGAGACAGAGACGAAGAGTTAAATATAAGGCAAAGAAAGTGGATGAATTTTCTTAGGAACTATGATTTTGAGTTGAAGTATAGTCCGGGAAAGGCTAATGCAGTGGTCGATACTCGGAGTAGGAAATTATCGCACAAGTCTAACTCGAAGTTGCAAGAGATGAACCTAATAGAAGAGTCTAGAGACATGAATTTGGATATCTTTTTAAGGCTTAAAACTTGGAATTGAATATGTTGAAAATTTGTAGTGACCTTAGAAAATAGATTAAGCGAGTGTAGTTTTTAAACTTGGATTTGAAATCTCTTTTGGATCAAGAGAATTATGTGTTATATAATAATGGTGTAGTGTTGTTTAAGAATAGGATCATTGTCCCTAAGAAGGGGAGCCTTAGAGGGAAAAAATGTTAGAAGAGACACATAAAAGAACGTTAACAATGTGTCTAGGAATAACCAAGAAGCATCAAGATTTAAAGAAGTATTAGTGGACGGGAATAAAAATGGAAGTGAGATTAAAGAATTTTATATATATGTTCAAATTTTATTATAATGTTGTAATTTTGTTATATAATTTTTAGAAGATCACTTTCTTGAAATTTCAAATTGCTTCTCAAATGACAAAGTATTAATCGCGATTGATATTCCCCTATGATTTGTTTTCCATATAGATTAATGGCATGTCTAATCCTAACAAACTTATATTTCTTAACAAAAGTGAAAAAACGTTATTTCTAATTATTTGTATGTGCCTACTCAAAGATCGAGATTGAATTGGTTTCTTATACTATTGTGGTGTTAATTTTTACAGTTGTTTTTGCATAATGTCTGCACAGTTTAATTGTAATTTTGTTAAACAGTATTCTCCATTTTGTTATCACATATTTTTTTTTTTAGTAAGATCTTCTTATCAACATAAAGTGAAACTATTTCTTCCTCTTTTGAAATTATCATTTTAGGATAGCTAAAAATTAGTATGTACGAACGTGCTACTGCTTCACATTTCTTTATTTATAAAATTTATAAAATTCCTCAGTTCTGTGTAGAATATAAGAAACTTGGTATAGAGTTCGTAAGAGATATTATGTCTACGTGTGGATGATATAAAATATTACATCAATTTCTTTTATGGATTGTTTGTTAAATTTAATTTGTGAGAATGCTTATAAAGATGAAATGCAAGTGAAGGTGTTCTAATTATAGGCGGATGGATAGAAACAAATGATTAAGTGCATGATTTTATTATATAAATGTTATTATTGACTTCATTTTAAAATTAAAAAAAATTTTCTTTAAAAAAATGATTTTTTTTAGTTAAGGGCCATGAATTGTACATTTATTATCTGGTGGAATATTTAATGACTATACATATATATATATATATATATATATATTAATGATGTGATTAGGAATGTAGATCCCCTTTTATGATAGTGCGAAGTAGGTGAGAAGATATTGTTAAGATCATATTCAATCAAAGAGATCGCAATTAGGATTAATAATTGAGGGAAAGATGCACATAGCGCAAAATAGATAAAAAGTGTTATGTCGACAAGAAAAGAAAGCATTTAGAATTTTAGGAAGAGGAACATGTAATCTTGAGAGGGACTCTTAAGTTTTGGATGGGGAGGTCAATGTCATTCAGAAAACTAACTCTTTGTTTCATGGGACCTTTCCTAATTCTCAAAAGAGTCGTGCCCGTTGCTTACCAATTGGCTCTTCTGCCACAATTGGCAAATCTTCATGATGTTTTCCATGTGTCGCAACTTAGAAAATATGTACCTGATGAGTCTCATGTAATAGCTCCCGAGTCTTTACAATTGAAGGATAATTTGATATATAAGCCTAGGCCTAGTCAAATCTTGGACAAGGGCACAAAGACTCTAAGGAACAAGACAATTCCATTGGTGAAAGTGTTATGGGAAAGGATTAACTCCGAAGGAAACTACTTGAAAGATGGAAGAGGACATCGTTTGTCAATACCCAGATCTTGTTGTTTAAGGTAAGGTAACATTTATGTTTGGTTTTCAGCATATGTTACAATATGTGTGTGAGTATGTGATGAATTTCGGGGACGAAATTCTCTAAGGAGGGGAGAAATGTAACATCCTAAAAATTCAAATATAATTATTTTAATAAAAAAGGATAGTATAAGATTTTATTATAATTGTTTTCTTTATAATAAAAATCCAATTGGTTCCACAATAATGTAAAATTGATTTTAAAAAATAAATAAAATAAAAATAAGGATAAGAACTTACCCTGGACAAAATTATTGTGGCAATAATGATAGGAAACATAAGCATATCAAGGCCCATGCTGTGTTACCCATTATAAACAGATAGTTTGAGTGTTTTAAGCCCAATTAGCATAATATGACTAGATACCTAACTTCAGATGGATATTTCGTAACCAAAGAGAACTTGTTTGAATTCGAGATCTGCATAAGAAATATAGCCCTGTCTCTTAGCTTTCCATAGACACCAAATTCGTCCAAATTGGATTCTTGTAGCGCAAGTTATGACCAAATTCGTACACACTATTCATGTTCCAGCGCCAGAACGGTTTTTTTAAAATTCTATCCACGTTTTGACTACCTAAACATCGGTTTCAGATTTTGTGGTCTTCATAACAGTTGTAGACAATTCTTTTATCTTTCCAACGATATAAATTTTATAATTTTTGAATGTCTATAATTCAAGATATGTGCGAAATACAGCACCATATACAGAGTAAGCGGGCTTAACGCGTTTTTACACGTTTTTGGCTATTGGGGGCTCTATAAATAGAATCTTAACACTCTTAGGGTGCGTTTTTGAACCCTAATTACACCTAGAAACTCAGAAACGGCTAAGAAGAGAAGAAATTCAAGGATTAAGAAGAGATAGTTGTGGAAGAGGGAGTCTAGGAAGAGGAAGATGATGATAACTCTTGGCAAATGTTAGGATTCACAGTAGGAAACGTGTGACACCCTAACTCGGGTCATAACATGACTACCCGTTTGCGGAAATAAAACTTAATTTGCTGGTTGCTTTTCAGAAAATAATGTTTTCTCAACGTTTATCTTTTCGAAATATGGTGATAAAATTTTTTCCTTTTCAACATCGTCACAACAGCGTTCGCATAATCGCACTTAGATATATCTATATACATAAGTCATATATATATATATATATATATATATATATATATATATATATATATATATATATATATATATATATATATCATACAGCTATACTGCCTCATAGGTTTCACACTTAAACATTTATAATAAAAAGATTATTCCCAAAACACAACTGAACTTAAACCTAAGCTGGTCAAAACACTACAACAAAAGAAGCAGCATCAACATTTTCCGAACTACACATTCTTCTTCTTCTAGACGCCAAGCCCTTAAGAGGTTCATCTGAATTTCACCACATAGAACCCAGAAGAGAAACCACAAATAAAACATGCAAGAGTGAGTAACCGACAATTTGATCATAACGCGAGAACCATATGTACGACACAACAAAACATATACAAACCCAGATCAGTTAATTTCTCATCTTTAATATTGGCATACAACACAATATATAAAAGGGCCTCACACCCGAACATCGTCATTTTTAAAATCTGAATGCATGAACACTTCATATTCATCGTCTAAAACTTCGTACTTAATCTCATGAGATATCCCAACCTCGTGATGAGTTGATCAGACTCGATTGCCACATGCACACCGCCACAGGCACGCCCATCGCACACTGTCCAACATCATGGCACAGTGATAACCTCGTAGATGGGGTCTCATTGTCCAAACCCCGGGCACAATGAGGAACATCGTTGCATGATATACTTGACGCCGCAAGATAATCACTCGTAGAATTACAGCACGTCTTCCATATGCATGCAAGAAAACATTTGTTCTCTACACTTTTCTTTGTGTTATGTCTTTCTTTGTCAAAGCTCTCAAAAGCTTTTGACCAACCATAATTTAAACGTCTTAAAAACCTTCGTTAAAACACAGGACATCTAAGTCCGAGTGCTCAATCACAAACCCTAGACTGATGCCTCAGGCTTAGGTTCGTGGTAGTAGAAAACATCTAAAATGTTATAACCTCTTTAAGTAGATACCCAATCTACAACACAACAACCTTAATACCCCGACGTCTCGGTTATTAAGTTCTATATCATCTTTTAAGTCATTAAGTAAAACTCATTCACCGTAATTTCTTTCTACTTGTAATTCGTTTATAAAACATCAAATCGTTTAAAACTCTTTTACTGAAACTTCAACTCTTTAAATCAATTCATATTAAATTTCTTCTTAAAATAAGTACTGCTGTTTTTCAACTTTCACTGTAAATAATTTCAAAACTTGTCGTTGTTTATCATTTTCCAAGAAAATGTTTTTAAAGTCAAACTTTGACTTTTATATTATTTTATTATATTATATTATTATTTTATTTTTTTTTTATTTTTATTTTTATAAATAAATTTCGAATATTAATTTCACAAAATAATATTTTATAATATTACATAATTTCTTGCGTAAAAATCAGCAGTACTAAAAAAATTTCACGGTTACACTCTCACCGTGACTCCTAAATTCCTTTTACACTAATAAATCATTAAAATAATAATATTTCTCAAAACTCATTATTTTCCAAAATAATATTTTCCGCCTCTATTATATTCCAACATCTCCCATAAAACATTGAATATAATTCTTCATAGCTTATTAAATCTTTTATCTGATTAATCGATTGTGCACTGACCACTGTCAGGCCTCACAAACAACATCCAACATTATTAAAATTATATCACCAGGCAGATCATGCATCATAACAATATACGATACTACTGCAGATAATTAAATAAATTATAAGCAGAGAAACAACCCAACACAGATAAACAGCTAGAAACACATAGTCAAATAAAACAAACCAAACACCACAACCACATAAACAAATGTATACAAACCACAAACATGGACATATGGTCATCTGAATAATCCGTCAGGTAACCCCTTTTACCTCTTGAAGATCCACAGCAAGTTGAATTAAATTCGTCGGAAGCCGGAAACTCACGTACACCGCTTTATACTTAACCTTCAACCATTACAATCAAACAATCACAATTCAAGAAACTAAAAACATCCTAAAACCCTACTACATGGTCACGGCTCTAGGGTTTTTGACTAACTAAAATTCCTAATCATGATTAAGTCATGGATTAATGATCCTTGATTAACCTAAATCATAGATTAGTGACTAAACAACTAAGTTTCAAACTCAAAACTTCCTAACTCTTTTATACAAGGATTCGGCCTCAACATGTTTATAGGGCTAGGGTTCTTAGTTTAATAAATCAACTTGGATTTATAAGGCATACATACTAAGAGTTTGATTAACAAGATCTTTAAGGAAAACTATGAACAAAACTCAACAAATCTAACCACCTAGGGTTTCGGCCAACATAGGGATTTTTGAGTAAAGATTTTCATTTTAAGAAACTAACATGGATTTGAGTGTGTAGACATACATGTCATATAGAATACATGATCATACATGACAACACATGAACAAAACTCTACCAAACCTACTTTACTAGATTCGGCCAAGGCTAGGTTTTTTGGAAAGAAATTTTTGATTACATCATGCTCTTGGATTTAGATAATATACATGATATCAAGAAGATAGAAAGTAGTTTCATCATCATTGGATTTTTCTAGAATTTATTATGACTTTTCAAAGTTCTAGGGTTAGAAACTTGAAAATGATGAACAACTATGAAACAAACTTTAAATCAAGACACTTTCTAAAGAACATAGGCATGATTAAGGAAGAAGATTAGGATTTACCTCTTTAAGATCAAAGACAAATGAAATCCAAGAAACTTGCTTCACAAACTTATCACTAAGAGACTTATGAACTTTAGGGTTTTGGAAACAAATGGCAAAAGAAACTAAGTGAAAAGCGAGAGTATGGTATTTATAGTGATAGTGGCGCCATATTGGGAAGGATCTAGATGATGATGAGTTGTCTTGCTAAAGGATTCAAATGCAATTAAGTTCTAAGGATCACTTTGCAAAGATTCCATAAGTTGAAGGACTAGTTTGCAAATTGTCAATAAAGTGTCATGATGATAATTTTGCCACATTAAATGCTAGCTTATCTTGACTTTGTTGGCTGAATTTATGAATCAAAGATAGGTTAAGACAATTCATGAAGGTTTGAGAAGAATCAAGAATGTGGAAGAATAATCAAGGATAATGTAGAAAAATGTGGAAACTTGTGGAAAACTCTAGAAAATTGATTCAACAACAAATGAGGCAGCCATAAATCCTCATGGGGTTACGCATGGGCTGGGTAATTTTGGGCTTGCGTTCATTCTTGTGGGGCCCACTTGAAAATTTAAGCATTAGACTTAAGATAGGAAACTTATATAGTTTCAATTAGGCTTTATGGACTCAAACCATGAACTAGAAAATTTTGGGCTTCTAAGCCACGACCATTTGAGATTGGAAACAAGGATTCTAGCCCAATTCCCTTGAAAAAACTTAAAAACTAATTTAGGGACAAAAGGGTAATTTACAGAAAGTTCAGGGGCTTAAGCGTAAAATTCCTAAATTTTCACTTTAATCTTGAAAAACCTTCTAGACTTAAAAATATGATTCATACCCTTGAATCATCTCAAAATCCTAAGATAAACCCTCTATTTACTCTTAGAAACTCTAATTTCCCTTCCGTCGTCTACCCGATTACGTGTTTCACCTGAAAAACGTAAATTATTTTATTTTTTTTGAAATAAATCTAAAAATACATAATTGTAGAAAATAAAATACTAAACTTAAGTCTTTTGTTCAAGAATTAAAATTAGGTCTTTTGAGCAGTATTATTATACTGTCAATGGAATTCGCAGGCCGGGTTTCGCCTGACTTTCTAACCTAAATTTTAATCGTAGCTTCCTACATTCAAGTAGGATTGAGTGGTAAACTCCGTTTATTTAAAATAATTTCCTTAAACTCTAATAAATTTATAAACATATTTATATGTATTACTGTTATTTAAAACAGTGAAATACAGGGTGTTACAAAACACTTAGAGCTATTTGGAGGTCTTCAAGAGGTGAGTAACAATACTTTTTGCAAACCTTTTCCATGGTATATATGATTGTTTGTGTTGACAATGAATTACCATATGAAATTGGGAGTTTTTAATTGATTTGAAGCATATTGTCAGTAACCTAATTTCTAAAATTGGGGGTTTTTGTTAAAAGGGGAATAAGTTGATTAATTGATGTTGTAAGATGCTTATTCATGTATGATATATTGTGATATTCGTGATTGCTTGTTGTTGGGAGAAATTTATTTGTTTAATTCATGGAAAATAGTTTGTTACATGCATGAGACATGACATATTTGAGTTATAATATGTTGTATGATGTTTGCCGCAATACCACCTATGATAGGGGTATCGAAAAGTAATACCACCGTAATGGGGTATCGAAAGTAACATCCCCATATATTTGGGATGTCGAAAAAGAGCAATACCGCCTAAAAAGGGGTATCGAAAGTAACACCGCCACACGTCGGGGTGTCAAAAAGGGAGAAATACCGTCATGTGCACATGGGAGGTATCGAAATAGAAATGTCTCCGACAGGAGGTGACATCGAAACATTCCTCATGAGTAGGGGTGGGCAATGGGATGCCATTGTCATGTGATGTGTGAGATTTATGGCATGCCGGCAAGAGACCAGATTAGTTATGAGGCCTTCGAGCCACTTGGATTAATTTAGAATTTACTTGGTATGTGGATTGTGATGCATTGAGAGAGTTGATCTTATACTATATGCATTTGACTTGATGAAATTTTTGTTGTTATTAAAAGTATTTTTTTATATATTATTTTGGGAAATTAGCGGATACCATGGACAGTTTTTCCGATTACCGCACCGGCTGAGAACAACATTATTTTCGAAACATTTTATAAATGTATTGTTGTGCACGGGGATTTTATATCTCATTATAAGTGTTGTTTTTAGAGCCCGAGGACATCGCTGTTGAGGATCCAAAGATCTGAAGAGTTGTCTTTGATTAGCTAGTTGGTTAGTAATGTAGTATGGTTTGGAGTATTATGCAGACGACGTTCTTTGGTTTACATACTATTTTTCTCAGATTGTAATTAGACGCTCGGTTTTGAGGCTTTTAGTTTTTATTCAAATGATTGGATTTTATAATATTTTTCAATACTTTGTAAATACTATCATTTTATTTAATACGAGGTATTTTCATACTTAGTTATTTGAGAAAAATTTTATGACTTGTTTTTTTAATTAAATGTTTTGAAGGATTTTTATTGAAATTAATTTGGGTTACTAATGTAATGAAGGGCGTTATAGATTGCAGAGAATGTTAGTCTTCAAAATGTCATGTATTCAACCAAGCTTATCTTCAATCTTGAGATTGAAGAAGCTGAAAATTTGAAAAACAAAAGGTGGGATTGCCAACAACTTCGATCAATATATTATAACTCTTTTATTTTTTATTAGGTACTCAATAATGTATTTATGTCATGAAAGGGTTATCGATAATAATGATTTTGGACAAAGAGTTTTAAATCAAATAAGTTGTTCTCCAAAGATTTCTATTGAAGAAGACTTGCTCAATGCAAATCAGAGAAAGATATTGGAAGATATCAGAGACTGAGGCATGTGATTTTAATACCTTTGTCTCTATTTATTTCTCAATTATTTGATCTTATGAATTTTGAAATTTATTATCACAGAAAAATGAGACAATAAACAAAGTGCAGGTGTAACTAATGCCCATCAATATGATTTATATTTGACAGATAATGACACTATTAATTGGTAACAATGTTGCATCTTGACCAGTATCTTTGCGATTATTAAAATAAAATTTAATTTCATTATGAAAGGATATATCTAACATTATATTGTAACATCAAGAATATATGTCACCATGCCATTAATTTCTTTTTGACAATTAAAGCAAATTTTAAATTACTAACATGTATATCATAATTAGCACTAAGTTATAGTTTTTTAATAATTTTATCTTCATAATGATGCTAAATAATTTTGTTCTTACTAATTTTTTTTATCTATTATGTATGCTAGAAATGTTTGTGTTATATATATATATATATATATATATATATATATATATATATATATATATATATATATATATATATATAATATCTATACCTATCTTAAATAATACAAAACAATCTCCTATGTAAGAAAATTTTGTCATGTGTTAGTTTTCACGTGTTGTTATCATATCTTTTTTATTTTCTATTGTATTCCTATAAATATGAAAAAATAAAAGAAAACATTTATGATTTGCCCCGTGCGGGATGGGGGATCAAAGTCTAGTTATATATATATATATATATATATATATATATATATATATATATATATATATATGTATTTTATAAAAGTCAATTTCCTCTTTATTAGAAGCAAAATGTTTTGGGTTAATTACTACGAACTCTTCTTTCTGTCATTCAGGCTATGTAGATGTGTTAAATAGATATTTTCTCCTCTAGTACGGCTCTTTATTTAAAAAAATGTACATAAAAAATTTAATAATATAATTTTAAATTTAATGAAAATTACTAAATTTTAAAACTTTTATGCTTTATTGATGAATTTGATAAATAATAAAATTAAATATATTTTTATCTGTAAATATAATACAAAGAAAACTAACTTAAAATGTTTCACTTTTGATATGATAATAATCTGAGAAATAAAAAAATATTTAATAAATATAAAATATCTTTATAAGTTTAGAGATATATTGCTTAATTTTTAAAAATTTTGTTTTGGGTGGGTTTTTCAACAGATCATTTTGTGTGTGGTCTTATTTAAGTACATAAGATTGATATTTATATTGTAGTCACTGTTGTGTATTTTGTATGTGATCTTATTTAATGTTAATATTCAAGTTACATAAGTTTGAAGTTTATGAGCATGATGTTTAGATTCTTTAAAACCTTTTATTTTGTTAATGCTTTCATTCAGTGACAACTTTAGAAGATAGTTCTGAATTGGGTGCTAAAGGAATGTTTATACATAACACTGGATACAGGTGTTGGAACTTTCACACGATCGTAAAAACGTATGTACTCAAGATTGTTTGAAGGAGCAACAATGAGAGAGGAAGAAGAGAGAAGACTTGTCAATATTTCTATATCATCTTGCTATTGAATACAACTCTATATATAGCCTCTCACACAAGCAGAAGGCTATATCAACTAACTGAAAAACAGATTCTTTCCAATACAACAAACTTCTAACTAATTAATATCATAACAAAGATAACAAAGATTCAACTAACTATTTATATGCTGAATTACATTTACAACACACCCCCTTAATTCAGCTTATCTAGGGGCAGCATTCCTAGCTTGCTTCTAAGTTCTACAAACTTGCCAACTTTCAATGGCTTAGTCAAGATATCTGCCACTTGATCCTCTGATCTGCAATGTATCAACTCAATCCTGCCTTTGCTGACTTGATCTCTCAGGAAATGAATTCTTGTCTCGATGTGTTTACTCCTTCCATGAGCTATAGGGTGTTTGCTTAGATCAATGGCTGACTTGTTATCTACAAGTAGCTTCATAGGTTCAGCTCCTTCCAACTTGAGTTCTGCCAGCAAAGCCTCCAACCACAAAGCTTGACAAGCACTCATTGCTGCAGCAATGTATTCTGCCTCACAAGATGATAGTGCCACAACATTCTGTTTTTTTGAACACCACGAAATTGGTGCCTTTCCCATCATGAAAATATGTCCAGCAGTACTTTTTCTGTCACTCTTATCACCACACCAATCCGAATCAGAAAATCCATGCACCTCTGCCTTGGATTCCTTATTAGGAAAGAGTATGCCAAAATTCATTGTTCCTTTGACATACCTCAAGATCCTCTTAGCTGCAGTAAGATGTGAGGTCCTTGGCTTCTCCATAAACCTACTAACAAGACCAACACTGTAAGCCAAATCAGACCTAGTGTTACACAAATATCTCAATGACCCTATAATTTTCTTGTATAGGATGGTATCAACCTCCTGCCCACTGCCATCCTTTTCTAACTTCAACCCTATCTCTGCTGGAGTAGTGGCTGGATTGCAATCAGTCATTTTGAACCTTTTGAGAATATCAGCAGCATATTTCTTTTGATGCATGAGAATACCTTCCTTGGTAGCAACAAATTCAATACCAAGAAAGTATGACAAGACTCCCAAATCTGTCATTTCAAACTCCTCCATCATTTTCTTCTTAAACTCAGCAATTTCAGTCTCATTACTTCCTGTCACCAACAGATCATCCACATATAGGCAAACTATCAGTGAATGAATGCCTGCAGTGTTTCTTACATACACACCATGCTCAGTAGTACACTTAGTAAACTTCAACTGCTGTAAAATGGTGTCAATCCTTTTGTTCCAAGCCCGAGGGGCTTGCTTTAGGCCATACAAGGCCTTTCTCAGCCTATACACCTTGTCTTCTTTGCCTATCACTTCAAAACCTGGTGGCTGGCATACATATACTTCTTCTTCTAGAGGCCCATTGAGAAAGGCTGATTTCACATCTAGCTGAAACAATGACCATCCTTTGTAACTTGCTATTGCAACCACCAACCTTATAGTTTCAATCCTTGCCACAGGAGCAAAGACTTCATGATAATCCAGGCCAGCCTTTTGTAAGAAGCCTTTTGCCACTAGTCTGGCTTTGTACTTGGCTACTTCTCCATTTGGCTTCAATTTTATCTTATAGATCCACTTCACCTCTATTGGTCTCTTTTGATGAGGTAAAGAGACTAACTCCCAGGTCTTGTTCTTCTCTATGACCTTCAATTCTTCCTTCATTGCAATCATCCAATTTGGATTTTGCAAGGCCTCTTCACAATCCACTGGTTCTGCCTCAGAGAATAGTGCAAAGTGCACCAAACATCCATCATCATCTACTGCAGTGTCAGGAAATACTTCATACTCCTGCAATCTATGAGTTAATTGCCTTTCTCTTCGAGATCTCCTTGGCTGCAATTCAGGTGCAGCATTGCTCTCTTCATCTTGATCACCTTGTCCAAGTTCACCATTGCATCACTTCTTTCACCATTCTTGACGTAGAATCTTCCTAATTCCAGTTCTTGGTTTCATCCACCAAGACATCTCTGCTAATGACAATCTTCTTCAACTTAGGATCATATAGTTTCTAGCCACCAGTTGGATGATATCCAAGCAACACCATTTGTTCAATTTCTATCATTCAACTTTTTCCTTAATCGGTCAGGAACATGCCTAAAGCATAAAGAGCCAAAAATTCTAAACCGGCTTACATTAGGTTTTGTTCTCGACCATGCTTCTTCAGGAGTCACATCTTTGAGCCTTTTTGTTGGACTTCTGTTGAGGATGTAGACAGCAGTAGATACTGCTTCACCCCAGAGATAGTTTGGTACTTGCTTTCCCTTCATCATGCTTCTGGCCATATCTAGGACAGTCCCGTTTCTTCTTTCTGCAATTCCATTGTGCTGAGGTGTGTCTGGTGGTGTCACTTCATGTACAATTCCTTCCTTGTCACAGAACTGCTGGAATTCATGTGAATTGTACTCCCCTCCTCCATCTATCCTAAGAACTTTAATAACACAGCTACTTTGCTTTTCAACCATTAGTTTGAATCTTTCAAAAATATCAAACACTTCACTCTTCTTCTTTATAGGATAAATCCACATTTTCCTAGTGTATTCATCAATAAAGGAAACAAAATAACACTTACCTCCAAGTGACTGAACCTCAAAGGGACCACATACATCTGAGCATATTACTTCCAGCTTTCCACTTGCTCTCATGGGAATCTTGTTTCTGAAGGAATTCCTGGGCTGCTTTGACTCACAACATTCTTCACACAGCTGTTTTGGCATTTGGATAGTAGAAAGACCATTCACCATCTTCCTGTTTGACAATAGGCTTAGACTCTTAAAATTGAGATGTCCAAACATATGATGCCATTTCCAGCTCTCATCATTAATTGCAGTAGCCAAACATTTGTGCTCTTTGATCTGAATCTCAATCTTGAAAGTTCTGTTCTTTGACAAGAAAGCTTTCAAGATTAGTCTTCTTGCACTATCAAACAACTTCAACTGTCCATGCTCCATTTTCACAGAATATCCTTTCTCCAATAGTTGTCCAAGACTTAGCAAGTTATTCTTCATGTTAGGTACATAAAGAACATTGGTAATGTAACACATTCCACCATCTTTTCTCTGGATCATCACCTTGCCAACACCCTCAGCTGTTACTGTACTATTGTCAACAAACTTGACACTGCTCTTCACTATTTCATCAAGATTCATAAACCACTCACGATGACCAGTCATGTGGTTGGAACATCCTATGTCTAGGTACCAAAGCTCAGAAATGTCATTTTTGATTTGGTAACAGCCATCAGCAACACATCATCAGAATCAGACTTATCTTCATGTGCCATCTGAGCCTCATCAAACTTCCTAGGTACTCTTTTGCCTCTGCATTCTCTAGCAAAATGACCCTACTTCTGGAAATTATAGCACTGGATGTTCCTCTTATCAAACCTCTTCTTGAATCTTTGCTTCTGGTGCTCCCATCCTCTTGTTGATCACCATCTTCCTGATCACTTGCATACTGACTTCTGCTACCCTTTGGCTTTCCTTTATGATTCTTGCCACCCTCATATGAACTCCTCTGAAATGTCTGAGCTTGAAGTGCTTGCTCAGCATTTCTACTAGAAATTCTTTCATTTAGGCGCAACTCATGTGCTTCCAGGGATCCTTGCAGCTCCTCTACCTTCACCTCCTCAAGATTCTTGGATTCTTCCAAGGCTACCACCACATGATCAAATCTTTGAGTTAGGGTTCTCAGCACCTTTTCAACAATTGTCTGGTTGGTCAGTTGTTCACCACATGCCTTCATCTGGTTGGTAAGAGTTAACAACCTGGTAAAATATTCTGCCACACTCTCCTGATCTCCCATCTGTAGCAACTCATAGTGCCTCCTTAGGGTCTGCAGCTTTACTTTCTTCAGTTTCTCAGCCCCTTCATAGAATCTTGCCAGGTTATCCCATGCTTCTTTGGCAGTTACTGCAGATGAAATCTTTTCCCAATTTTCTGAATCCATACATTGCTGTATCAAGAAAAGAGCCTTGCCATCCTTCTTTAAGCTAAGTTGACTAGCTGCCCTTTGTTCTTCTGTGGGATTCTTCCCGAGCTTTTTCACCCCATCATTCACCACTTCCAATACTTCTTGAAATCGAAGAGTACTTTCATCTGGGAACTCCACCTATCATAATTCTTTGTGGTCGGGATCGGGAGATTCATAGGCACATTTCCATTGGTGGATGCCATGATTCTTGAAACAATCTCAGAATCGAAACTGAGCTCTAGATACCACAACTGTTGGAACTTTCACACGATCAGAAAACAGAAGCAGCTCAAGATTGTTTGAAGGAGCAAAAGTGAGAGAGGAAGAAGAGAGAAGACTTGTCAATATTTCTATATCATCTTGCTATTGAATACAACTCTATATATAGCCTCTCACACAAGCAGAAGGCTATATCAATTAACTGAAAAATAGATTCTATCCAATACAACAAACTTCTAACTAATTAATATCATAACAACATAACAGCATTCAACTAACTATTTATATGCTGAATTACATTTACAACAACAGGGAACTTTTATTCATGATACTATTAAATGTGTCCCTACAATTGGAATTGAAAGATGGCAAAGGCTGGTGTTTTGGTTTTTCTTTTGGAGGGGTGAATTTGTTAGCAAGTACAGGGGATGTGGTTGTAATCGGTGTTGATTAGTGAGGCATCTTAGCTTGCTTGTCTTTTTGGGTGAAGTCCTAAACAGTTTCAAAAGGTGGGTGGTTGGTATTTCTATCTTTGTGTCAAATGAGATGAATGAATGAGTGAGATTTCCTTTTCTACTTGTGTCTTCCGCTGCATATGTGTATGTTATATTTTTAATTTTTTAAAGAGCCTTTTTTTTTTTGTTATGGCAACCCTCATCTGAACCTCTTATCTTCAGTCTTCTCAAACATGGAGACATGTTTCTTCTCCTCTGCTTTTATTACATATTCTACAAGCACCTGTCACCGTCACCGACCTCCTTCTCTGCCTTGTCCACCAACCGTTGCCATCCTCTATTGGGCTCAACCATCTTCATGATACTCAACTCGTTTGCACTGGAGATCTCGTCTGTTGCAATCTGCGCTCCCTCAACGCTTCCAGATCATCGTCGTCGAGGCGGTCGAGGGCGGCGATCTCGTCGTCGATCTTGTCTTCCACCGCCTGAGCCACCGCCAAAACCTGCTTCTCGATAACCTCTTCGATCTTCGCCTTCTCCATCTTTCAGATTTGGATCTCAACCCTTTTTGCTTTTCCCTTTCCCTCCCGTTGCACTTCAAATCTCAACCAAGATTGAATGCAAATGATTGGCAAGGTTTGGAGTGATGAGGTTCGATGCGACGTCGTTTCATTGTCGTTTGTGTGATGCGTACTGAATTAATCTCACCCACACGCTTTTCAATAAAACTATATTGACGGTATAGAGACTAGAGAGCGCAAAACACTTTCTAAGAAACATCATCATATTCCCTAAAAAAAATATCATCATATAGATTTTCATTATATTATTTTAATTAATAATTTGTGGCTCCCCAAAAAATTTGGTCAAGGTCCACCATTGGCGACCTTACTTTTCATGTCTGGAAAATATTTGATTATAATAAATTACAAGTAAACACTAAATTGTTTTTTTTGCTTACAGCATAGTTACGGGCCTTGTCGTTGACCCATGTCCCCGACTTCAACTTCTTCGTCCTCTCCACCAACTCCATAGCAGCAGGGGCCCGCTGTTTCTATGCTTTCTGCACAGAAAAATATAATCTTAAATTCATAAGAATAATTAAAAATGAAAACTAATTAATTAAATAGTATAATAAGTCAAAAGTTTAATGTATTACCAGCTCGTCGTAGTGGGCGTAGGCGCTGATTTAGACCCGCCGGTCCAAGCACATGCGCCACCATCGAAGCTTCGATTATGCCCGGTTGTGGCCTCGGATCTCCTGGAACTTCTCGGTAGCCTAATCTTGGTCCAGCTGCCTCCCGATCTCGGGATCCACCCACTTCCCCTTATTATTACCCTTCCTCGGCCTTGTTCGGCGATTTCTTCATGACCAAAGTGAGCCTTTATGCTCAAATATGTCCCCTGACGAGAGCCTCTAAAGCTACGTCCCACCTATACTCTTTCTCGTAACTTACGCTTGTTAGGAAATTCGTGTGTATATATATAATGTAAATTTAATTTAAATAACTTAATAAATTGTTACCTTAAACTCTTTAAACAACTGATCCCTATGGCCCCCTGGGATGGCCTTCAATGTAGGCCATGGACCATCAAACTTGCATCGCAGGATCTTCTATATCGAATCAGAAGGGCCCTTCGCGCGTAAAGTCAAAGAAAATTAGAGTATTAATAAATGTTATAAATAAATTTAAAAAACAAGTAAATAGAAATTAACGATACTTTATATATATTAAAAAATTAAATTAGCTTACTCGTTATCCCCCTGGGGATAAGAAGAATCCTCCTGTCGGATGGACCACGACTCTCCTGTCCCGATGATGATGATGGTCCTGTCGTAGGTGTGGATGATGAGGGTGCAGCCTGTGTCCCGACCACATGAGGCTGGGTAGGGGGTGCAACTCCATCACCCTGAGGTGTCCCGTCCACAGAGGTGCTGGTAGGGTGGTCTCGATCTGAAGGCTGTGGGTCGGCCGGCGAAGGGACTGTCGCAGCACGACCTCCACGATGACCTCCACGACGACCCCTACCTCTAGAGGAATCTGCCATCTGTGAAAAAAAATGAAAAGATGATTACACAACAGTGTAAATAATACAAAAATAAATTACCTAAGTAGAATGACATTTACACAATGAATTATGACATAAATAAATTACCTAAGTAGAATCTCTGTCACTAAATTCACCCTCACTCTCATCAAGGTATCACTTGATCGGAATGTACCTTCGCTAGATGCGTCCAACTCGGATTGATCCATTAACTCTCTTTCAACTTCTTCCCCACTTCTGGAACTGTCCGCCGGAGAATTAACAATAATGTCCGGCGTAATTTGCAACGGTACGCGGGGTCTTGAAAACTCATCATCTTGGTACGGAGCATCTTTTTCAGGCTGGTTATTACATTATCAGTAATTATACTGCGAGCCTTTATCTTAATAACACCCAACCAGCCTTGATGTCCTTCGGGATATGGCGAGTAATAAACCTGATCTGCCTGTTGTGAAAAAATGAATGGGTCGTATGCCTTATTATACCTTCGAGACAGCCTAATTTGAACAATACCATATTTTTTATCGATTTTTGTCCCTACGTCAAGAGTAGGATCAAACCAATCACACTTGAAGATAAATAACTTCATCACGGGGAAACCGGTATAATCGAGTTCAAGGATATCAGTTAGAACCCCATAGAAATCATCCTCTACATTGCCATCGGTGGCTCGCACACAAACACCATAGTTACACGTCTGCATTCCTTCATTCCATGTTTTTGTGTTAAATTTATATCCATTTACAATATAAGTATTCCATGATGTAACCCATCTGTTAGGCCCCCATGCCAAATTTGTCAACAATGGATTTTGAACATTGTTTTCTGGATCTAGTACCTAAAAAATCAAATTTATATTATTCTTATACAT